>VDFB02193867.1:616875399-617233813 GCA_007258455.2 Sequoia sempervirens | reverse complement strand
GAACCTAGCTAGGGTGATGAAATGCTATGAAAACCTTGATGAACAATGGATGAACTTGCATAAAATCTGTAGATAGTAATCTTGCATAAAATTGTGGATCCAAAATCAATAGAAGAGCCCTCCATTTATAGGAAAGAATGATGGAGGAATGAGAAACATGAAGGATGTGGGATTAAAGATAGACCAATAATAATGTGCCATTTGTCAACATGCTATTGAAGAGAGGTGGGGCACACTTTGATCAATGTGCAAATAAATGCAATTAGGTGGAAATTTGAAATTTGAAAGTTGGCTTGTGGAGGAAGATGTGGAAGAGGAGTTAATGCCACTTGGCTCAAGAAAAAGGACTTGTAAGAGACTTAAATGCCATGTTGAAGGACAAGTCCTTTTAGGAGGGAGATTTCAAATGGAGAGAATATTCCAATGAGATGCCCTTTTGAATGAAAATAAAATAATTTATAAATTAATTAAATTGATTTACTCATGCAAGTTGCAAAAGCTAGAGGATTTGAGGATTAGGAGTTAATTGATTTGTGATTAGTTAACTTTTAGATAGAATTAGTTGGCATGACATTTGATTTAGATTTTTAGAATTATTTAAATCAAATGAGAGGAATAATGAACATTAGTATTTTAATTAAATAAAGTTTGATTTATTCAATTAAATGAAGAACATTAGATTTAAATCAAATAAAGGTTTATTCAATTTAAAGGAGATGACTTTAGGATTTTAATGATTTTTTTAATCAAAAGAGGAACGTTAGGATTTGATTAAATAAAATTGATTTATTTAATCAAAGAGGAATGTTAAGATTTAATTAAACAAAATTGATTTATTTAATCAAAGAGGAATGTTAAGATTTAACTAAATAAAATTGATTTATTTAATCAAATAGGAATCATGATTTAATCAAATAAAGTTGATTTATTTAATTAAAAGAGGAATCTTGATGAATTAATTGAATAAGGATTATTTAATTAATTGGTTAGTAGAGAAGTGATTAGTGTTAGTGAATTAGGATCAAGAGCGTGATATCAATCAGTATAATTTGAATGTCTACATTTTGCCCCTCTTTGAAGCAATGTACCTACTACATTGGTTCAAAGAATAACCTTGCTGATATCAAAGTTCATTTTTTTTTATTCTTTCGGATGCCCCAATGGAAAGAAGTACACTAGTACACTAGGTAACTCCATTTCCCATTACAATATTTATATATTTATGAGTCTTATGAATTTATGGCTACATAATTATAAAGGGAGTGTGGTTCCTTTCTTTTTAGTTCTAGTGTAAGCTCTTCCCATTTTTTTTGAACAAATTTAAAGGCTTCATTGATGGTACCTTCTTCTAGTTCCTTTATTCTTTTATAATCTTGTTTTTTGCACTCCATTATCTTCTTTCCAACTTCCCTGTGATCTAAGAGATCCAGTCATTGATCTATTACTACATTTGGGTCCACTGCCTCCTTCCTTAGTTGTAAGGGGATAATTTTTTCTTTCTTATGATATTCATGTAAAATATTCCCCCTTTGGTGCTCATTTCTAACATAAAAGGGCAAATCCCTTACTTTGAGATCCCCTACAAACATCAATGGGTTCCATGCAGTTTCATCTGAAAGAATAAAATTGTGTAAATAAAACTCACACAATTGATCCTACATCTCAGGTGTGGAGTTCTATAAAGTGTCTAAAAACAAATATTTCTTATTCATGGAAACAGGTAGGTCACTAATCATCTAGTTAAATTGAAAACATAAAAATGTTTCTTACAAGTATAAGGCATAAAATTTTGTAGTTGATCTGCATTTCATTATCTAAATTATTTTATTTACCAGCTCTTCAATTTTTACTTCTAACTTCTTCACCTCCATTTCTTACTTCTCAAGTGCTCTGGTGTGATTATATTTCATTTTAGTTTTCTTTCTTTTCCATTCTTTTTCTTTTTGGTTCTTTTCCATTCTTTTTTCTTTTTGGTTCTTTTCCATTCTTTTTCTTTTTGGGAGAATTCTTGTGGTCTCTTCCACAATTCAACACCTAGTGACACAATGGTCAACCCAGTGGGGGTCTTAACAGGTCCAATTGAGCTTTGTGGCACTATATCTTTTCCTTTTGTTTCCACCATGACAAGTTGTGCCAATATCTCCAATCCATGCTCAAATTTATAGTCTTTCTCCCAACTCCTTGATTCTTGCATCCCTCACACTATCTTTCTACTGATATGTTTTCAATAATTCCTCTAATTGTTTAATCCTTTGCAAGGCTTCTTGCAGCTCTTTGTTTGTATTCCTTTTTTGTAATAAATGTTTCTCATCTTTTTCCAAAGATTGTTCTTCTCCTATTTCATCTATATACTCAAACCCCTCTAAAATAGGGCTCTTTGGAGACCTTTTTCCCATCTTTTTGGCATCAAGAATATCTTCTCAATTAGAATTAGAAGTGCTGGAAAAATACAATGGTTTTAAAATTGGTGTCTTTACTTAATCACCAGGGGCATTCCCCTCTAATTTTGTATCTGTTTCTACCATTACAACATCTTCTTTTTTCTTTTGCTTTTTTTGTGTTCCTCTCACGGGTCCCTTCTTCCTTAGGTGATGTGATCACCTCCTGGATTGTGTGGGCTTCCTTTGCCCCTTTTCAGGTGCAAAAGTAGAAGCCCCACTCTTTCTTTTCTTTTCTTTTGGTGGTCTTTTACTAGAAATTGTGGTTTTTGAATTCTTTTCAACTACGGGCTACTCAACAAAGGTTGCAAGTTGTGTTTCTTATAGACCTTGCTTTTTTGGTTCCTTTGTCCTATGGGTAGGTATTGCAGTAGGGGAACTAGAGGGAGTTTCTCCTTAGGAGCAGCCATGGTAGGCTATTTTATTCCTTGTTCCTGACCCCTATTTTCTTCATTAGGTAATTGAAGACTGTTGTTGATATTATTACATAATTAAAGAAAATCTCCCAAGACACGTTTGGGAATTGAATCCTAAGTCTCCTTTTCACCAATAAGGTAACTAAACAAAAATTGTGATAGTGCTAATTAATTCCTTTTTCTTTTATACTCTGGAGATATTATTTTCAACAAGTTGTACAAAAAATTGGGAACATTCACATGCCTTCCATGGTGTAAATGACATAGAAATTTAAAATGAACTGTATACAATAGTGACTATCTTCCATCACATGTTAAGTACTTAACAATATAAACAACTACAAAGGCCCAAATATAGGGTAAGGATAAGCATTTGGTACCTTGTGAAGAAGAGTCCAAGTTTTCTCCTGACAAGGATAATTCATTCCTAGTTGTGATGGCATCAACTCTCATTGGAAACTCTTCTCTCACCGTTGGAAGAATGGACACTTTGGCTACAATAGCTTTTGATGTGTCTACTCTCAAACCCCTAATAGTTACCTCATCATTTTGTAGGGTACCAGTGTAGGGCATCTCTAATTTTTGATTAACAAGGTGCTATAGGTAGAAACACAACTCAAAGGATGGCTTCCTAACTAAACATTTCATCCTCCATGTGAGGCTTCATTTGATTACACATGTACATAAAACTGTAAAAGCTAGAAAAGGAAACAAATACAATTAACTTGCAAAAAAGGGGAATAAACTTAAGTTGTTGCTTATGCTATGGATACTTATCACTTAATTTTGTGACCATTAACTTTTAAGACTAAACTATAACTAATTACTTTCGCAGTATGAAACACACATCAAGCTACAAGATCATATTCATGAATTTCACATGCATGAAACTAGAAACTATCTTAACTAAATTCAACAATGCATGAATTAATCTAATAATAGGAAATAGAGTGGATAGTAGTACCTCAAGTGGCCCTTTCTTGAGTTGCTACTTCCATAATATATGTCAAAACTTACTACTTAATCAACAAATCATGATATTGAACTAAATCCTTTATTGCATGAAAAATCTAAACTCTGACAAGAATCTACTAAAGATTTCTCATTCAACAGTGCATCTATTAAAATATAATTGATAACAAAAAAACTAACAATGATCAACTATTAACTGGTAATTTAGCAAAAACTAACTAGATAACTGACTAAATTCACTCCTCACAATAGATCCCACTATAGAGGGTCTGTGAGGAGTCTTATTCCTTCTAGGACTAAAAACAAAACAATATTTTATTTGTCCACTCTCCCTCAAAGATAGGGAGAGGACTTAGTCTTATAACAAAAAACCATAATTGAAAAGTAGAAGAGAAACTAAATTGGAGCTCATCCCTAATGGTTAACTGCCATGATAGAGATGTGTGTTCATGGAGAATGTCACGTCATGTGTTAGTCCTACTCATAATAGACTTATTCTTCTTCTAGTCATCTTATTTGGTGGATAAGAATTTGCTTATGGTTACTCACAGCTAACCTTCAATGGTTACCTTTGCTCCTCTCTAGAACAATCGTGCTTCAACCATTTTGACTTCTTCTCTGCCACTGTTTGTGGTCCTTATGTTGTAGGTTGAAAATCTAGTTGTTGCGGGTTACAATCCTTCTAGCTATAAGAAGTTAGTTTATCCCTAATACATTCACATCATTGACAAGCATAATTTAAGCATATAATCATAATGAATCTCATGAACGCTCATACATTCACACATACAAATGTCAACATATCATATTTGTATTTCTACATACTAAAGTCTAGTATAAAGTGCATGAAAGGTATAAAAGATGTATGAAGTCTTAGGAATGTCTATGAAATTGAGCAGATTGAAATGATAAAAACATAAAATAATGAAGGAAAACTAGCCATAAATTAAGCCCATCACTTTCCCCCAACTAAGCCATTTGCTTGTCCTCAAGCAACTTTTAAGGATGGGAGTTATATTGTAGAGTTATTTCTTTAAAATCAACCATAGTGTTAATTCATTTTACCTATTTTAGGTAATAGACTATCTGGTCTAAGAGCTTTTCCAATGTTTTGTTTTCTACTACTTCTTCCCATATTTTTCTCCTTGACCAATGTGGTATAGGTAAGAAGAGGATAGGAGGATGAAAGACAAACAAAAACCAGGTAACTCCATTTTTTAGTGCAATATCTATATACTTGTGAGACCTGCGAATTGTGGATCTATAGTTGTAAACATAGTGTGGATCTTTCTTTTCAGCTCTGGAAAAAGCTCTTCCCATATTTTTTGAATAAATTTAAAGGCTTCATTGGTGGTCCCTTTTGCTAATTCCTTCATCCTGCTATAATCTTGTTTTTTGCAATCCATTATCTTCTTTCCAACTCCTTTGTGATTCAAGAAATCTAACCACTAATCTATTACTACATTTTGTTCCACTGACTCCATCCTGAGTTGTAAGGTAATAGATTTTTTATTTTCATGATATTCTTGTATAATTGTCCCCCTATGACGTTCATTCCTGACATAAGAGGCCAAAGCTCTTATTTGGAGATCTCCTACAAATATCAATGGATTCCAAGCAGTGTCATCTATAAGAACATAATTGTGTAGATATAACTCACACAATTGGTCCTGCATCTTTGGTGTGGAGTTGCAAAAAGTATCTAAGAAAATATATCCTATTCATTGCAATAGGTAGATCACTAATCAATTGGATAAATTGAAAACATGGAAAATTCTCTTACAAGAACAAAGCATAGGCACTAGTAGGTGGCATGCACTTTCGTAGTTGTACTATTTTTTCTGCCATTTATTCAATATTTACTTTCAACTTTTTCACTTCTATTTCTTTCCTTTCCAGTGCCCTAGTGTGGTTAGATACCATTTCATCTCTCTCCCTTGCCCATTCTTTCTCTTTATGGGAGAATTCCTATGTTTTCTTCCATAGTTCAATACCTAGGGACACTATAGTTGGTCCAATGGGGGTTTTAATTGGTACAATTGAGCTCTAGGGTACTGGTTCTTTCCCTTCTATTTCTACCATAACAAGTTGTGCCAGTATCTCTAGTTTCGACCCATGCTCAAACTTGTGGAGTCTTTCCTCCAATTCTTTGATTCTAGCATCTTGTTCACAGTCCTTCTGTTGGTATGTTTTCAACAATTCCTCCAACTGTTTTATCATCTGTAGTGCTTCTTTAAATTCTTTATTAGTATTTCTTTCTTTAATGAAAAGTTCCTCATCTTTTTCTAAAAACTGCTCCATCTCCCATTTCACTTGTATATTCACATCCCTCTAAAATAGGGCTTTTTTCTATTAAGAATAGTTTATCAAAATATAGTACATTATGAGGAGCTACAACCCTAGATTATATCAATGTTGATTACATAATAAAATATATCATCGAGTATCAAGATATTTCTCAAACTATAGATGAATAAGAGTATCAAAGTTCTCAAAATACATCAATTAGTCCCAAGCACCTATGATATTATTACTACATTCTACTTCATCACAGTCATAAGCCCCAAGAGGAGGCTCAATCACATTGGTGTCCATCTCCTTTGGATCAAACTTTAGAGGTTCCTTGTTCCTCTTCTCTTTAAGATCAGGTGCAACAATCTTCTTTTCCTCCATGAATTTGTTTAGCAAGTACAAATCCTCTTGGTTCAGATTGTTCCTTCCTTGAGGGAAGAAATGGGCCGACTATATTTCTATTTTGTAAACTAGTGTAATTCCTTCCTTCAACAAGATCATAAACTAGTCCTTTGGGATATCCAAGATAGTATAGACTTGAAGCATAATTCACAAGAAGGTGAGTTTGATATCAAACTTAGTAAGAAGTCTCCTTTTACCTTCAAAAATCTCTTCATTTCTCTTCTTCCACGTAAACTAGAGTACCTCATTAGAAAGAACAAGCCAAAAGACATTCAACTCAACATTAAAAGCATCCACATAACCAACCAAAATTTCATACCAAGAAAAACCAATTTTCCCAAGCCAAACCACAAGCTCACCAAACATTAAGGACCAAAGAGTGATAGCAAATTTACAGTAAAATAAAGATGCCCAAAAGATTCAGGTTTGTCATAATAATCACAAGTTCTAACAGAAAGTCCACATTGTTGAAGAATAAGGCCAACACCAAGCTTTTTAAGGAGTAACAACCAATGAAAGCAAGCTTTCTTAGGTTCTTTTGAGTTATTCCAGATATGGGTTAAGATATAAGACCATTTGTTATGAGACCAATTAAGTTTCCAAGAATGATTTAGCCAATCATAGACCTCCCATGATCCTGTTAGCATCATAGGAATTTTACTAACTGTGATATCCTAGAATTTAGAGCCATCCTTCCATCTTATTTGGTTAATCACATATCTATCATACAAAACTTTTCCTGGAAGCCATCCCCAAGACCATTACAAATAATGGAATATGTTTTCTTGTGTGAGACCAAACAGCCACACTCTTCCCTCAACTGTTCCCAAGACTTCAATCCACCCTCAACCAAAAGACCTTGAAAGTTTTAATACCCATCAAGTGCCAAGGCTTTCCCATTATGAGCAATATTCCACTATACTGATCTATTAGAAACATAATAAGGAGGGAAAACCCCCATTTCCTCCTGATTCAATATTAGACCTCTCACCACACTCCAAGCCTTCCAAAAGGTGGAAAAAATAGGAGAGCCAAAGACTTTAATCTCAAACCATGTAAAAAGATATCCTAAATATGCAAATGAGCCCACTACTTACCTCTTTTTGGTTTGGAGAGCCTAATATTGTTTCTAATCAAGCATTTCCATGGTTCTTCCCCTTCTATAGCATTAAGGATCCATTTAGCAGCCACAACCAAACCTTGAGTCCTTAAATATTTTAATCCCAAGCCTCCCATGTTTTTAGGCAAGCAACACCAAGATCATTTTAAATTGTACCTCTTTTTTTACCTTTACCATCAGACCAAAGAAAGTCCCTCATGACTTTTTGCAATTGGTTAGACCAAGCATTAGTAAAAACCAAAGCTAACGAGTGATAGACATTATGCAAAGCAATGAATTTTCTGGACAACCTGAAGTCTACCAGTAAGAGATAGCAGATGAGTTTTCCATTTAGTGTGTTTATTTTCAACTTTCTAAAAGAGCCACTCCCACATATTCTTGAGAGATGGAGATATTGAAAATGGAATGCCCAAGTATTTAATTACCTTATGGGAATTATCCCATTTTCAACCCTTGCTCACCAACCAGCTAGGGGTTCTTTAGTCCATCCAACCACAGTGGATTTTTGGGGATATAACTTAAAGCCAGATGCAACACAAAAGATATCAAAATTTTTAATGTTATTATCAAAATTGGCCTCAGATAATTCAATAAAGAGAGCAGTGTCATCATAAAATTGAGCATTTAGAATTTGGTCATTATTGGGGAGTCTGATACCACTTATTGGAGGGGAAAGCAAATTGGTTCTCAATACATAATGCATAGCATCAACAACAATGAAAAATAAATTTGGAGTGATAGGGAAACCCTACCTGATGGACCATTGAAGAATAATGGGTTTAGTGCACTCTCCATTGACATCCACTTGAGTGGAGGCATCATTGAAAAGGATGTTGATCCATTTACAAATTCTTTTAGGGAGACCAAACTCCTTCAACATTTTGAAGACAAAAGGTCACTCAATTCTATCACAAGCTTTTTCAAAATCTAGAAGGATCATCATTGCATTCTAGTTATCGAATTTAGCCCAGTTCATCCCTTCCCAACTTATAATCAAGTTCTCTAAAATAAATCTCCCCAAAATGAAGCTAGTTTGGGTTACTAAAACAATCTTCCCAAGTACCCTAGCCAATCTCCTAGCTAAATTTTTATCCAATATCTTTTATGAGACATTTAAGAGTGTGATTGGTCTCCAATTTTTTACTAGTATTTTATCACTCTCTTTGGGGATCAACTTAATGATACCCTTATTCATATTAGATTCCATGGAGTTGTTTTGAAAGGCATAGTTATACACCTCCAATAGTTCAATTCCTATATGTTGCAAGAATGAAGATGGTGAAGTAAGTATGAAAGTGTTGTCATTGATGTCAACTAGTTATCTGGTTTTCAATTGGTTAACTTGTTTTCAACTAGTTGTTGTTGTCATGGATGAAGGTTATTGGTTGTATATATGTTGAGGATATTGAGAAAATTGTAAAGGAAAATGTTGTAGGTGTGTAGTGGTTGCTATGGATTTTGCTCCTATATTTGTGTGATTCAGATATGTTGATCATGGTTGTTGGAAGTTTCTATATCCAGGTTTTGGGCTTTTGATTCATTGTATAGTGCAAGTTATGTTCACCAATTGTGAACTATGGTTTTTAATGTATTTGGTTGAGGTATGGGAGAAATGTAGTTTCTTTGGATTTCTTTTTGTTCGAGTCTTATGACTTGCGATTCTAGAGTTAAGCTAATATGATCGTGTTGAAGTTAATTTTGTTATCTAGAAGGATTGTATCATGCTAAGGTTATGTGTGCTTAATTGATTTAAGTGTATTACACTGGTTTGGTCGACCTTATGTTAAGCACTACTTTCAAAGCTTACGAAGCATGTTGGAATTTATTTGGGTCCTCTCTTAGCATGTGTTTGGGTCACCCTCATTGTAATTCTACCCTAGAATGTTTTGGTGCCAACCTAATTTGAATTTGTAAATATAAATGATGTATGCCTGACTTTGGATATGTTTCAAAGTTAAAGATGATATAAATATAGGATGAGATATTGGTGAAGATGGAAGTACAAAGAAATAGAGTGAGATAGATGTGAGTCAGTGTGTATGTGATGCGAGTTGGTGCAAATCAATGTGATATCTAATTGTTGAGTTTCTAGATGCAGTGAGTTGAAGGTGTACTCTATCATTCATGCATTTCTACAAGTGGTTGAATGAGTTGTGGTGGAAATCTTTGTTGCATTAAAATTGTTCTTCTGTGTAACAAATCCCTTCTATCTTTTTGTAATTCTATGGTAGTGAGCCCTCTGGGTGGTTAACCCTTGTTGGACAGTGAGTCCTATTTTGGTAGTGAGCCTTCTTTGGTAGTGAGCCTTTGTAATTAGTTTTGATATTCTCTATATTGTGAGCTAATCCTCACCATTGTTTTTCCTTTATTAGGCTTTCCACATAAATTTGGTGTTATTGTGTATGTGTGTTGCTTTTTAGTTTATGCTTTTGCAATTAATGATTAATCATAGTAGTAGTATAAAAGATTTATGATTGGTTTAATCTCTGGTGAAAGCTTTAAAGGTTAATTTTTTTTACAACTAATTCACCCCCCGCTCAATTGTCTTTTTAAACAATTGGTATCAGAGCTTGGTTCCTTGGAGAGAAGCTTAACTGCTTAAGGAAGGTCTGGGATGGTGAGAAAGATCACTTTTGAATGCCCTAGGTTTGATGGAACAAATTATGCTATCTGGAAGATACAAATGGAAGGATAATTGGAGTATTGTGGATATGATGTTGAAAAAACTTACAATACTACTTACATTCCTCTGACTAATGGTCTAAGTACATATGATGAAATCAAGGCATATGAAGCAAACAACAAGGTGAAGTTTATTATGAAGAATAGTCTTGCATATTCTGAGTTGATTAAAGTTCAAAATCTAAAGACTACTAAAGAAGTATGGGATGCTTTAGAAAAGATGCATGAAGGAGATGAAAAAGTTAAGGGAGAAAAATTGCAGAATTTGGAGGCACAGTTTGAGATCTTGCATATGTCCGATGATGAGAATATTAAATCCTATGTGCAGAGAGTGGATGAGCTAGTAGATAACATGGGAGGACTTGGAGCTACAGTAGATAAATCCAGGATTGTGAAGAAGATTCTTAGAACTCTCCTTGATGCATATGGTGAAAAGGTATTTGCTATTGAAGAGTATGTGGACTACAAGACTTATACTAAAGATCAATTATTGGGAACTATAACATCTTATGAGATGAGAAAGGCAAATTTGAGAAATGTATCCAAATCATAAATTGCTTTCAAGGCTATGAGAGTTGAAGATCCAAATGAAGAGAATCTTGATGAAGTAGAAGCTAAGTTTATGAGAAGGATGAAGAAGAGCTCTGACAAATATGAAGGTAAGCTACCCTTTAAATGCTTTAGTTGTGGAGGAATAGGTCATTATGCTTCAATATGTCCAAAAAGAGCTAAGAAGAACAAACAGAGATTTAACAAAGAAAACAAAGCAAAGAAAATCAACAAAGCATCTTATGTGAATGAGGATGCTAGTATTTTTGATGAAGAGTCTAATTATGGAGATCCTGATGACAATGAGTGCTTGTTTTTGGCTATAAAAGATCAACTTGCTTCTGCTAAATCTGAAAAACTAGTGAAGGAATGCCTTCCATGTTAGGGTTAGAGATGGCAGATATCTAACAATTAATTGCAGATTTAATTAATAAACAAAACAGAGAAACTAAAACACACAGAATAAATAATAACACAGAATTTAACGTGGTTCACCCAATTTGGGCTACATCCACCAAACCGCAACCATCCAATAATTTTATTATCCAATGAAAAACTTATTACAATCTTGCGAATAATCGCGTTTTTCATCATACTGTAATACCCATCCGAACCCCTTTTTAACAAGCTTAGAAGCTTCCAGATTTTAGGGTTCTACAAAATTGGATTTTTCCTTTTTCATTGATTTTTCCCTTTTTTGGTGATCACGTGAAAAAGTAGGAAGAAAATTTTTCTCGGAGGCTGCCGCCCCCGAACCCCCACCTGAGGCCCAGCTCGGCCCTGGACCCTGGCAAGGACAGGGGGCCAGGGTGTATAGTATACCATGGGCTATACAGTATAGCATGATCAGTCGCCACATACCAACATTCTAGAGAAAGAGAAAGATGAAGATACTATAATCTCTACCCTACATGCTAAACCAAAAAATAACTACTAAGTTGTTGACATTGGTTGTTCAGATCGCATGACTGGTGATAAGAATAAGTTAAATGTTAAACTTGAAAAATATGATGGAGGCTTAGTTATGCTTGGAGACGATACTCATGCTAAAATTTGTGGGATAGGTTCAGTAAGTTTTGATGGCAAGCATAATATTGATGATGTCTACTATGTTAAGGGTTTAAGGCATAATCTCTTGAGTGTTGGATAGATGTGTACTAAAGGATATAATATTGTATTTGAAGATGAGATATGTGAAATCAAGAAAGGATCTGGAATAGTGATTGTTGTAGGAAATAAATCTGAAGGAAATATATATCAGCTTAAGGGTGCTGATGGACATTGCTTTATGACTCATATTAATGATAGTTGGTTGTGGCATTGGAGAATGTGTCATATGAATTTTGATAACTTGGTGAAGATCAATGTAGTACAAGCCATAAGATATTTACCAAGGATTACAAAGCCTATTAATGCTATTTGAAAGAATTGTCAGTTTGGAAAGTAAGCAAGAAACAATTTCAAGTCAAAAGAACAATCTACTATCGGACTACTGGATTTAATTCATATAGATCTCTGTGGTCCTACAAGAGTGAGAAGTCTACAAGGTGAAACAAATTTTATGATTTTGATTGATGATTACTCTATATATACATGGGTTACTTAGAGATAAATTTGATGCATTAGATAGATTCAAAACATTCAAAGCTATGGCAAAGAATGAAGTGAATTTGAGAATAAAATAATTGAAGTATGATAGAGGTGGAGAATTCCCCTCCCATGAGTTTAATATGCTTTGTGAAGTTCATGGAATAAAAAGACAATTATATGTTCCTAGAACTCCTCAACAGAATGGAGTTGTTGAAAGAAAGAACAAAACAATTCAAGAAGCAGCTAGATCAATGATTACTGAAGCTGGTGTATCAAAATTTTATTAGAGAGAAGCTATTCACACTATTGTTTATGTGTTCAATCGAGTTCAAGCAAGAGAAAACAATACTAAGACCCCCTATGAGCTATGGTGTGGAAGAATTCCTTGTCAAGTATTTCAAGGTGTTCATAACCAAATGTTATATCAGAAGGGATGAAGAAAATTTAGGAAAGTTTGATGCTAGAAGTGATGAAGGTATTTTCCTTGGATATTCTACTAAGAGAAAATCTTATAGATGTTTCAATAAGAGACTAAGAAAGATTGTGGAAAGCACAAATGTTAAGGTTGATGAAGCAATGAAAAATTTAATTGAAGTTGATGGATATGTATCTGATGAACTTGATTGTGTAAGAATTGAAGAAGAGGAAGAAGCTCTAGTGGTGTCCCCTAAGACCCCTAAATATGTGTAGAAAAATCATTAAAAAAATCAAATCACTAGAGACAAAAAGAAAGGAGTATTGACAAGAAGCAGAGTTGTTGCTGCAAGTGAGATAAATCTGTGTTTACTTTATGAGATTGAACCAAATACTATAAGTGAAGCATGTAAAGATGGGCATTGGGTGGAAGCTATGAAAGAAGAACTTATGTAGATTGAGAAGAATAAAACTTGGGAATTTGTCCCTAGAATGTCAGATAAGAACATAATTGGACCAAAGTGGGTGTTCAAAAACAAGTTGAATGAGAATGGAGAAGTAATTAGAAACAAAGAAAGGATTGTGTGTAAGGGTTACTCACAAGTAGAAGGAATAGATTTTCAGGAGACTTTTGCTAAGATGGCAAGAATGGAAGCTATTAGAATGTTTTTAGCATTTGTTGCTTATAAAGATTTCAAGGTCTATTAGATGGATGTTAAGTCTGTATTCTTGAATGGTGAGCTAGAGGAAGAAGTCTACATGGAACAACCAGATAGGGTTTGTAGATTGAAGAAGGCTTTATATGGATTGAAGCAAGCTCCTACATCTTGGTATGCAAGGTTAGAAAAATATTTGAATTAGCAAGGTTTCAACAAAGGTACGACAGATAGTAATCTATATTTTAATATTGAAAATGACAAAATCTTGATAGTGGTTGTATATGTTGATGACATAAATTTTGGAGGAAATGAAACTATGTGCAAAATGTTTGCTGAAAAAATGCAAAAAGAATTTGAGATGTCTATGTTTGGAGAGATGAATTTCTTTCTTGGGCTGCAAATTAATCAAACAAAGAAAGGGATTTTTATTTCACAGTCAAAGTATGTAATGTTTCCAAACCAATATGCACTTCCATGGTGACTAGTTGTGCAAATTAAGTAAAGATGATGATTCACCTAGGGCTGATCAAAGCAAATACAAATATATGATTGGAGGCTTGTTGTATTTAATTGCTACTAGACCGAATATCATGCATGTAGTTTGTCTTGTGGCTAGATTTCAAGAAGATCCTAAAGAAACACATGTTGTTGTTAAGAGAATTTTTAGATATTTGAATGGCACTCCAGATTATGGCTTGTGGTATCCTAGGGATATTGATTTTACACTAAGTGCTTACATAGATGTAGATTGGGCTGGTTGTGTAGATGACAGGAAAAGTACAAGTGGTGGTGCATTCTTTTTGGGTTGCAGATTGGTGGCTTGGTTGAGTAAAAAGCAAGATTCAGTTTCCTTATCTACTACTAAAGCTGAGTATATTGTTGTTGCATCTTGTTGTACACAAGTTCTATGGATGAAACAAACATTGAAAGATATCAAAATATTATATGGTGATCCTATTTCTATCTTCTATGATAATACAAGTGCAATTTACATTTTAAAGAATCTAGTGATGCACTCAAGGACAAAGCATATATCTATTAGGTATCACTTTTTGAGAGAAAAGGTTGTGGAGAATGAAGTAAAGCTTGAGTATGTACCTACGAAGGATCAAGTGGCTAACATATTTACAAAGGCTCTTCCTAAAGATACTTTTGAGTATCTTCGGGAGAAGTTAGGGGTTATTGCCCCTCCTTTCTTGAACTAGATGCATATGGAGATGCATTAGTCTGGTGGATCTATGGATCTATCTTTCTTCTAGACTGATGTTTTGGTGGCTACCTCTCAAGGGGAGTAGGTAGTGTCATGTGTTGTCATTGAAAGAGTATTATGTTCTTAATGACAAAAGGGAAATCAATGTAATATATTTTTCCTTTGCCATTGATGTCAAAGGGGGAGAGAAATATGTAGAGTCTAAAGTCATGGAGAAAAGAGAGAGAAGTATCATGTGAAAAAAATTATCTACTAAGGGGGAGAAACAAAAAATAAAATCACGAGGAAATGTGTTCAAAGTGGTTGTGTTGTTTTTGTTGTTTTTTCACATCATGTGTTTCCATCAATGACAAAGGGGGAGATTGTTGCAAGAATGAAGATGGTGAAGCAAGTATGAAGGTGGTGTCATTTATTTCAACTAGTTAATTGGTTGTTGTTGTTGTCATGGATGAAGGTTATTAGTTGTATATGTCAAGGATATTGAGAAAATTGTAAAGGAAAAGGTTTCAAGTATTCAGTGGTTGCTTCGGGTTTTGCTCTAGGATTTGCTCCTATATTTATGTGATTCATATATGTTGATCATGATTGTTGGAAGTTTTTATATATCCAAATTTTGGGCCTTTGATTCATTGTATAGTGCAAGTTATGTTCACCAGTTGTGAACTGTGGTTTTCAATGTATTTGGCTGAGGTCCAAGAGAAATGTAGTTGCTCCATATTTTTTTTTGTTTGAGTCTTATGACTTGCAGTTCTAGAGTTAAGCTGATATGATCGTGTTGAAGTTAATTTTGTTATCTAGAAGAATTGGATCGTGCTAAGGTTGTGTGTGCTTAATTGATTTATGTGTTTTACACTGGTTTGGTTGACCTTGTGTTAAGCACTAATTTCAAAGCTTATGAAGTGTGTTGAAATTTATTTGGGTCCTCTCTTAGTGTGTGTTTGGGTCACCCTCATTCTAATTCTACCCTAGAATATTTTGGTGTCGACCTAATTTAAATTTGTAAATATAAATGATGTATGGCCAAATTTGGATATGTTTCAAATTTGAAGATGGTATAAATATAGGATGAGATGTTGGTGAAGATGGAAGTAAAAAGAAATAGAGCGAGATAGATGCGAGTCAATGTGTATGTGATACAAGTTGGTGTAGATTAGTGCGATATATAATTGTTGAGTTTCTGGATAGAGTGAGCTAAAGGTGTACTCTATCATTCATGCATGTTTGCAAGTGGTTGAACAAGTTATGGTGAAAATATCTATTGCATTGAGATTGTTTTTTCTCTATGTAACAAATCCCTTCTATCTTCTTTGTAATTATGTGGTAGTGAGCTCTCCGGGTGGTTAACCCTTGTTGGATAGTGAGTCCTGATCCAGACAATGAGTCCTATTTTGGCAGTGAGCCTTCTTTGGTAGTGAGCCTTTGCAATTAGTTTTGATATTCTCTATATTGTGAGATAATCCTCATCGTGGTTCTTCTCTTATTAGGTTTTCCATGTAAATCTAGTGTTGTTGTGTATGTGTGTTGCTTTTTCAGTTTCTACCTTTGCACTTAATGATTAATCATACTAGCAGTATAAAAGATTTGTGATTGGTTTAATCTTTAGTGAAATATTTAAAGGTTAAATTTTGTTACAATTGATTCACCCCCCTCGTAGTTATCTTGTTCAACACTATCCACTCAATATTTTCCTTGTAGAATTCCATAGTTAGCCCATCCACCCCTGGTGATTTACCATTTTCCAAGGCTCTAATAGTGTTCTCAATTTCTTCAACTGAGATATCTCTGTTGAGGGCTTTAGAATCTTCACTACACACCCTCTTAGGAATAAGCCTAGAGAAAAATTCCCTCGCTTTCTTGGCTTTATCATCATCTTTTGAAGCAAAAAACTTTTGAAAAAAGGAGAAGAAGGCTTGTTTCATAAATATTGGATCATCAAAGACAACATTATTTTCAATTAGACCAATTGCATCTTTGGATTGCTTGTATTTTATCATGCTAAAGAGGTACTTAGTATCTCTATCCCCTTCTTTAAGCCAATTCATTTTGGCTCTTATTTTCTGCCCTTGGAATTTATAATTTTGTAATCTCCTCATAAGAGATTTAGTCCTTATTAACATAGATTCCACATGATAGTTAGGAGAGGAATCTTGTAGCTTACATTTTAGGAGGAGAAGTTTATCATGTAGTATATTATCTAACTTATTACTATCCAATGCCTTCTTCTTTCCTACAATACCAAAGATATTCCTCCAAACAGAGATAAGGTAGTCCCACTTCTTAATAAGATCTAGGCCTTTATTGAGGGTTTTGAACATCAAAAGAATTGATATAATTCCATCAAGACAGTCTTGGTCATGAAGTAGAGAGGCATTCAACTTAAACATAGAAGATTTAAGAGAAGTTTGAGCTAGGGCAATAGAGCTAAAGTAAATAGTAGCCTCAACAAGAGAGTGATCAAACATAGAGGCAGGGAAGATAAAAACTAGGGCCCCATCTGAGTTTCCTGGGAAGAAGATGAATTCTCTATTGCCATACAATCTATCAAGCCTACAATAGATCCTTTTATTCAATGAAAAATTGTTGCACTAGGTGAAACAAATGTAGTTAGAAGACTTTCTACCTTTTTCCAAAGGGTCAACCAAGTTTAGAACTCTTTTCATATTAGCCTAGGAAAAAGCTCATTTCCTTTCCATAAAGCTTTTTTACCTCTATTTTATCTTGCATATTCTCAATCATTTTAAAATCACCAATGCCGATCCAAGGAAGTCTAGGTAGATTAGTCGACATCCAATTCCAAAGGTCAGACCTTTCCCTATAATCGTTAAAAGAATATGGTGTGCATATACCCCCATGAGTGTTTCTTATGGTTTAGGATCACCTAGACCAATCTATTGCAGGGAGAGATTCCCCATTGAGCGATACTACTAGCCCATTTAGGATGAATTAGGATAACAACCCCCCTTTACCATTCTCATGATCAATCATTAATTTTTTTGCATTATGCCATATGAATTTGAACACATTTTCAGCTTGAAAACCAATAACTTTGACCTCTTGCAGGTAGAGAATGTCTAAATTTTCTTTGTTTTTGCATAAAGCTCTTACCACATATTTTTTTGTCTTGAAACTCCAAACCCCTAACATTCTAGCTAAATATGTTTAATTTCATAAAGAATTGTGAGGGGTTGTGCTTTTTTGATTTCTATATAGTCTATCAAATCACTTTGGAATTTTATCCTCCTTACTTTTCTTAGTAGCTTTTTTATTTGAGTTGGAGCTAGAAAATTTAGTTCTTTTATTTAACTTCCTTTTCTTTGAGTCATTTTTTGTAGAAAATGTATTCTATAAGTGGCTGGAGGCCTCATCATATGAACCTGAGAATAGAGGATTGACATGGGAGACCACTAATTCCTTTTCAAAATCCTCATCACACTCTTTTGAGATTAGAGTAGTTAGCAACTACTCATTTTTCCACCTAATGGTCGGTTGAGGTATTAGCTTGTCTAATTTTTCAACCTTTTTCTTAATTAAATTGAGGGAAATCTGTTGGGAATTTATGGGTCTCACTAGTGAAGATCCCTTGGGCCTTGGGCCATCAATTAAATTAGCCTTAGGAATAGAAGAGTCTTGAGCTTTGATTATTACCATTTCCCCATCAAATAATGGGTCAAACAATGATACACATGCTTCATCTACCATATTACAGTCAGTTCACTTCTCATTTATAAGTTCTTTATCCAAGGTGTCACAATCCATAGATACTTCCTAGTTATGGACAACATTCGGCAAGGGTTCCTTAATTGAAGGAAGATTCTTAGTATTTGTTTTCCCATTGGTAGGCTTAAATTCCCCTGTGGGCTTAGCCCTAACTAACGGGCATCCAATATTTTTTAAGATGCCCATTTATTTTACCAAAAAAAAACATGAATTCAAAGACCTAAGGACTTCAATCTCACAAGAGAAGGTTCAATTTTCAAATTGGACAGAGAGAATGTCAAGAATTTCAACCTTAGGGTTTAATTAAATTAGTACCCTAACATTCAAATGAGGTAAAGTAACATGAGACTCTTCAGTCTGCATCACATTTCCAATGGGTTTCAAAATATTGGGAAGAAATTTCTAGAACTAGGGGGGACTCTCTTAATTTCAATCCAATTAGGGGTACACCTAGCCACAACTTCAAAATTTTATTTTGGGGACCATGGGAGAGCCCAAAATATAGATTGACCCATATTCCACAATTATTTTTTAACCACCATATCTTGCATACCATGATTTCAAAAAAACACAACAAAAAGACCTTTCTAAATCATTCTACATAATGAGACATGGATACCCATCTTTTTTCCCCACATAGAAGCAATCCAATCATCAATTTTTTTTTTATAAGGTAGAGAATGAACATCTAAATGGACAAAGATTGCAATATTTTCATCCTAATTTCTTTAGATTTTAGGGATTTTACCATATCCTCATTCGGAGAGATTGAAAGAATTTTGGGAAAAAGAGACTTTTTACCCTCTTCTCCTTTAAAGATGCCTCCTTCTCCCAATCCACTAGTTGGGGGTTCTAGTAATCCTCCCCTTCCCATTGAATTTTCCTCATTGATGTGACATCCTCCATAGTTGGCTATGAACATTGTTGAAGGCGACACTCAACCATTAATGTATCTGAATTAACCGCATCCTTGTATGAAGCCTTTCTAGAATTATCCTTTTTATCAATATCATTATTCACCACTGTCGAGGGTAATGCATTCCCATTTAATGCATCCCACTAAAGTGTCGAGGGATTAACATCTCCCATGAGTTGAACAACCCAAGAGAGGTCAAGTTGGCTACAAATGGTACCAGGGAATAGATTTTAAAGATAGTTCTTAGGAAATAAAACATCATGCAAAAAGCCACCTCAGGGAGTGAGCTCAAAACCCACGTAAAAAAATATAAATTCAAATATCATAAAATAATTTAAACAAATGGGGGCCAAGAGGAACTAAACAACAAACAAATAACAATACACAAGGCCACCAAAATACAACCAAACCAAACTAGAACCAATATTGGAAGAAGAGTTCGAAGAGAACCAAAAGCAACAAAGAACAAAATTTTGAGCACTTTGTAGCAATAAAAAATATCTAGGAAGCATCAATGGCAGATGACCATTCAACTTCCTTAGAGCTCTGCACTCAGTCTCCTTCTCCATCTCCTTGAAACAAGGCTTTTTGGAGATCTTTTCCTCATCTTTTTAGCTACAAAGATATCTTTTGAATCGGACTCAAAAGTGATAGAAAAATATAATTACTATACAATTGGTATGTTTACATCTTCACAAGAGGAATTTGAATCTATCTCAATTATAACATCCTCTTTTTTCTTTTTTTATTGTGCTTCTCATTGGCCGCTTCTTCTTGAGACAATTTGACCGCCTCCTAGATTGTGTGGGATTCTTCTACCCACTTGTAGGTGCAAAAGAATAAACTCCACTCTTCCTCTTTTTACCTTCTAGTGGTCTCTCAAAAATAGGGGTTTCCTACTTGCTTTTTGCTGCGGGCTATTCAACAAAGGTTGTAGGCTGTGTTTCCTACAAACCCTCCTCTTCTAGTTCTCCCATGTTGTGGGTAGGTGTTGTAGCAGGGGAACCAAAGGGAATTTCTCTCTTAGGAACAACCACAATAGGATCTTCTATTTTTTGTTCTTGGCCCTTATTTTCTTCATTAAATAATTCAAGAATATTGTTGATATTATTGCAATTGAGAAAATATTCCCATGATAAATTTGGGAACTGAACCCTAAGGCTCCTCTTTACTAGTAATGTGACTAAACAAAATTGAGATAATGTTTACTAGTTTCTTTTCCCTTTATATTAAGAAGACATTATTTTTAACAAGTCATACAAAATTTTGGGAATATTTACATGTCTCCCATGGCATAAATAAACAATTTAAAATAGATTGTATACAGTAATGACTATCTCCCATCACATGTTAAGTATCTAATTATGTGAGAAGCTATTGGAGCCCAAAGCCAATGCAAAGATAAACATTTGGTACCTTTTGAGGAAGAGTCTATATTTTCTCCTAGCAAGGAGAATTTATTCCTTGCTACAATGGCATCTGCTCTCACTGGAAACTCCTATCCTACTCTTGGGAGACCAGACACTTTAGCTATGATTTCCTTTGATGTGTCTACCTTTAAACCCCTAACAATTGCCTCATCATTTTGTAGTGTGTTGGAAAATTGTTGGGTCGTTACTTGGTTAAACTTTGTAAGCCTCAAGAAATAATCCAACCAACTAGCTTGCTGGAAGATAGGCAAGCATTACTTATCTTCCAGTAGAAAATTGTGTGTTGTTGGTTCCTTTCTCACAATGTCACCACCCATTGCAATGCTTCAACAATCCATAGTCACTCACTATGCTCTGTTCTACTCTATTTTTCTCTCTTCCACCCTAGTTATACTACTTATGCTATTCTATATGCTATATCATTCAAATGTACTTCTTAATTTTGTTTCTTAGCACTTCTTTCTCTCCTTTGAATTCTTTCTCTTGAAAATGGTAGAAATAAAATGGAAAAAAGTTTTGCAAAAGGTTTCTGAATTTTTTTTTAAAATAAGGAATAATCTTGAATACCCTCCCCCAACTAAAGTTACTAAGTTTCCTCACTTAGTGTATACAGATTGGGTGGAGTCATAAATTAGAAGTAGTGGAAAGTTTTGAACATGATATTTGACATGCATGAATGAACAATAAATATGCATAAAATCAATAATCTTCAATAATAATTATGATATTAATGCGGAGTGTACTTGTAAGCATTTTTTGAAATGAATGCAAATCATGTGAAGGAGTTGAATGTCGCCTATAGCTTGATTTGAAATGACTTGTCATGAATGCTATGAACTTTGTGCAATGATGGCTTGAAATTGAATGTAGTATATGTGTGGCATGTGGAAATGACATTGGAATGATGGATGAAAAATACTATGGAAAGTACATGATGGTGGAGGTGAAAGTTATTGCATGGTATGGTTGAATAAAAAAAGGTGGTATGATGGATCACACTTAAGAAAACAAGAAGTTCCATACAATAAAATGTAAGCTGTGTGGTTGCATGTGTGGATAGACATGAGTTAAAAGTTATGGATTATGCACTTAATATAGGTGTATATGGAATGACTGATAGGAAAGTGATACAAGCACATGTAGTAACATGTTCCTTTTGTAGTTTTATCACCTAGGGGTGTGATGCTGCAGGTCCTTGTTACTTCTGTTACTAGTTCAAAAAATAAAGGTTATCGAATGTCACATATGTAGTGTGTGAATGTGAGATGTATGGTAGATTATACCTATGAAATGTCAGTGGGTGAGTTGTGTTGCTCATCTACTGATATTTCTAAAGAATTGCTTGTTGTTGTCAATAAAATTTATATATGTGGCTCAAATTGATGTTATAGTGATCAAATTAAGTCATCCTTCTATAATGGCCATTTGTAAAGGTTCACCATGTGGCCATTAACTAACAATGAAAATCGTGCATCATCAATTATTTGTAATTGAATTGCTCCATTTGAAAAGACTATTTTTATCTCATATGGCCCAAGCCATCTAGTTTGTAATTTCCCTTTGTAATCTTTGTACATTGAATCATACAGTAAAGCCCAATCACATACATTGAATTCCTTGGTTTTAATAAATTGGTCATGCCAATGCATTCTTTGTTTATGGATGATTTCAATATGGTGTATGGATTTCATTCTTATTTCATCTAATGCATTGAGGTTATGTAACCTCTCCTTCTATGTTGATAATTCCATGCCCAATTTGACTATTGTCCTTAGAGTTTTGTATTCAAATTTGATTGAAAGTATTGTCTTTTTATCATACACCAATTCATATGGTGTAAATATTGTTGTTGTCTTCTAGGTTGTCCTTTAAGCCCAAATTGCTTCAAGTAACCTAGCTACCTAGTCCTTCCTGTGGAGTTATACTGTCTTTATGAGGATGTTTTCAATTTCTTAGTTAGTGACCTCCACTTGACCATTTTCTTGAGGATGGTAGGGTGTATATTTTTTTTATGTCTGATCTCATATTCCTGCACTAGTTTTATGATTAGCTCTTATGTAAACTATGGCCCCTGATCTGTGACAATCTCTCTAGGAACACCATATCTTGTGAATATATCTTCATAAAGAAATTTGGCCACATTCTCATCTCTTGCAAACTACAAAGCTTTAACCTCCACCCATTTGGTAAGGTAATCTATGCAAGCCAGTATGTATTCCTTGTTATTTGATGTTGGGGAGATGGGACCAATAAAATCTAGTCCCCTTTTATCAAATAGTGTTATTACTAGTTGTGGTTGTAATGAAATATCATCTGTCTTTGTTAGCCTTCCCATTCTCTGATACCTATCACAACTCTTGGTGCAATTGATTGCATCTTTATGAAGTGTTGGTCAATAGTAGCCAATATTCAAGATCTTAAGAGCTATCTTTTTTGCTACAAAATGTCCCCCACAAGGTTCATCATGGCATGCTCCGAGGATATCATATACTTCATCTTCTTTGATGCATCTTCTCATTATGTTATTAGGCCCTATGTAGAGTAAATATCCAACTATCTACGAGTAAGAATATTTTTTTTGAATTGTCTCTTCTCCCTTGATGAGAGATGTGGTGGTGTTTTCCCTACTACCAGATAGTTGGCTATGTTTGCATACCACAGTGTATGTAGAGAAAGAGCAAATAGGTGCTCATCTGGGAATGAATCATCTACAACATCTTCTTCTAATTTGGTTGGCAGTCTAGAGAGGAAATTTTCTCTACATTTTCTTTCCATGGTTTGTCCATAATAGTAATATCAAATTATTGAAGTAGCAATAACCACCTCACAAGCCTACCACCAATAATTGGTTTGTTCATTAGACACCTTATTGTTATATGGTCAGTACATATGAATACAAAATACCCTATAATGTAGTGTTTGAATTTGTTGATTGTGTGAATCACTGCTAACATCTCCTCAATAATTGTATAGTTGAGTTATGTCCCTTGATGATTTTTACTAATATAATAAATGGCATACTCATTATTTCCATCCGTTTGTCCTAGCATAACTCCTATTGTAAAATCAAAAGCATTTGTATGGATATAGAAAGGTAAATTCCAATTTGGTCCTCTTAAGATAGGGTCTTGGTTAGTGTTTCCTTGAGAGCTTCAAAGGAATGTTGACAAGCAGGTGTCCATTCAAACTCTACATCTTTAGAAAATAGGACAAATAGTGGTGCTGCAAGTTTACTAAAATCTTGTATGAATCTTTTGTAGTAACCAGCATGTCCAAGGAAGCTTCTAACATCCTTTTATTTTTGGGGTACATTCAATATTGATATTATCTCATATTATCTCAATTTTGTTGGGGTCTACTTGGATTCCCTTATTAGACACAAAATGTCCCAAAACTACTCCCTCAATCATCATCATGAATCATTTCTCATGACTCAGGGATAGGTGATGATCTTGGCATCTCTATAGTACTTTATCCAAATTGGCAAGTGCTTCTTCATAGGTATTCCCATAAGTTGTAATATCATCCATGTAAACCTCCATGGAATCATGAGAAAAGTATGAGAATATGCTCAGTACTACCCTTTGAAAGGTGGTAGGTGCATTGCATAGCCCAAATGGCAAGATAGCGTAAGCATATGTTCCTTAAGGGCATGTGAAGGTTGTCTTGTTCTGGTCTTTTAGGTCTATCTTAATCTAATTGTACCCCCTAAACCCATCTAAAAAGGAAAAGTACTGCTTGCTTGCTAATGAATCTAGTGCTTGGTCAATGAATGGAAGGGGAAAGTGATATTTTCTAGTTGTTGCATTCAACTCACGGTAGTCTATACACACTCTCCATTTCTCTCCTTTCTTAGGTACAATTACTAGTGGAGACACCCACTGTTTATCAGATATTGGATAGATGAATCTTGCATCCAACAACTTTTGTAACTCTCATTTGACCATGTCATGGACTACAGGGTTCATTCTCCTTTGGGGTTTCCTAACTAGTTTATAGCCTTCATTGATGTAAATCCGATTCATGCATTGGTTTGGGTCTATTCCTTTCATATCATGGTAATCCCATGCAAATGCAACTGCATGTGCTTGCAACACATTCAATAGTGAAGTTTGTTGTGTAGTAGTTAATTAACTGTTTACATCTAATGTCTTGTTTGGTTTAATCTCTAAAGTCAAGGATGATGTTTGAATAGATGGAATTTCAAAACCTGTTATATTGGGAATGCAGTGATTTGGAAATAAGGTATAAAATATTTAGGAAATGGACTCAGATGTATTGGCAGGGATTATGTTTTATAGAGGGTTTTACAAACATGTTAGACGGTCTTATTGTTGCGGGTCCCTACCATAGTTATTATGCATGATGTTTGCAATAAGTTCATCTTCATCTTAGTTTTTTAAGAAGTGATTGCATTCAATAGTCATTAGAGTTTGTAATGAACATTGGTATTTCTCATCTAGGGTAGGCCATACAGTTTGCTCTAAATTTGCATGTGGTTGGGAAAGTGCATAGAGGACTAGTTTCTTGGTTACATTTCCATTGGAAATGATCATGTTACCAAACTTGCAACATATGAAGACATTTTTTGTTGCCAACCAAGGTCTCCCTAAGATGAGGGGATATCCTACAAGATTAGCTTTAGGATGTAACACCATAAAGTCTATAGGGTATTCCCATGAGTCTAATGTTATTACTAAGTCTTCTATGATTCCCTCAAGCTTGACTGTAGACCTATTTGCTAACTGTAACACAATAGGTGCAGGTCTGAGCTCCATTAGTTGTAATAATTCTATGGTTTCTTTGGTCATTACATTAATAGTTTTCTCAAGTTCAATTAAGGTATTCTTAATTTGAGTACCATTGATTTTGATATCCACTGTAGGGCTCCCAGGATTTTCATACTTAGGGACCATTATGTTCCCTAGGTTGTTTGTTAGGGATTTTTTTAGTGGCAAATCTTTGCCAATTAGTGAATAGTACATATTAGCCAAGTCAAAATTGGTGAATAAATCACAACCAATAGGGTGGCCAAATCACTGGAATTTTATGAATTATCTATCCAATGCATTTCCATTTGCCATCAATTTATTTTACGAGGCATATGTAAGTAATATTTTTTCCATAACAAACTACATGTTTCAAATGGACCAATTAATATTTTTGCCTAGAATCTCGGAAGCATGTATTAAATCACCTAGATATTTTCCAATACTATCAAAACAACATTGTGTATCAAGACACATTTCACCAACATCATTAAATGTTGACTGCATGTGAGGACCCATTTCACCAATTAAAATTTACAAATAATTGCTTATGAAGACCCATTTTTCCAATAACATTTAAAAATAATTACATTTGAGGACACATTTCGCTAATTACCATGACACCTCCATGCTAATCGTAGGGCCATAATTGCCTTGAAAATTATAATGTATGTGTTTTATCGAGGTTTGATTTGTCCAACACTTAAATATATCATTGTATAATCATGCGAGATTCACCAAATTTTTACTATACCATTTGAAAATCTCATGAAATTTTCCAAATATGGTGATATAAATACAATCGAAACTCTGATTTATTCTTACATGTTTTGTTCAATTCTAAACTTGTGAGCTCTCAATTCGAAAGTTGGATTTGGAACCTTGAATATAGGAAAGTTACAAACTTACAACAAATGCATTCCTTCATTAATGAATAGCAAGTCAATGCAAACCTAAAGGTAAGTGATCATTTTTTCATAGTGTTATAAGATTTTTTTATCTCTTTTCCATTCTTGCTTCAATCTTAAAGATGTTATTGAGTAGGATATGGGATCTATATTCTATGTCCTTCTTAAACAAGAATACCTTTTTTCCAGCTCTTATTTGTAGTGAGAGATCAAGATGTTGAACAAGTGCAACAAGCATAAGACTCCTCAGGATGATGAAGGGGCTATGAGGCCGTCAAAATTCCCAAAATGTAGAGTTACCATAAAGACTTACTTTTGAATTGGCAATGTTTCTGATCCATTAGATCAAGATGGAGCCACATCATCAAATTTTGCACCAAATATTAATGAAGAAGGCATTCAAAATACCCCACCAAAAGGTGGGATTGAGTTAATTGAGTCAGATGAGGATGGAAATACCACAAACGATGTTCCAAGGGATACCTTGGTTAGCCAACTTGGATGAAAATTCTACCACTGTAGATGTTGTTGGTAGCAAGAAAAGAAAAGCCAAATAAAAAATGGGGTGCTAGTGGGAAATGACGAGGAATTTTTAGATTGATTAAGTGCCAAAGTACCCATTCATTTAACTAGTGGAGAATGCAAACAAAGACGATCCTCCAACATAATGTAAGTGTAAGATTTGTAGTTGGAAATGTAAAAGAGACAAGAAGTTGCAGCTAAAGCTTAACACTATAGAAAAGCATATCGGTAAAGTTTATAAAAAACAAATCATAGATGGAAAGGAAAAATTAGTAGTAAGATGGAAATCAAAGGAAGAATGTCTTCATGTTAAGTATACCCTAGAACATGATGAGCATATACAAAGAATGGGGAAGCTTGTTGCATCTGAAGGTTCAATTGAAGCTCAATTTGGAAAGGTAATGGCAACAACACAACTAGAAAAAAATGTTCAGATGAGTATTATTTTTCATATTTTGTCCAGAGGGTGTCCTATGACAGACTACCCACAATATAGTAATTTATTGTCTTTTTTGGGTGTTCCTCACTTTCCTAGCACACATTGGTCAATAAAAACTAGATGAGAATGGGAAAGTTGTCTTCCTAAGGTGGAAAAATAATATTTTACAAGAGAAAATAAAAGAATCAAACTTCATTGCATTATCTTTAGTTGAAGTTGCTACGGTAGATAATACTTCTTGGGTATGTATGCATGTGTATACTATACATCAACATGTCTTCCAATCTCATCTTCTCTGTGTTCATAAAATGAAGGATAGTTCAACATCGCAAAATCTATTTGAACTAGTTAAAAAATATTTGAATGAAATTGGAGGTATGAATGACTTGACAATTTCTAAGAAGTTGGTGTGTGTAGGACCTGATGGAGCTACAATAATGTAAGGTCACATGAGCGATATTTGCATAAAGTTACAAACTACTTGTTCTCCATACATGATTGGCATTCACTACATGGCCCATAGAATGAATTTAGCATTTATAATTGTAAGCAAGTTTCCTATAGTATTAAAATTTGAGAATATAGTCTGTGGGCTATACGCATACTTTTGTTGAAGTTACAAATGTTTTATGGAATTTCAAAATTTTAGTAAGAGAATAACAATAAGAAACAATCTTCTTAAGGATGTTGATACCAGATGGATCTCCTTGCATGGACCAACACAACAATTTCTTTTCAGAATATAGATCCTTAATTGGAGTAATGTACGGCATCACAACACAATAGAAAAAGCTCCTAACCTCTATTGTAGGTTAAGTGATATAGAGACACTCTTAACTTTAGTTGGTCTTCTCCCCATGTTGGATGAAACGAACAATCCTGTGAAGAAAGCCCAAAAAGAACTATGTATATCTATAAATATACCAAACTACGTAGAATGACATGTATGACCCTCGATAATCTATATCTAGTGCTAACAAATTATCCATTTCAAAGTCCAAATTTTGTAAGCTAGTAGTTAATTACAAATTTGAATAATCTTGAAACTTGTTTATAATGTAATGCAAGAGGGAAATTATGTGTCTTTGTATGTGGATTTGAGATACCAATGCACTGTTGTACAATGGTTAGGTGCTCTACCATAGTACATGTTACAAGAAGCTTTTAACGATATTTTTAAATATGTTAGTGTTAATTTAAAGGATATTGAAAAATTCCTTTCATTAGAGATTTATGAATGATTCCCTTAGGAAGAAATACTTGAAGCCATGTCTATTGTGTATCCTCAATTTTGGACTCTAGTAAACAAGCAGCCCATACTTTTTTCATAAAAAATTAATTACATTGGATAAACACTTTTTGAAAAGTATAGAATACAATGGACAAAAAATAGGAGGAATTATAAATGAAATTAAGCTTAGAGAACAAGCTAAGCATTTTGCAGTAAGTATGATTGACCAGTTTGAGTCAATGGAGAATCCCATGGAACTCGAATCAATAACAAGGGTTTGGAAAACCTTAGGTCAAAGTGAAATATTGCATGAATCATTATCAAAATATTTCAAACTTGTTGATTTATGTCAAACAATGATATTGGGGTCGGAAGAGGATGAGAGAGTTTTCAATGCATTGGGGTTTTTGAAATCAAAGATAAGAAACAAACTAGACAAGAATTTGGAAAATTGCTTAAGGGTGTTTGCAACTAGGAACAATGTCCAATGTTTTCCTTTTGAAAGGGCACTCACAATTTGGAAGTCCATATGTGAAAGAAGAGGGTTGTGCAACACTCCAAACCTTGGTGGCAATGACACAATTGACAGTGACACAATGAATGTTGATCTTGAGATGTAGTTAAGAAAATGTATGTAGGGCGAAGAAAATGAAGACCAAACTCATGGCTCTCAATCTCCTCATTAGACTGAGGACAAGGAATTGATTTGGTAAATGGAAGTGAATTAGCAGTTTTTAAGTATTTATACTGCACTTCATGAATCATATTCCAAACTATAGTTGATAATATTTTATATTGTATTCCATGAAATTGTGAATCAAATTGAATACATTAACATATTATTAATAATTTCATATTTTAATTGTGTCATACTGATAAGTTTTACATGTACTTAGTGATTCATCATTCAACTCAATGCTTAATTTTTCCTTGCTAGCGTGGATTTGTGCATAAAACATAAAATTTGCAGTAAAATAAAATTTTGATTTTTGATTTGATATGTGATTCTGCATCAATCTTCAAAATTTATGAATTATTTTGATCAGTGCCTTATCCGTAACAGAGTCAAAAAATGAAATATACTCCTACAACAGACCATCTCATGGCTTCTTATAACCTCACCGCCTTACAATGAGATACCAAGCAAAGAATAACACTTATCACACTACTTATAAATTCCTATTGCATTCACACAATCTTTGATGAATAACTAAAAGCAATAGTAATCCATTCCTTGAATAGAAGCTAATAGTTCAACATCCATAACACATGATGTGATATGACAACTTATAAATAATCCTTGATTATTTTGAGTCAAAAGATAGTGAATACAATATTGGAGGGCAAGAAAGGTCGATATTCAAAATTAAAGAAATACATTGAGTATTTGAGTCATTTGTTGTTATTATAGAGAAAAATTACAACATTTCCTATCTGTGCTATCAAATAGCTTAAAATGTGCAAAATGAGCTTACAGAGATGAAAGATAAAAAATCAAAACCCTTTGAATGAGGCTCAGGATTCCCTTTTATAACATAAGGGAAGCAACAAGAAAATAACCTCATCCCAGACCTTTCTGACAACCAAAATCTTAGATAGGAAGCATAGGAATAAAAACATGGATCCACTCACAAGCTAGGTGAACAATTATACTTTTCATTCCATGCCTTAAAAATATCCTCAGAAGGAAAGTCATGAGCTAATATCTTTTCCTCATTCTTCAAATTTTGATGATATTTAGCATCAATTAAAGCACTGGCCTCTACAAAAAAGTTCCATTTATTGTTCTACATTGACCATCCTACCTGAATAGGAATTAAGCTGATTTAAATTAACTTTGTCATCTTTGCAAATCAGAGGGAGGAGTGTGGGGATTACAATATTGAAACTATCCTTCCATTTCTATGGGGTCTTCAACTCCCCATTATCTTCTAATAGGTAGGTACAACCCTTTTTTCAACATTTATGAAAGATTTCATTTTTCCTTGTGCAACTTCAATTATACTTTCCATGCACCCTTTATGATTTTGTGCCATCTTGACAATATCAAAAGTAAGATGGATACTAGGTGGGGCATTAGATGTGTTTGTAGATCCCTTATACATATCGTCCAAGTATGTAAATATAGGATTCCATATTTCAAATATACATTTGAGCCACTCTTGATCCCCACTTATTTTGGTAATGGCATCTCTCAAATTAAGATATGACACATAGGTATCTTCCAGCCTTCTTAATATTTTATACAATTTGTTCTCCAAGATGCATGTTGCAATGCACACATTCTCCTTTTACTGAATATGCTAAGAATTCTTCAAGTTCTCTTCCAACATTTCAATCTTTTCTTTAAGCTCTTTGTTTTCAATCATCTTATGAGCAAGGGGGACTGTAGAAGAGGAGCCTACTTCCTGTATACTTGCAAGAAGGGATGTGTTTTGAGCCAATAATACCTGTTGTTGGTTTTAAGCTTCCATAAGATCATTATATTCCTTCAATAATGTATTAATTCTATCTTTCAACCTTCAAACATTAGCTTCATTAAACTTGGAAACATCTACCACTAATGCACCAACTTCAGGGGCAGAGGTGTCAGACATCCTCTTTACAATCAAGCCCCCTTTGATATCCTTTGATGTTTCAACAATCATAGGCTTATTTGTAGTTGGGGCAAGGGACTATCTTGCAAGGGCTTCCCAATGTGGGTTGAACCATGATCATGAAAATGCCATGTCTGCTTCCTTTTATGTGGAGAAAACTTCTCCTTATTATTTCCTAATAGTATCAAAGACAATTGTAGAAGCAATTTACCATTCATGGAGTAGTAGAAATCCACTATCTTGTACCATTCTTCTCCCTTCTTTAGGTGTTATTTTTTTGAACTCAAAATTCATTTTTTCCCTTATCTTTCTAGCTACTTCATCATACTTTTCTCTAGGCACATCTGCTTGTGCCAATTGAATTCTTTTATGGTACTCCTCCCTCTTTGCTCTCATAACAAAATCTTTAAACTCCTAGGATTTTACAAACTCATCATCAAAAATGAATTGTGAACATGCAAATTCCATCACATCATTGAGGTTATCTCTCCCCATAGCCACATCCAACTTGAACCTTTTCTGAAGAAGGTCAACAGTAGTTGGTCTTGGGGGGATGGCATATATTGTTGAATTTCATCCATGGTGATATGAACATATTCACTTTCATCTGGATTGATGGGATAGTCAACCAAGAATGGCAGTTGCTAAAATTTCATCCTCTTTTGTGGTTGCTCTCTTGGGGGATAATCCACAATGATTATTTGAGGGGGAGGAGAGGGAGTGACCTATGGTGGGTCTGATTGCACATTTTCTCTAATAACAGGTCCCTAGGGCCTCTTGATAGAAAGGTTAGGTCTAGTTTTCTTTGCTAGTTTCTCTTCCAAGGTAGGGGCCTTACCTACAACTTTGTCAAAATTCTTCAACATCGCCTTAATCTTGGAAATCGGGTCATCAATATTAGAAAATGCTCTAGGGTAATCCTTAACTTTTTTTTCCTGGCAGTCTCTACCTTGATGAATACAAGCCATTTCACCTTTTTGTTTATTACCTTAGATTCATCCTTACAATTTCTTATGAAATCTTCATTTTCATCAACTGAATGGCAAAAATTGCACCTTCTAATACTTTTCTTGACCTTGTGTATGAAACCTTCAGGGTCAAAATCCCTGACTTATACCTAAAATGACCTATATTCCTCAAGAATTTCTTTCATCCTACATAATTCGTCTTTGGTTGAAGTGAAATCTAAAATGGCAGTAACATAAGGGAAAAAAGACCCTTTCTTTTGTTTCCTTAAATGAAACTGATCAGTCTCATTTAATTGCCATATAATTTCCATGAATGCCAACCTGGATGACACATATCTAGGTAGCACATGGGGGGCTTGAGGGCATCCATACATTATAATAACAACTTACCTGTCATAAAGGTAATGATCTACCCAATTATGTCTTACAAAACAATTCTCAAAAGTAACATAGTTGGACTCACTACAATGTTTGTCCCAAGTATAGGTCCAACATTGCATTGGGAGATTGTTCCCCTCTTTATCTTTCATGTTCAGTTGTAAAACTCTATTGAAATGATCTTTCCCTTTGTACAAAAGCATATGGAAAAAGGAGAGAATACCACTTGAAATTCACCTTTGGCTCCTTACCACTTTGCCTTCTCTTAATGTCCACCAGCTGATTGTGAATAGCCTCAGTTAAAAAGTTGGCATAGTCCAAGTCACTATTGAAAAAAATGATGTTGTATATCAATAGCCATGTACATAAGATATATCTCCATTTTTGAGTTTGCATCTTCTACCAACACCTGGAATAATGCCCAATATGTTCTTCTAAAATAGTCTTCAAAAGAATTGACATTAAAAGGCTAATTTTCATTATCAGGGATTCTTAATGAATTTCCTTTGAACTTGTTGGTGTTTTAAATAAACCAAGTTGATCTCATAATTACCTATGAATTTTCTAGATTCAATGGTTAGTAATTAGGAGGGATTAGACAACTTGACAGACAAAAGTATTTGAGAATTTCCCTCTACACATTGGGCTCTACAAGACCCGAGAGGGTGATCCTTACCAATGTTTTCAATCTCTCTTGTACCATTTACTCTTGAGCATTGTAATAATGGATATATTATCTAGACTACTATTATATAGATGAAATACCTAAAAGACCTGCGGATCTTACAACATTTACTAGTTTATAACATGAGAATATGATTAAAACTCAACTCAAGACATATATTCAACTGAAAGTAAAGATTTAAATGATTTTGTATGTTATGGCTATGAACAACCAGAGAATTGCAACATCAACACAACTTATGGACTAGTGCCTTATCTTAGGGCATGGAGTACTACATCATTCAATTAAAATCATACAACAATATTTGACCTATCACAACAAAGCTATTGAACAATGCATTACATTATCCAACTCAACATTTTAGACCAATATTACTTAGTTATCCATCCATACACTCACATAAATCTTCATTCATGTCAAAGAAAATTAACTTGTTCTTTGAACAAGAGCATCAACAATGAATAAACATTCAATTGAAATACAATGAAGACAAATAGAAAGATCCTTGATCCATTTTATTCATAATTCACATGAGGTACACAATTAGAGAACAAAGGCCAAGAAATATGCCATTTTCATTCATATGTAACAGTACTGGTATACAATACTAAAATCAAAGACTCAAACTCTAAATCTTATAAAAAACTTAGACAAAATATATCTACATTCTCTATTATAATCTACTTCTCAAAATTCTTTCAACAACAATCTATGTTATTGGCCTTGAATTCGCTTTTATAGAAAACAAGGGAGCAAAACAAGCTTCGAGCCAATGTACACTTGTGAGGTTTTCATTTGATAATTACAATTCATTCCAAGAGATCATTATATTTGCAAAACCTAGGGGGAAATATCTACATGAGAAAAAAGTTATTTTCCATTCATTGGTGAAGATACTTCCTACCTTCCAAAAGGAACTTAAGTTGATGAAGATACTCCTTCATGAGCAACAACATTTCTTCCACATGCTCCCAAAATTGTCAGACAAAGCAATAAAGTAGAGAAAATGTAAAACAACATCCACGTTAGCACCAACCCTCAACAACTCTGAATTGAGGAGGAAACAACATTTAAAAACTCATATATCAAAGGCTTAATCTATACACATTCCAAGCCATGCATTGTATTCCTCCTTAGAAAACCATCCAACATCCAATAGCCTTCTATATGTACCAAGATCAAAATTTATTGCCACCTTACTTTTGAAGAAATTCATAGATCAGGAATATCAACATATTTCTACTTCCATAGTTCAAAGTCATCATCTGATGGCCACACATATGCAATAAATTCATCCATCTTTTTATTGTAAGTGCCATACTTGATGATTTTTGAGTTGCTTCTTTGTCAAAACCCTCAAGGAAAGCATCTATGAAAGACAACTTATCCATACTATCTTTCAACATGTCAACATCTACTCTTTTACAAATCAATGCAACTAGGGTAGCAATTGAGCTATTTATTTGATCTTTCCATTGTTGAATGGGCTTGACTCCACCAATATGAGGTATCAAATTAAAATCACTATCATCAAACTTCTACACCAACTCCCTTAATATCTTCTCCATGGGATCCATCGGTGCTTGACATTCTATAATCCCTTTCACAATCTTGTGGGTTCGGGAGATTTGTGGTGGTTTATTGGCATCATGGGTTGATCCAATAACCATTCTCTTCAATGTTTCCAACCTAGGGATCCACTTATTCACTAATGGGATAGCCAATTCCTTATCACTATCAAATATACATATTGCATCAAACATAGCTGAATAAGTTGAATGGACACTCTGAGTCTTCCTCTCAATCTTTTTACTCATGTATACAGTCCTATCCACATGCTCAAGGAATTCATCATAAGCTTGGAGTTGTTCCATCAACTTTATTCCTTTTTTGAGGTGCAACTGATGTGCTTGGATTTAGGTATGTAATGGGAACATCATTAGGATTGTATTAAATTAATTCAGTGGAAATGGAAGGAGGTAGAGAATGAGCAGGGGGTGGTTGGATTAGAGAAGTTGGTGGGGTGGAATTTACACTTGAGATCTTGATTGCCCTGATTGCAATGCTTATAATTGCTCCTTAAAAAGTGCATTTTCAAGTTGGAATTCTGTAATTGTTTGCTCTTCCTTATTGTAATTTGCTACCAAGTCACTATATTCTTTATTTTTGGCTTCATACTTGAATGGATTTTGCAGTTGCTTTAGTAAATTGTGCAACATTCAGAACCAATGTGGCTACCTACACAACTGAAGTATCTGATACCCTTTTTATTATCAATCCTCCTCTTAGGCCAGATGCTAGCTCTACAACTACTAGCTTTCTTGTATTAGGGGCCAATGCCCACATTGCTAAGGTATTCCAATTGGGGCTAAAAGCAAATCCTTGCAAGGCAGTGGATTCCTCTTCCTCTGTAGCAAAAATTGCCTATCATACATTTTGAGAATATCAAAAGCAATGATTGAAGCCAAATCCCACTCTGGTAGCAAAAGCACACCACTTTTTCTTACCAACTCTCTACCCTCATCAGGTGTAATATTATGATAGTTCACTTTCATCTTAGTAAGTACACTATGTTTAATAACCTCTTGAGAGAGCTCTGGACTTTGGACCATTCCCATCTTGATGTTTTCATCATACTCATCTCTCATTGCTCTACACACAAACTCCTCAAAATCCTTGGTTTTTATGAAGGAGTCATCATCCATGAATTTGTTGCAAGCCTCCTCTCTAACATGATCAACATTATTCAATCCACTTAGATCAGTTTCACTTAACCTTAAGATCATAGCTTGTAGAATTATTTCTCTAGGATGTGAAGGAATACCTTGCCTCATCTCATCCTTGGTCACAATAATCTCATCTTCTGAATCAACATCATAATCTAAGAGACCTGTAGATTCAATTCTCCTTCTTTGTGGTGAAGGTGGTTTTATTGGTAGTGATTCTCTAATAGGAGAATCCAATTCAACAACCTCAGGTGTAGTTGACCTTGGAGGTGATAGAGGTGGTAATTGTGTTTGAGGTGAAGATGCCCTTGATCCCTTTGATTGAGTTGGGGTGACAATAGTTTGTTGTTTCTTCTCTGTGCTTTTTCTTATGGCAAACACATACAACTTCTTATGGGGTTGATATGTGGGTTTTTCCTCCTCCATGGGGGATTTCTCCTTATCTTGCTCATCTGTTGCTATAGACTCCCACTTTTCTTGTATAATTCTCTCCTATTTGAGTCTACCTACCACCTTATCAAAATTCTAACACATTGTTTCAACCCTTAGAATGTCATCCTTGATATTTGGAAGGGTTGTATACTTAGGGTCCTTCTCCTACATTTCCTTCCCCAATTTGTTAAAAGCTAGCCACTTCTTTTTTCTATCTTCTTGCACCTTGTAGTCAAAAATATTTCTAATTACATCTTCAGGGAAGTAGAAGTTATGATGAAACCTACCCCCTTTAATTCTATTTTCAAAGCAACCATGACACCCTCTGGGTCATGGTTCCTCATTCTACAACATTTCATCTTCAAGGTCTTAAGCTTGTGAATGATGTTCTTCCATTCATCTTTCATCATAACAAAATCTGCAAACACTGTATACATTGGAAAGAAAGTCCCTTTTCTCATTCCCACCAAGTGTGTGTCTTCTACATTCCCCAATTTCCATATAACCTCCAAGAATCCAATCCTCAGAGGTACATCTTTGGGAAGATTGTGGGGTTTCAAACTTGTGCCATAGACCCTAAGGATGGTGCAATCTATATATGGGATGATGTCCCCCCAATTGTGATCAACACCTAACTCAGGTCTTCTCTCCCTTAGCCTTAAAAAATTATACAACTCAACTGGAATCCTAAGAAAATTCACCACCAAGACTCTGATCAACTTTGATGCAAAAACATTTGAAAATGCCACAAAAATAGAATGTTGATCATCCCTATCCAAAATGAAAGTCCACATTTGAACATGCATGTCTTCACCTTTCTCATTTTACCTGTCCAACTTTTTGTTATCACCAAAGAAACCAGCTCCCTTGTATAGAAACATGTGCATAAATAGGGAGTACCACCAAAACCTTACTTCTCCTTCACCATTTTTGAGAGCTACAAGGACCTTATGCATTTCCTTTGAGAGATAGCCAACAAAATCATAGAATGTGCTAACCATTCCATGTTGAATGTTAGCAGCCATGTACATGAGAGCTGATGGCATCCTTTCCCCTTGGTTTAGATCCCAAAATATGACACAAGGTGTAAAAGGTCCTCTAGAATTAATGTTCAAGAAGTTTTATTTCAAGAGACTCCTTATTCGAGGGGTTAAGTGTAATTCTGATTTCATCCTTTCCCCTTCAACAAGAAATTGGACAATATGGACACCCTGAAGGTCAATCTCCCCTTATCGTACTCTTCCTTTAGCTTGTTTTGTTCAATTTCCACCATCTTAGAATGGTAGGGGATCAACTTGAAAACTTCAATGAGTCCTTCTCTAGTTACATCCAACATATTTTCCCCTAAGTGAGTTCTTACAACCCAAAAAATTGGGTCGTAGTTGGCTGCTATGGCTTTCAAAAAATCCACATCTAGGTACACATTAGGCACAACAATTTTTCCCATATCTAGGCTCCAACCATTGCACAAAGGAATAATTAATAATCCCTTCCCAAACCAATTCTTGAACAAATTCCATATAGTAACTGGTAATGCAACTTCTTTGATGTCATGTTGTCTATTGATAATGCCTTCATTCCAAGGCCTTGAAATATTCTTTGAAAAATTTGCTTATGATTGGTTGAGGGTTTCAATTGGTCAAGTAGGTCTTGAAATAAGGGACGTGTTGGGGTTTCAAAACTAGAGGTGCAGGCTTTGGGTGCCATTGCAATAAAGGAAATGTAGGCTAGGGTTTCACTAATGTGCAACTAGGGCTTGAAATTTATGAAAGAAAACCAAGAAAATTCAACACTACTAGGGTGCAACTTAATGAACTTCAAACCTTAAAAGAATCCTAGGTTGCAATATAGCAGGGAAAACTAGCATATGCACACAAATTCAATCGAAATTCAACACAAGAATGAGCAATTTGACTTATTGGTGTCTAGCATTAGGAAACCATAATTCCAGACATAAAAAGCTCAAAAAACATTGTTGCAAATCCTTAGATGCTTTAAAAATTTAGGTAAATCAAATGGTGCTTTGATTCCAGCTTTTATGGCAAAAAACCCTTCAATTGGGTCGTTGAACATCACTTCCGCATTATTGTTTGCTCGTGCAAACTAGAATGGCTCATTCAGCCTTGTTTACAAGTTTAAGTCACAACCATTTATCTCTTAGTGAGCTAGATCGAAAGATGGCTTAGATGGAGTCGCTAGAGTTTGAATTGTTTGACTTTTGGTGACTCAACATTTGACTAATCAGTAATCACCATGTGTTTCCCTTTCTTCGCCATCACCATGGGCTCCACCACAACTTACGAGCCATGAGATGTCCACGTGCCACCAGCTCGCTATCCTGCTGAGATTTGTAGGATATTGATCAACAAAGTGGGCTAGTGTAGGGAATGGCTCAAATCTACCCCATACACTTCAATTTTCCTACCAGTTAATCCATAGGCTCACCCCCATATGCATTGTACCTTTATTGAGCGGAAAACCAAGATTAAAACATTTGAATCTTCCCTTTGTCCACGTGCATTAAAACACCTTTAATAGTGAAAGCTTTAAAAATTCTATAGTTCCTTCAAAATATTTCTTGAAATATTCCTCTTTTCAATAGTCCCTTGAACATTGTAGAGAATGCTAGGCGACAGTCACTTGCCATTCCTCGCGATTTTTTATGACATTAGCAAATTGGTGAGGGGAAGTGGGGAACAACTAGGATTTAATTGCTATCATCAATCATAGCCCTTCAATCTTGGGCCCACCATTACTATCGCCTTACACACTGTTGGGGTCTAGTCACAAGATAATACACATGGAAAGCACCCGCTATCCCTCGCCATTTTTTGTGACATTAGAAAATCCTAGAGGGGAAGCGGGGAATGGTCTAGATTTGATCCATGTGGCCCAAGAACTTCTTTAAGCAACTTTTAAAGCACGTGCATTAAGTTACAACTTAAAAGGGGACCTCCCTAGGGGACACACACCAGACTTAGGAAAATTAAAAGAAATATTTTCCTCTGCCTAAAGTAAAGATTATATCATGAATATTTTCAACCTGCTAGAACCATAACCATAGACAAAATATTAAAAGGGGCACCTGACCAAATACACTAGGAAAATGGGGCCAATGACAACGATGACCTCGAGTCATAACTTAAGTGATTGAAAAAGTGAACGTGAGGCCAACGATAAATTAAAAGAATACTAGGGTTTTTGTGAATTAAGGGTTTTAACCCTGAGACTGAACCCCTATTAGTAGAGAAAACAAAACCCTACACTCAGAAGGACTAAAATTTTGGAATGCAAACCTGAAACCAACAACATTTTGTAAAGTCCTACTAGTGGCTTCAGTTGGGGATGTCTATTCAATATGAATAGAACGAGATCTCATAATCTTAGGTAGAAGTAGACCACAATAGAGATCCAAAAACCAAGGAAACTTCCTGGACAAGGCAGTCGAACCAAACCAAAATCCAACCAAAACCAAACCTATATACATAAAATACATTGTACATGGAAAATAACATACTTCAAGAAAAGTATGGCTTCAAGAACTATCCATGTACTGGAAGTTCAAGAAGTTCACCAGTTAGGCTCTGAAGGAAGTAGGAATCTTCACCGTGAGTATTTCTAACCATGTAAGGGACCAACCATAAAGCATCAAACTTACCATGCTTGCCTTTGTCTTTAGACCTGGCATTCCACATAAGCACCATGCTTCCCCCTTCAAACTTCCTTGGTGAGGCTTTTTTTTCATACAATTTTTTAACTTGTAACTACAATTTTGCATTTTTCTTTTGGGCCTCTCTTCTTATCTCATCCACTTTAGCTAGAGCATCAATCCTATGTTGCATATCATCACACATGTCATCATTGTACTGCTGGATAAAATTATACATCTTCATTAAATTATTTTGAGGTAATCTTGTAGTTGTACCATAAACCAGATCAAAAGGTTAATACCCTATTGCCTTTTTGACAGTCACCCTATCTGTCCACAATGCTAACTTCAACTTTGAATCCCAAGCTCTTTTATTCTTCTCTATTATCCTTTTATTGATCTTCATTATGCTTTTGTTGTTGGTGTCAGCCTGATCATTGCCCTGAGGATGGTATGGGGATGAATATGGTGCCTGAATGCCATACTTATCACAAAAGTCCCTAAATTCATCAAATCTAAAACACATAGCATTATCAAAGAAATTTTTTTCTAGCACCCCAAACCTGATCAATATGTTTTCTAGCAGGAAATCAGTCACTACCCTACTTGTTGCTCTCTTAGTAGGAATTACTTCCACCCATTTTGTAAAATAATCTATAGCAACAAGAATCCAAGAATGTCCTCCATTGGATTTATCTGATAATTCCCCTATAAAGTCAATGCCCCATTGTTGGAAGGGTGCTTGTACTGTAATAGGTCTTTGTGGCCGATTTCCTGAGAACTTAAGTTTCCTAGAAAACCTTTGACATGCATCACATGCCTTCACTAACTTGTGAGCATCTTTAAACATTGTTGGCTACCAAAAACCTTCTCTTAGGACTTTGTGAGTTGTAGTCTTAGACATGTAATATCCTACACACACTCCACTATGCATTTCATTTAAAATATCTAAGGATTTGGCACCATCAACACACTTCAACAAGACCCCATCTGGACTCCACCACAATTCATTGTCAATAATGACATACTTGATTGCTTGTAGTTTTAGAGTTCTCTTTTCATTATTAGTTAGTCCTTTAGGACATTGCATTGTTTGTAGGTATTGGACAATGCGCCTATACCAATCACAAGTCTGCATGTCACAAATCGGTGACACCTTTGTATATTCCACTTGATTGATTTGGTTATCCTCTAGATTGGTCTCAACCATCAATTTGGCTAAACCCTGACCTCTAACCATCTTAGTAATCAGAAGGTCAATGTTGAATTCTTGGATTCTATTTATCCATCTTAACCTTCTACCCTGTGACCTCTTGTTGGGTAAAGATGTCTTTGACAACAACATTGGGAACACAAACAATGACCGTGGCTCCCAAAAGATAAGTCCTAAAGTTTATAACTGCCTTAACCAATGCATATGCTTGTTTTTCTATCATATCATATTTCAACTCAAAATTTTGTAATGACTTGCTGAATAACGCAATTGGTTGTTCATAACCTTCTTCATTTTTTTGTAGTAACACTACAACAATTGTATGGAAAAATGCAAAGGAGAAGATCTATAGTGGCTTGGAGAAGTCAAGAGTCCTAAGGACTGGGGCCTCCTTGATTGCTTGTTTGATGCTTTGAAAAGCTTTATCTTCACTCCACTCCACTTTTTCACCCTTCTATAGAATTTTTGATATGGGATGATTAATCTCTATAAAATTTGTGAAAAACCTCCTCAAGGAGTTCATCTGCCCAAAAAATGACCGGATGCCCTTAACATTCTTTGGTTGTGGGATTTTATCTATTGTAGCCACTCTTTTAGGGTCAATTCTCACTACCTCTTTTGACATTATGTGTCCCAACAATTTGCCTTCAATGACCCCAAATGCACACTTTTTTCGGTTGAGTGAGATCCCATATTCTAAAGCCCTCATAAATTTTTTCTCCAAGTGCATACAATGGTCTTTCTCTTTCTTGGAGTAGGAAGTCAAATCATCTTGATAGACTGCTAAAAAAATATCTATAAAATCAGAGAATGCTACATCCATAGCTCTCTAAAAGGTAGCACCAACATTAGTTAAGCCAAAATGAATTCTCACATAAACATAGGTTCCCCACAAAGTTGTAAATGCAGTCTTATACTACTTAGACTGCTTCACTTTTACCTAATTGTAGCCACAAAATCCATCCATCATTGATAGAAGTTCACAGCTAGTTACCTTTTGTAACATGGCCTCCATGTTTGGTAATGGATGGTTATCTTTCAATGATGACACATTAAGGTTTCTAAAATCCACATATAGTCTATAGTCACCATTCTTCTTCCTCAGCCATTTGATTCTTTATCCTCTCTAGCCATTCTATGCCAAAAGCATCAAATCGCTCGATTGAGTCCCACACTACTTTCTTGTACTATTTTAAGCGTTTATTCTTGGATGCACACTTTGATATGACCTAGGAAACAACTAGTTTTGAGTCACCAATTACTCTTAATTTCTTGATACCATGCTTTTCGACTAATCTTAGCCCTAGTAGCAGTGCCTCATATTTTACTTATTGAAATGAATAAGACAATTGAGAGGGGGGGTTGAATTAGTTGTGGAAAATTAAACCTTCAAAACCTTCAACAACAAATAGATCCACAAGCATTCATTAAACCTTTATTCTGTTAGAACGATTAAACATGTAATGTAGATATCAAAAATTGAAATCACAACACCATACACATGAGAACACCAGATTTACGTGGAAAACCCAATGAGGGAAAAACCACAGTGAGTATTAGCTCACAATATAAGAATAGAAAAACTGGTACAAAGGGGCTCACTACCAAAATAGTACACACTGTCCAAAAAGGCTCACAACTAGGGCTCACTGCCATAGAAAGAAAACAAGAAGATAGAAGAAGAATTTTACAAAGAGAAAACACTTCTCAATGCAACAAAGAATTCACCACAATTACTCACACATTTTCACAATCTCACATGAAAGATATCAGATGCCTTTAGCTCACTGCCATCAGGAACCCTGACATGAATTCACACCGCTCTACTCAATTTCGCATCACACACATCACTCGCATCAATCTTGCATCTATCTTGCTTCTTAATTTTCATTCATCCTCTTGCATCAACACCATACATATTTATATCAAGCTTTACTTCAAAAAAATTCTCCAATGTTGGCCACTAGTCATTATACATTCAAATTTGAAATAGGTCAACACCTAAACATTCCCATAGTGGATAGGAATGAAAGCCGACCTACAAAAATCCTTAATTAGGACCCAAATAGATCCCAACACACTTCAACATGCTTCCACAAGCCTCGCATGTAGTGTTAAACACAAGGTCAACCAACACTCGTGCAAAACACCATAGACATTAAGTACACGCTTCCTTAGATCAAGCCAAAAGTTCCAGACAACATAATTCACTTGAAATCAATCCAAAAAATCCATGAACTACATAAGATTTATCAAACACTTCATTCAAGCTCGCATTAACAAATACTTTAACTCGAGACAATTGATAACCCTTATTTGCATACTAATAAATGAAACTCTTATTGTATTGCATCAAATCAATTAAAACCTTGAACACAAAAGGATAAAAATATTATAAGCAACTTTCCAAATTTGCACAACTTGAATCCAAATAGCAGAGAAACATGGAGCAAATACATTTCTCCCAGACAACAAAAAAATCATTGAACAACTGGTTCACACACTGGTGAAAATATCTTGCATTGTATGATGATCTAGAAAACCAAATTCTAAATATAGCAACCTCTGTCAACCTTGAATAACTTGTAAGATCCATACAAGCATAGCATCAACACAAAAAATAACGTGGAGCACAATATTAGAGCACATTATGAACAATTTCACAACACAATTTACTCTATTTATTAAATTTTCTCAAAGTACTTGGGAACCAAGTACTAGAGACATCAACTCAACTCATTACTTCATTCCAACTCATCTTCAGACTCTACAACAAAAGAATAGCTCCATGCACTCACAACACTTCCTCAAGGTCTCAACTACACATGCACAACCTGTTTTCCTCTTTTCCATGATTTTCTCAATATCCTCAACATCTTCATCCCATAGTTGACATCAATGACCACACTAGTCAATAGACTTCCCATTGAAATCAATGACAACACCATCATTCTTGCAAAAATATCCCCCTTTGTCATTGATGGCAACACAAAATGTGAAAATCCACCAAAGACCACACAACAACTTTGAACACACTCTCCTCTTTTTTTAGATTAGATAGCCTACACAACATTCCTGAAATTTCTCCCCCTTACAAGAGTCTATCAACTTTCTCTCTTTTTTGCATGATTCTTTTCTCCCCCTTTGACGTCAATGGAAGAAGATAAAATATATTTCATTGTTCTTCCTCTTTGATATAGAACCAAAATTACCTGTTTTGAATACTCCCCCTTAGGAGTACACCCAACTAAATCAACAACACAATGACAAAAAATGACACTACCTACTTCTCCTGAGAGGTAGCCACCAACATCAGCCTAGAAAAGAGATAGATCCATAAATCGACTGGACTAATGCACCTCTATATGCATCTAGTTCAATAGAGGAGGGGTAATAACCCCTATCTTCTCCTAAAGATACTCAAAAGCATTCTTAGGAAGAGCCTTAGTAAATATATCGACAATCTGATCCTTTGTAGGAACATACTCAATCTTCACTTCATTCTCCATAACCTTCTCTCTCAAAAAGTGATATTTGGTAGATATATGCTTTGTCCTTGAATGCATCACTAGATTCTTTGAAATGTTTATTCCACTTGTATTATCATAGAAGATAGATATAGGTTCGTTAAATACAACTTTGATATCCTTCAATGTTTGTATCATCCATAATACCTTTGTACAACATGATGCTACTGCAATACACTCAACCTCTGTAGTGGATAAAGAAACTAAATTTTGTTTCTTACTCAACCATGACACTAATCTACATCCAAGAAAGAATACACCACCACTTGTAATTTTCTTGTCATCAACACAACCAATCCAATTTGCATCTATATAAGCATTCCATGTGAAATCAGTATCCTTAGGATACCACAAACCATAATCTGGTGTGCCTCTTAAATATCTAAATATCCTCTTCATTGCTGCAACATGTGTTTCTTTAGGATCTTCTCAAAATATAGCAACAAGACAAATTGCATGCATGATATCCAGTCTAGTAGCAGTCAAATGCAACAGTCCACTAATCATAGATCTATACTTGCTCTGATCAGCCTTAGGTGAATCATCATCTTTGCTCAATTTACAACCAGTCACCATAGGAGTACATACTGGTTTGGAGTCATCCATTCCAAACTTCTTCAACATCTCTTTGACATACTTAGATTATGAAATGAAAAATCCCTTTATTTGTTTGATTGATCTGTAGCCCAAGAAAGAAACTTATCTCCCCAAACATTGACATCTCAAATTCTTTCTTCATTTCTTTTGCAAACTTCTTACAAATAGCCTTATTTCCACCAAAGATAATATCATCCACATATACAACTACTATCAAGATTTTGTCTTCCTCAATTTTAAAGTAGAGATTACTATCTACAAAGTCCTTACTGAATCCTTGTTGTATCAAGTACCTGTCCAATCTTGCATACCAAGCTCTGGGAGCTTGCTTTAAGCCATATACTTCCTTCTTCAATTTACATACCATGTCCGGTTGATTTGATAATTGAAAACCTTCCGGTTGTTCCATGTAAACCTCTTCTTCCAATTCACCATTCAGAAAAAGTAGACTTCACATCCATCTGATAGACCTTAAAATATTTATGTGCTGCAAATGCCAAAAACATTCTAATAGCTTCCATCCTAGCCGCAGGAGAAAAAGTCTCCTCAAAATCTATACCTTCTACTTATGAGTAACCCTTACACACAATTCTTGCCTTATTTCTTACTACTTCTCCATTCTCATCCAGTTTATTCCTAAATACCCATTTAGTTCCAATTATGTTCTTGTTTTCCAGTCTAGGGACCAATTCTCAAGTTTGATTTTTCTCTATTTGCATAAGTTATTCTTCCATTGCCTTCATCCAATGTTCATCCTGACATGCTTCACTCATTGATTTAGGTTAAAATTTAGAAAGTAAATAGAAATTTACCTCAACTTTGGCAAATTTGCTTCTTGTCAATACACCTTTCCTCTTATCTCCAATGAACTGATCTTCAGAATGATTCTTTTGCACATACTTAGGGGTTTTAGGGGTCTTCTCAAGAGTTTCTTCCTCTTCATTCTGCACTTCTTGTTCATTAGCTTTTTCTTCTACTTCTCTGTAATCAGGTTCATCTGACACATATCCATCTACTGCAATAGAATTCTCCAAGTTTTCATCAACTTTAAATTTTGCACTTTTAATTATCTTTCTCAACCTTTTGTTGTAACATCTCTAAGATTTGCTTATAATAGAATATCCAAGGAAGATACCTTCGTCAGACCTTGCATCAAACTTTCCTAAGTTTTCTTCTTCCCTTTTGATGTAACATTTGCTTCCAAATACTCTAAAGTACTTCACAGTAGGAATCCTTCCATACCATAGCTCATAAGGAGTCTTTGTGTTGTTAGCTTTAGCTTAAACTCTGTTAAGTATGTAAATAACAGTGTGAATAGCTTCTCTCTAGTAGACTTTCGGTAGATTTTCCTCTTTCATCATAGTCCTTGTAGCTTCTTGAGCAGTTTTGTTTTTCCTTTCAACAACTCTATGCCTCTTTATTCCATGATCTTCACAAAACATGTTAAACTCATTGGAGGTGAATTCACCACCTCTATTAGACCTCAAGCATTTTATTTTCAAATCCATTTCATTCTCAACCATAGCTTTAAATTCCTTGAATTTATCTAATGCATCAAATTTTTCTCTAACAAAAGTAACCCATGTCATTCTAGAGTAATCATCAATCAAAAGCATAAAGTACCTGTCACCTTGTATACTTATCACCCTTGTAGGACCACAAAGATCTATATGCACTCATTCCAGTACTCTAGTGGCAGGTTTATCCTTTCCCTTAAAGCTACTCCTTGTTTGCTTTCCAAGTTGACAACTCTCATAGACAACATTGATAGGTTTTGTGATCTTAGGTAAATATCTCACAACATGAATTGAACTAATTCTTTCCAAATTATCAAAATTCATGTGACACATCCTTCGGTGCCATAACCAACTATCATTAATCTACAACATAAAGCAATGACCATCAACACCCTTAAGCTGATAGATGTTAAATTCGCTTAACACGAATCTTGAGTCTATTTTATTCCCATACTGCTCTCTAAATATCCTCTTGAACTCTTCCCAAGAGACAATTCTTTCCACTGGTAGACTTCTATACCATTCTTTGGCATCCTTAGTTAATGACTACATGAAAAGTTTCATCATGACATCTTCATGTTCCACTTCAAAATCATCCATCATATTGTTGAATGATCTCAAGTGGTCTTCTCCACTAATTGCATTGTTGCTAGAAAACCTTACCAATACATTCCTTATATCTTTTGGGAGAGGGTTAGGATAACCAAGTATCCAAAGGAAATATAGCTGTCTATACCTATCCAGTTGCATTGGTCTCCTTGTAAATGGATCTCTTCCACTGCCCTGACTAGAATGGGAAGAATGAGAACCACCACCACCATGTCCTCCTTTGCCACCACCTTGACCTCCTTGACCTAAACCTCCACCACCACCACCACTAGTATTCTATTTTTTAAAGGAGGTGTTCTTTCTTTTTCCTCCCCCACCAAAACCTCCACCTCCACTTCCTTGACCACCACCTCAGCTCCCACAAGGAATATTTCTACCAAACTGATTAATGTGGGGCTAGGATGTAGGGATGGAATGGTTAGATGTAGAAGTGGTATTCATACTAGCAGTTTGTGCTGAGGAATGGGGCATATTCTGGGAGCTAGAAGCATTGGGATTAGGAATTGATGACTTTAGGAAAGAAATTTTCCTTTTGATCTCAACATTTGCAGCCATAATATGCATACTATCCAACTCCTTTTGCAAATTTTCATTGGCTAAATACAATGTCAATATTGCAGGTTCAAATGTTGTATTTGTAGGAATAGCAGTGGATGCAGTATTTGTCTTTGCAGTAGTAGTTGTGGCTTTAGGTTGATCTATAGGTTTTTTCTCAAGGTCAATATGCTGGGATTTATTGGCATTCTTTGGAGGATCTAAAATTTTTCTAGTCACTACAAAATTTGTATAAGTACTTGTGGTTGTGGTACCAATAGGGATGTTCACTTTGAGGTGATCTATATTAGGGGTCATAACAGGTTGGTAAGTAGTAGTAGGAGTAGGCTCTTCAACAACCACTTCTCTTAATTTCTCCATTCTTCTCCTTAATTCATCCCTTTCATACATGTCATCCAATATCTTTTCTTCCCTTTTTTTTTCTTGTTTTTTCTTCAAATCACTAAGCATCAAAGCTTCTTCTTTAAGGGATGTCGTATCTTTGAATATATCCTCTTGATCTTCTAATGTGACTTTTGATTCAGAATGTTCAGGAGTGTAATTAGTTAAATTCACTCTTTCCATTTGTGTGGAGGCCTCAAGAGTTCTATTTCTAGATCTACCTCTCAGATTGAAATCTTTGTGAACAGTAGAGGTCTCAAGGCTCCCTCTTCTGGTGGCCAATTGCCTATCCCAAAAGTTTCAGGGCTCAGGTTATTTTGAGATATTTGGACTAGAATTTGGCTTACCAAGGGAAGAAAGCTGACTTGTGGTATCAACCTCTTTTATAATGGGATCTTCCTCATTATTAGGAGGCATACCATATTTATACACTTCATTTTGATCAGCTTCATTTGAAATAGTTACAAGAGGATTGACATACTTATTTGTGTCTGCACTATTTTCCTTCCATGATGGCTTGGTTTTGCGAGGTAGCTCTCTTGCTATCCTTTTCTTAGGATTCTTCTTCACGTGGCTTCTAGTTCTCCTAATTTTTACAAATATTCCTCACAATTCACTCTCTCTTTCTCTTTTTTGAATTTAAAATTCAATCGCACAAGAGACTTTTAGAGTTTCCACCCACTTTGTGGGAATTGAAAATACTATGGTGAATTCTTGAGAGAAGTTGTAAATGCTTAGCATATTTGAACACAACCTAATGGGAATCTATGAAGACACTTAGATCTTGGACTTACTAATGGTAGACTTGGCATACAATGAGAATTTGATAAAATTGTTCTTTGTTCAATAGAGAACAATGCAAATAAATGAATCTGACTATATTAGATATGCAACTAGAGACACATAGACAAGTGTTTTCCCCAATAGAGTCACCAATATGTTGGTGTATTAAATGAACCGAGCTGATCTCATAATTACTCATGAATTTTTCAGATTCAATGGTTAGTAATTAGGAGGGATTGGCCAACTTGATAGGTGAAAGTCTTTAGACTTTCCCTCTACACTTTGGGCTTTGCAAGGCTTGGGAGGGTGATCCCTAACAATGTTTTCAATCTCTCTTGTTCCATTTGCTCTTGAACATTGTGATAACAAATATATTATCCATATTGCTATTAAATAGATGAAATACCTAAAAGACCTAGTGGATCTTAAAAAAATTACTAGTTTATAAAATGAGAATATGATTGGAACTCAACTCAAGACATACATTCAACTGAAGGTAAAGATTTAAATGATTTTATATGTTATTGCTATGAACAACCAAAGAATTGCAACATCATTACAACTTATGGAATAGTGCCTTATCTTAGGGAATGGAGTACTAAATCATTCAACTAAAATCATACAACAACATTTGACCTATCACAACAGAGCTATTGAACAATGCATTACATTATCCAACTCAAAATTACAGACCAATATTACTTAGTTATCCATCCAAACACTCACAAAAATATTCATTCATGCCAAAGAAAATTAACTTGTTCTTTGAACAAGAGTATCAACAATGAATAAACATTCAATTGAAATACAATGAAGATGAATAGAAAGATCCTTGATCCATTTTATTCATAATTCATATGAGATACAAAATTGGAGAACAAAGGACAAGAAATATTCCTTTTGCATTCATATGTAACAGTACTGGTATACAATACTAAAATCAAAGACTCAAACTCCAAAACCTAGACAAAACTTAGACAAAATGTATTTGTGTTCTAGATTACAATTTTCTTCTCAAAATTCATTCAACAAAAACCCATGTAATTGGACTTGAATTCCATTTTATAGAAAACAAGGGAGATAAACAAGCTTTGAGCCAATGTACACTTGTCATATTTTCATTTGACAATTACAATTCATTCCAAGAGACCATTATATTTGCAAAACCTAGGGGGAAATATCCACATGAGATAAAAGTTATTTCCCATTTGTTGGTGAAGATACTTCCCACCTTCCAAAAGGCACTTTAGTTGATGAAGATACTCTTTCCATGAGCAACAATATTTCTTCCACATGCTCCCAAAATTGTGAGGCAAAGCAATAAAGTAGAGAAAAGGTAAAATAACATCCACATTAACACCACCATCAACAACTATGAATTGAGGGGGAAACAACATTTAAACACTGATATATCAAGGGATTAATTTGTACACATTCCAAGCCATGAAGTGTATTCCTCCTTAGCAAACCATCCAAAATCCAAGAACCTTCTATATGTATCAAGATCAAAATTTATTGCCACCTTACTTCTGAAGCAATTCATAGATCAGGAATATCAACATATTTCTGCTTCCATAGTTCAAATTCATCATCTGATGGCCACACATATGTAATAAATTCATCCATATTTTTCTTGTAAGGGACATACTTGATGGCTGTTTGAGTTGCTTCTTTGTGAAAACCCTCAAGTAAAACATATGTGAAAGACAACTTATCCATACTATCTTTCAACATGTCAACATCTATTTTTTCACAAATCAATGTAGCTAGGGTAGTAACTAAGCTATTTATTTGATCTTTCCATTGTTGAAGGGGATTGACTCCACCGGTATCATTCAAAATGTTAGGTATCAACCAAAATCACTATCATCAAATTTCTACACCAGCTCCCTTATTTTCTTCTCCGTGGGATCCATCAACATTAGATATTATACAATCCCTTTCACAATCTTGTGGGTTGGGGAATTTTTTTGTGATTTATTGGCATATTGGGTTGATCTAATAACCATGCTATTCAATATTTCCAACCTAGAGATCCACATATTCATTAATGGGATAGCCAATTCCTTAACCCTATCAAATATCCTTATTGCATCAAACATAATTGAATAAGTTAAATCGACACTGAGTCTTCCTCTCAATGTGTTTTATTTAGGTGCTCTGACACCACAGTTATAATCTTCATGTTATTCATGTATATAGTCCTATCCACATGCTCAAGAAATTCATCATAAACCTGGAGTTGTTCCATCAACTCCCTTATGCTAGCTTTCTTCCTTTTTTGAGGTGCAATTGGTGTGCATGGATTTAGATATGAAATGGGCACATCATCAAGATTGTATAAAATTAATTAAGTGCAAATGGAAGGAGGAGGTGGAGAATGAGCAGGGGGTGGTTGGATTGGAGAATTCGGTGGGGGTGGAATTTTCACTTGAGCTCTTGATTGTCTTGATTGCAGTTCTTACAAATGCTCCTTCAAAAGTGCATTTTCAAGTTGGACATCTGCAATTGTTTGCTTGTCCTTATTGTAATCTTCCACCAAGTCATTATATTCTTTATTTTTGGCTTCATACTTCTCCTGAATGGATTATGCAGTTGCTTTAGTAAATCATGTAACATTCACAACCAATGTGGCTACCTCCACAATTGAAGTATTTGATACCCTTTTTATTATCAATCCTCCCCTTAGGTCAGATGTAGGCTCTGCAATTGTTGGATTTCTTGTATTGGGGGCCAATGCCCATATTGCTAAGGTATCCCATTGGGGGATAAAATCTAATCCTTGTAAGGCAATGGATGCCTCTTCCTTTGTAGCAAAATTTTTCCTGTCATGCCTTTTGATAGTATCAAAAGCAATAGCCGAAGCCAAATCCCACTCTGGTAGCAAAAGCGCACCACTTTTTCTTACCAACTCTCTGCCCTCATCAAATGTAATATTTTGATATTTTTCTTTCATCTTAGTAAGTACCCTGCATTCAATAAACTCTCGAGGGAGCTCTAGATTTTGGAACATTCCCATCTTAATGTTTTCATCATACTCACCTCTCCTTAATCTCCACACAAACTCCTCAAAAGCCTTATTTTTTATGAAGGATTCATCATCCATGAATTTGATGCAAGCATCCTCTCTAACATCATCAACATTATTCAATCCAATTAGATCAAATTTTCTTAACCTTAATCTCATAGCTTGTGTAATTATTTCTCTGGGAGGTGAAGGAATACCTTGCCTCATCTCATCCTCTGTCATAATAATCTCATCTTCTGAATCAACATCATAATCTACAAGATATGTAGATTCAATTCTCCTTCTCTTTGGTGAAGGTTGTTTTATTGGTGGTGATTCTCTAATAGGATAATCTAATTCAATAACCTTAGGTACAATTGACCTTGGAGGTGATAAGGATGGCAATTGTGTTTGAGGTGAAGATGCTCTTGACCCCTCTGATTGAGTTGGGGTTGTAATAGTTTGTTGTTTCTTCATTGTGCTTTTTCTTCTGGAAAAACATGCAACTACTTAGGGGGCTGATATGTGTGCCTTTCCTCCTCCATGCTGGCTTTCCCCTTATCTTACTCATTTTTTGCTATAGTCTTCCCCTTTTCCTATACAATTCTCTCCTCTTCGAGCCGAACTACCAGCTTATAAAAATTCTACAACATCATTTCAAACCTTAGAATCTCATCCTTGATATCTGAAAGGGATTTATACCCAGGGCCCTTCTCCTCCATTTCCTTCTCCAATTTTTTGAAGGCTAGCCACTTTATTTTTCTATCTTCCTACACCTTGTAGTAAAAAATATTTTTGATTGCATCTTTAGGGAAGTAGAAGTTATGATGAAACCTACCCCCTTTGATTCTATTTTTCAAAGCAACCATGACACCCTCTAGGTCATGGTTCCTCATTCTACAACATTTCATCTTCAAGGGCTTAAGCTTGGGCATGATTTTCTTGCATCCATCTTTCATCATAAAAAAATCTACAAACACTGTATACATTGGGAAGAAAGTCCCTTTGCTCATTTCCACCAAGTGTATGTCTTCTACATTCCCCAATTTCCGCATAACCTCCAAGAATCCAATCCTCACAGGTACATCTCTGGGAAGATCATGGGGTGTCAAACTTGTGCCATAGACCCTAAGGATGGTGCAATTTGTATACGGGATGATATCCCCCCAGTTGTGATCAACACCTAACTCAGGTTTTCTCTCCCTTGGCCTTAAAAAATTATGCAACTCAAGTGGATTAATCCTAGGAAGATTCACCACCAAGAATCTCATCAAATTTGATGTAAAAACATTTGAAAATGCCACAAAACTAGAATGTTGATCATCCCTATCCAAAACGAAAGTCCACATATGAACAACATATCTTCGCCTTTCTCATTTTTCCTATCCAAATTTATGTTATCACCATAGAAACCAACTCCCTTGTACAAAAACATGTGCGTAAATAGGGAGTACTGCCAAAACCTTATTGCTCCTTCACCATTTTTGAGAGCCACAAGGGCCTTATGCATTTCCTCTGAGAAATAGCCAAAAAATTTATAGAATGTGCTAACCATTCCATGCTAGATGTTAGAAACCATGTACATGAGAGTTGATGGCATCCTTTCCCTTGGTTCATAGCCTAAAATTTGACACAAGGTGTAAAAGGTCCTCTTGAAGTAACATTCAAACAATTTGATTTCAAGAGGTTCCTTATCCAAGGGGTTAAGTGTAATTTTGACCCCTCCTTTCTCCTTCACCAAGAAATTGGAAAATATGGGCATCCTAAAGGTCAATATCACCTTCTCATACTCTTCCTTTAGCTTATTCTGGTCAATTTTCACCATCTCAAAATGGTAAAGACTCAACTTGAAAACCTCAACGAGTCCTTCTCTAGTTACATCCACCATATTTTCCCCTGAGTGAGTTCTTACAACCCTAATAGTTGGGTCATAGTTGGTTGCTATGGCTTTCAAAAAATACACATCCAGGTACACATTAGGCATAACAAGTTTTCCCATATCTGGGCTCCAACTGTTGCACAAAGGAATACTTAAGAATATCTTCCCAAACCAATTCTTGAACAAATTCCATCCAATAACTAGTAATGCAACCTCTTTGATGACATGTTGTCTGTCAACAATGCCTTCATTCCAGGGCCTTGAAACATTCTTTGGCCAATTTGATTATGATTGGTTAATGGTTTCAATTGGTCAAGTAGGTCTTGAAATAAGGGACATGTCGAGGTTTCAAAACTAGAGGTGTAGGCTTTGGGTGCCATTGCAATAAAGGAAATGTAGGCTAGGGTTTTGCTAATGTGCAACTTGGGCTTGAAATTTATGCAAGAAAACTAGGAAAATTCAACACTACCAGGGTGCAACTTAATGAACTTCAAACCTTAAAAGAATCCTAGTTTGTAATATAGTAGAGAAAACTAGCATATGCATGCAAAGTTAATTGAAATTCAACACAGGAATGAGAAATTTTACTTACTGGTGTCTAACGTTGGGAAACCCTAATTTTGAATGTAAAAAGCTCAAAAAATACTGTTGTGGATCCTCAGATGCTTTGAAACATTTAGGTAAATCAAATGTTGCTTTAATTCTAACTTTTATGGTGAAATAACCCTTCAATTGGGTCATTGAACATGAATTCTACCATTATTGTTCACTCGCACAAACTAGAATGATTCATTCAGCCTTGTTTACAAGTTTAAGTCACAACCATTGATCTCTTAGTGAGCTAGATCGAAGGATGGCTCAGATGGAGTCGCTAGAGTTTGAATTGTTTGACTTTTGGTGACTCAACATTTGACTAATCAGCCATCACCATGTGTTTCCCTTTCTTCACCATCACCATGGGCTCCACCACAACTTATGAGCCATGAGATGTCCACATGCCACCAACTTGCTATCCTACTGAGATTTGTAGGATATTGATCAATAAAAGTGGGCTAGTGTAGGGAATGGCTCAGATCTACCCAATACACTTCAATTTTCCTACCAGTTAATCCATAGGCTTACACCCATATGCATTGTACCTTTATTGAGTGGATATCCAAGATTAAAACATTTGAATCTTCCCTTTGTCCATGTGCATTAAAACACCTTTAATAGCGCGAGATTTAAAACTTTTATAGTTACTTTGAAATATTTCATGAAATATTTCCTTTTGTCAATAGTCCATTGAACATTGTAGATAATTCCACACGGTAGCCGCTCTCTATCCCTCGTGATTTTCATGATGTTAGCAAATCAATGATGGGAAGCAGGGAACAACCAAGATTTAATTGTTGTCATTGATCATAGCCCTCCGATCTTGGGCCCACCATTACTATCGCCTTACACATCATCAAGGTCCACTCATAAGATAATACATGTGGCAAGCACCCGCTATCCCTTGCCATTTTTCATGACATCAAAAAACCTTGGAGGGGAAGCGGGGAACGGTCTAGATTTGATTTGTGGGGCCCAGGTACTTCTTTAATCGGCTTTTAAAGAACGTGCATTAAGTTACAACTTAAAAGGGGACCTCCCTATGGGACACATGCTAGACTTAGACAAATTAAAATAAATATTTTTTCTTGCCCAAAGTAAGATTATATCATGAATATTTTCAACCCGTTAGAACCATAGACCATAGGAAAAATATTAAAAAGGGGCACATGACCAAATACACTAGGAAAATGGGGCCAACGACAACGATGACCTCAAGTCATAACGTAAGTGATTGAAAAAGCAAATGTGAGGCCAACGACAGATTAAAAGAATATTAGGGTTTTTGTGAATTAAGAGTTTTAAGAGAGTTTTGACCCTAAGACTAAACCCTTATCAGCTGACAAAACAAAACCCTACACTCAGGAGAACTAAAATTTTGGAATGCAAACCTAGAAATAGAATTTTTTTATAAAGTCATGTCTGCCTTCTACAATGATTCAACAACTAGGCCTTTACAGTTGTGATTCAAAGATTGGAAATCTAACCTGAATAGCTATTTCAATCATTGTGAAGGTACATTTAACTTGTCAACCTAGGGACGTGAACTTGAAATGGGTCAGCACAATATGTGCACTAGGAACCCAATGTAGCCATTTTCATTCTACAGCTAAGAAAGACACAATATTGAAAGTAAATTGCTTAGAAAGGAATAACATGAATGCTAACCATCAATCAAAAATTACACCAAGCTGAAATGCATGGCATAAATGAAAATCTGAGCAACAAATTAACAGGGTACTACTTTGTCTGCTTTGGCTATAGGAATAGTCACAAAATGGAATTCTAGTGGCTGCGGGAATAGTCGGTGCCAAATTTTTAACTAATTACTAAAAAACAAGTAATACTAAACTAAAGGATGGATTAATCACCAAGTGGGACCCCTTAGATAAGTATCCTCTAAAACTAATGAGAACTCAGATGCTTGAACTCAAAACTTTATTTTATTCACTGTAAATCATGAGTACAAAAGAGTAATATATCTAGATTACTGGAAACTCAAGAATGCAATTACAATATCAAATCACACAACCTTCAGAGAAGGAGCATCAAATATTTATTTATACTACCAACTAAACAAGGCAATCAACTCCACGGATTGGGAGGACACCATTTAGGGAAAACAGAGAAAGTGGGGCGACGGTTATGCATGCATGGAATCCGGTCAGACATGCACGTCCAACTGCAGATTTAGTGCTGCAGGAACACGCACATTTGGTCAACATCAATAATGACCACTACAAGGTGGTTACATTTGGTTTGCATGAGGAATCTCCTACTGTCGACCTCATTTGACGTTTGAACGATTCCTTTGCTGAACATTATGGTGCATGCCAAGTTGGCGATGTCTTCCTCAATTTAGCATCCTCAAATTAAATTTGCATGGAAATGTTAGTACACACAATAATTGCATATCTATAACCACCTTAAGGAACATTCATTAACCACATGCAAAATTAATATAGATAGTCCATTTAACATGCCATTTATCATTAAAGGTTTGCAGAAATAAGATTAAGCCCAATGTCTATAGTTTGAGGAAAATATCATAAAAGTATCAACACTTAATTTCAAAGTCCATGATAACTTCAACAACTAAGTCACAAATTTTACCCAAAAATGAGACCATAAACTAGACTCATCAAGTCCTACGAGTACCCTTTCTATCTAAACCTAGAGATCCATTTCACTCTGAAGCTACTTTTGTTTTGTCAGTATTTTTGTCTAAAATAAGCAAGGTATATAACCTTACTTGCAACCACATTGAGTCTAAAAAGCTCATAAATAAACTCCCTAGTTATATCCATAAGGACACTTCCATCTAATGCCCTAATTACTTTGATATTCATCATACCCAAAAGCAAGGAATTTGATGATTTCAACATTTATAGAGATATTAGGAACAACCAGATCCCCAAATTATAGGTCCATGAATTGGAGATAGGGGAATGACGGTTTCTTTTTCCATACTAGTGTACAAATGATTCCCACCCAGTGATTATGTCATCCTAGTTCTTTAGCTTAACATATTTGCAATTTCTGGCTATGTCTACCATTCCCTCTACTGCATTAGGGCCGAGGTTACACACAGGTTGTTTTGAGGAACCCAACAATTAGGTCATAATATCTTCCTCAAAGGGTCTTTTAGATGTAGAGCCAGAGGGTTGGGTGCTTGACCGACTCATAATTCTAAAATGATTTTAAAATAGATTTCTATAGTATCTTGTTTGGACTTTATAATCTTATGCAATATATTTTGCAAACTTTTCACTTGATTATGAGCTTCAAGACTTTAAAAATGGTGAATTTTTCCAAGAAGGACACACCTATTTTTTAATTGTTAAGAGCTCAAGTTGACGTAGAACGGGCATACCTTTGCGGATTTTGCTACTATACCATACCAAAGAAATTAACTAAAAACTTATGAAGGAAATTAAATAAAAAGATGAGCCATCATCCGTCACATCTACCATTACTTCTTGTTCCTACAAGGGCAGTTTATTCATCTACCTGTTTATCGATTTTGAACATGGGTCATCCATTTGGAAGGGAAGTACAAATCTCAAAGATGAGTAAAGCCTTTATTTTCTTGAAAAGGACACAATCATATCCTCTCTCCAATAGGATTCTCCCATGTCCCATGTGATAATATCGTCACATAGTGTCCTTCCACCATTTTGCAACTAATAAAAGGACATGTTGTTATGGGCCCGCAGACTTGTAGAATCCTTTAATCTTTCACCACATGCTAGCATTTCATGGAGCCTTGATTTTATTGAAAAGGACACAATAATCCCCTCTTTCCAATAGGATTCTCCCATGTCCCATGTGAGAATATCATCACATAGTGTCCTTTCATGGTTCCCTAACCAAGAAAAGGACATGCCACATGGGCCCGTGGACTTGCGTAATCCTTTAATCTTCCACCATGTGCCAACATTCCATGGAGCCTTGATTTTATTAAAAAGGATGCAACCATCCTATCTCTCTAATAAGATTCTCCCATGTACTACATGAGAATATCGTCACATAGTGTCCTTCCACAGTTTCACAACCAAGAAAAGGACAATGCTGCTATGTGCTCGTGGACTTGTGGAATCCTTTAATCTTCTACCACGTGCCAAAATTTCATGGAGCCTTGATTTTCTTGAAAATGATGCAACCATCCCCTCTCTCTAATAGGATTCTCCCACATCTCATGTGAGAATATCATCACATAGTGTCCTTCTGTGGTTCTGCAACCAAGAAAAGGACATGTTGCTATGGGCCCACAGACTTGGAGAATCCTTTAATCTTCTACCACGTGTTAGAATTCTATGGATCCTATACACAACTCTCTGGAAGTTGTCTCATGCCTTGGAATTAGTCACCACTTGTGACACTTGTACACCTTCCGTAATTCTGCAAGCCTATTTCATCATAAATCTTAATGCGGAAGCATGAAAAGAGGTAAGGACCACTTTTATAAGAGCAACTTAGATGACCATAATACCACATGTGTAGAATTCACTTTTCAATGCAAGAAAATAAAATAAAATTCCACAATGACTAGACTTGTTAGGTAATAAGGTATGTGGGGTTGGTAAACACACTGGGCCATGACACAACAACATGACTTAAGCAAAAGGCAACCTAGATAACCAGTCAATAAAAAAATATAAAAAGAAAACAAGGATTTCATGAATCATATTCCAAATTGTGGTTGACGATATTTTATATTATATCTCATGAATTTATGAATCAGATTGAATAAATTAACGTAATACTATTTTCCATTGTTTCAAATTTCAAATGTAGAATCTAGATTTTGAATTTTAACTATTATCCAGGGATTTAATAGTTTCTAGGTATTTAAATTTTATACTACATTTTATATTTCAAACTATAGTTGATGATGTTTTATATAGTATTCCATGAAATTATGAATCATATTGAATAAATTAACATGTTATTATAATTTCATATTTTAATTGTGTTAAACATGTATTCAGTGATTCATCACTCAACTCAATGCTTAATGACATATTAGAGTACTCTTGTCTTCCCGAGAGGGCTAAGCTTTTATTATGAGATGACAACTAGATTTGGGTTTTTGATATGGGTTGATTAGTTAATAATCTATCCCTCACATATCACACGTTTATGGGTGGTGTTTGGCCCAAACTTGCGCTCATTTCTATTTCCAGAAGTGTTGTTGGGATCTAGTTTTTGCTATTGTTTGGCATTGTTGAAATGGTTGGGGATAGGAGAAGGCTTGAACCCATCTACTGTGATAAGTGGAAGAAAAAACGTAGAGTCTAGTGGATTCTGAAATATGGGCATTTCACACCTTATTTGGAGAGGCTTCATGGTTTTGATCATGAAGCCTATAAGAAATTCATTCTTTGCTAGCATAATAGATGCTTGAAGGTGGGCGGCATTGAATTAAACATTACTGAAGATTTATTGCCTTCATTATTGGCTTGTCTACGAAGGGGCACAAATTATACAAAGAGAGAAAGAGTAATGAAGATGCCATGGATTAATTTTTAAAGGAAAATGAGAAAGACAACTTGGTGAAGCTTCCATCTTAGGGCTATGACTGTTTCTCGCTTAAACACATTTGGGTTGATGTGACAAAAGTTTTAATGCTATATGTAACCCTTGATGGTTGGTTTTCTACTATTCTAGAGAATCATTTTACTCTGCTCAATCATTTTAGACATGATTTGCATGTTTATTTTTCATTTTTCCTTCTTTCACCCCTGAAGGTTTTAGTCTATGCCCACCTCAAGAATCATAGAACTCTTGTGCTCCATGAAGGGATCAACTTGCTCATTATGGAACATGCAAGAGCTAAAACCCTAAACAAGTCTTTTAAGGGAAAAGAGAAGGCCATTAGTGATGATTCCTTTTCTTCTAGTTCAAACTATGATGATGATGGGGATGATGAGTGGAAGGTGGGAGATGATAACACTATTGTGGCATCCTCACCCCCAGCTGAATCTCCTTCTAAAAATAGAAAGAAGGGGAATTTGAGGAAGAAGGGTCTTGCTAAGAAATTGGTCAACCATGGGATAGATTCTGGTGGGTCATTGTCTGGTAGGGATGTGTCTGAGCAAAATTTAGGTGGACCTCTTCGAAGGGCATCTAAAAAGAAGGTGAAGTCGCATGTTTCGGGATATGAAGATTCTTGGAAAGAAGAGGATGTGCATTCGGTCCAATTGGGGGACTATGTGGATATGAGGCTTCACACAAGGGCTTCTAATAGGTTGGCTAAGTTACACAGGGTGATGTTGAAAGGGGGTGCGGAGGATGAGCATGTGGATCCATATCAGGTGATGGTATATGCAGACAATTCCATTGTTGTTGAAGATTCTCCTACTCGACACACTCCTCCTTAGTAGGCCAACATTGAGGGTGATATCATTTTTGTGGATACGCAGGCTGAGAAGGTGGTGAGGGTAGTTGTGGGTGAGAATCAGACCCTGGACAAGCCAAAAAGTGTTAATCCATTGTTTGAGGATCTCTCCTACATGGATGATGATAATACTTCTATGTTCAAGCTACTAGATATGACTAGGGCAAGCACCACTTGTACTTTCAAATGAAGGAGTTCAATAAGGTGAACATTAAAATCAGAGGACTAAAGGAGAATCTGGCTCCTCAGCCAAAAGGATCATCCACATATTTTCTCATTGAAAGGATAGTGGACCTTGAATGCTCATTTTCTAATTTCAAAGCTTAATGTGAAAGCCGTCTTGGGGCGTTGGAGGGAAAGATAATGGAAACTAATGAGGATATTAAAAAACTCTTGTAGATTAGCCATAGTTCTATCAAGAATAGTGTGGATTCTCTTAAGGCACTCTTTGAAAAAATCAACCAACTTTGAGAGGATCAAATGTATTTTGCTGAGTTATATGAGAAGGATCAGACTTCCAAGAGGAAGGGTAAGAAGAATGCCAAAGAGGAGGCTAAAGGACTGTGCACAAGAACTAGGGATAGTCTCAGGAAATATTTTGAAGAAGAAAAATAGGAATTGATGGATATGGTTAACCTACACTACAATCAGGAGACTAAGGTGGCCAATACTTTGAAAAATCTAAAGTAACTCTCTTGTTTGTGGTCTATTTTAGTTCTTCTATTTTGCTGCTTTGTTGCTATTTGCTAGCTATTTTTTGACTATTGGTGGCTGCTGGTGCTTTTATTGTTCTTTTCCTATTATAGTAGCATTTTTATGTAGCTTGATGTAAAGGGTTTCAAGTCCCTTCAAAACTCTTTTTCCCATATAATCAAAACAATAGTAGCATATACAAAAATGAAAATCAACAATCATTTAATGTGTATCTAGTAGTTGAAACTAGATTTTTTCTTCAATTGAGAAAATAAATAATATAGATAATTGAACACATTACTGAATTTGAGTTTTTTATTAATTTTTAAATGAAGGAATACATAGAGGCAATGCAAATTCTTGCTCAAAGACAATTCTACACAAAGCTAAGTTGGAACTTGGAAAATCATATTATCAAATCATTCTATCAACTTTTCTAGTGAGTTCCAAATAACATAAAAGAAAGGCTACAAATAATGTATCGCCAACATCTTGATCAACTCTTTATCTAACAAAATGTCCATGAAATTGGACAAGAAAGCAAAATCTACCTCAAACAATAGAGCACAAGGGTTGTTTTGAAGTCATTCCCTACGTAGAATTGTTCTTATAGCCTCCTCAACCTGCACATAAGAAATAGTGAAAACCATTCCCAATTTTCATCTATCGTATGCATCATTGATTTTTTTTCCCAAAAATATTTGGGTACCATGACATGCCATGAAGACTCCATAATATCAAAGTGAAATTATGAATAGAGAAGAGAGAAAGTAAAGCCAAATATGTTATAAATGATATGAAGAACATCAAGTTGGTGAAGTATATATAGAATGAAGACATCAATACTCAACACTTGAACATTTAAATCACCACTTGATGTGAAAATATTATTTCACAAAAATCGAGTCATGACTTTAAGTGATATAATAAGTAATAAAATGTCAACCATTGATATTTGCAAATCTAACAATTCCAGGGTTATTTTGGAGGTTTGAATTCACAAGTGTAGTGATTCAAACATTTGCTTACATAGTGCAACTACAACCATCCATTGAACATTCATCGAACGGTTATATTAATTTTATAATTCACCATAAGACACACATGATGATGTGAAAATATTATTTTGCAAAAAATGAGTCATGACTTTAAGTGATTTAATAAGTAATAAAATGATAATCATTGATATTTGCAAATCTAATTGTTCTAGGGTTATTCCAGAGGTTTGAATTCACAAGTCTAGTGCTTCAAACATTTGCTTTTGAAATGTAACTACAACCATCCATCGAACATTCATCAAACGGTTATGTTAATTTTCTAACTATATTATTGTTATATTAATTTATTAAATAATATAACTCGTAGTTACTGATCGTTAATTTGCACTAAAATTTGGCTTCAAACATAGTACTTCACTCAGTGACTCACTTGAAACTTTCTGATAAGAACTTATAATAAGATGTTGACACTTGTCCCCATTCTGGACACTTTATGAAGGAATTTGGGTGTGTGGAAAATTTGTCTCGAAATAGAACAATATATAGCATTTGATATTTTTTCCACCCACACTATGATTTTTTATTGGCATACCAATTTACTTCACCAATGATTTTTTTTATTGGTTTGAAATTGTGTTTAATTTGCCAATGATTTTTTTTATTGGTTTGAAAATAGGTTTAATTTGCTAATGAAAATATTTTTTTGATTTGAAAATAGGTTTAATCACCAAAAAAATATATTTTTTGGTTTGAAAAAAGGTTTAGTTCGCCCACATAAATATTTTTTTTGGTTTCAAAACAAGTTTAATTCGTCAATATAAATATTTTATTGGTTTGGAAATAGGTTTTAATCGCCAATGAAAATAATTTATTGGTTTTTTTTTTTAAATAATTCGTCAGGATTTTCTACAAACTTCTAGCGATTACAAAAGATTCGCCAATTGACATTATTTTTTCCTGAAAAAAGAAAAAAATCGCCAATAATTTTTTTTCTTTTTGGGAAGTATACAAGATTCGCTAGGTTTATACACCTATGAGGGGGGGTTCTTAAAGTTATCCCCGTTGTTTGTTCATGGGATCTGTTGGGATTTCCTCATTGGTCAACTCTATGATGTGAGGAGATGAAGGCCCAACTAGCATTTTCCCTGATCTGAGGTGTACATCACTCACCTCAACCCCATAAGTGGGGTATTGTATGGTGTCATTAGCATAAGCCTATTGGATAAGATTATTATTTTGGTTAGGTGCAAGTTGTGTTGGGTTTTTCATTATGGCTTATTGTTGTGGTTGCAAGGGTTGTTGTGGCTACTGATAATTAAGGTTTTGATTTTGCCACTGCTGACCTCTTTGCCACTATGGTTTCCATTGATTTTGTTGAGGTGGCCACTGAGAATTATAATTAGGTCCTTAGTAATTTTGTGGTGGACACATGCCTTGCTATTGTTGATTCCAGTTGGATTGAGGCATTGGCCATTATGAGTTTTGCACATTGGTCCAAGATTGAGGGTTCCAACTAGGGAAATTTGCATTATTACCTAGAAATGACATGTTATAGGTCAAGGGATCTTGGGGCATACCTTGTCTTGGATGGCATGGTTTGCATTGAGCTATGTAAAATACTTGACCATCTTCATTTTCTAGAGCATGAAATTTTGGCTTCCCTTGCTTATCTTTAGAAATATTGGCTAACTTCTTGCACTTGCAATTAATCTTCTTTTGTTGACAGTGTGGGAAATATTCTATGAGGGTTGCTTTTGCTTCCTCTTTCTTTTTATTGATGTGAAGAATATCTAGCTATGTAACCAAGTGGCTAATGATATCCTCCTTCATGTTTGATAGAAGATTGCTCAGCTCCACCCTAGAGACTCCATTAGATGATTTATTAATAAAAGTGGTTATGTCTCCTCTAGTATTCTTGGTGAAGGAACTGGAATAGTTTCTACATACTTTAAAAATCTCATCAAATGGTAAATGTGAGATTTGAGTGCATCCATACAGTCCTCATTAACTCCCCTTAAGAATACTAGTTTTAGGGACTCATTAGAGTCTTGTTTTGATGGTATTTTTTAAGGAAAAACTGAAACCTCTCAATATAATCTTCCAACAATTCATCTTCTTTTTGTGACATCTTGAAGATCTTGTTGGAATCAAGGAACACTGAGAGGGGGGGTGAATCAGTGTTCTAAAAAATTTAACTTTATTAACTTGATCTTCAAACCACTTATAGCATTGAACCAAAAGAAAGATGAAAGAACACAAGGCAATCAACCACAACACCATAACACAAGGATTTTTTAAAGTGGAAACCTTGTTAGGGGAAAAAACACGATGGAGGTTAATCCACAATATGAGTATACTCAAAATAATTATTTACAATGGAATGCACATGCATTCAGGCACACTACCTAGAGCTCACTGCTCAAATACAAAAAGGCTTACTGCCCAAAGGAAGAATTAATGTCTTATAGTCATAGTTGAAAGACAACTGGAGTGGATGAACTATGATATAGCATCTGCTAATGCTTGATTATAGTTCTGGTTAAGCACATTGATCACATTCTTCACATTATGTCTGATTCTACTCTTGAAACTTTGTCTGCTTTAATTTGAATCACCGATATTTGTTCTACTCAAATGCAACTGCACACAATCGATCTATAATCCTTCTAACTCTCATATCATATTGCATCATACATCAAAATGATATGAATAATTGATTATATATATCCATTTTTAGAGATTACATCAATTACATGTCGGCTTTAACAAAATATGAAATGTGCACAAATTGTAGGCCCAATCCATAAACAATTATCAATGCGAACCAAACAATGTTAGACAAAACATAGTAAGGACCCAAAACAACATGTCTCAAAAATGAAACACCTTAAACAATTATGCCTTGAATATTTGCAACACACTATGATATGAATAATTGATTATATATATCCGCAACTAGAGATTACATCAACTGCATGTAAGCTTTAACAAAATATGAAATGTGCACAAACTGTCGGCCCAATCCATAAAAAATTATTAATGCAAACCAAACAATGTTAGAAAAAACATAGTAAGGACCCAAAAAAACATGTATAAAACATGAAACACCTTAAACAATTATGCCTTGAATATCGGCAACACGCTACACTCATCTAGTCAGCCTTTCTGCACTATTAGACTGAAAATAAATAAATCGGATCTTCTAACTTGCACACCAATCAATGCGAGGCCCTGATGATTCAAAGATAAGATATTTCATACATCAAAAGACCTTCCCTAAGATCCACAACACAAAATTATGACAGGAAATTACATATGAGTCAATGTACACAACTCTGTTGGATGCCCTGTTTTAGTTTTGATAGTTAACACATATCTTCAATCTGAATTTTGGTATAAGAAAATACTGAAGTGTGGATGGGATTACTGACTAGGGTTGCCATCAATGACAACACCAGACAACTTGTAGAGTGTCTCTTGCCAACAATCTCCCCCTTTGGCATTGATGGCAACACTTAGTGAAAAATGACTAAGTGTCAGAATCAGTACTAACATGAATACATGCAATCCTCAAAAATTCAAGAAATTTTTTTAATCACAACTCCCCCTGAGATGAATATGATGTTTTTCACTGTCCCACACTCCCCCTTTGACATCAATGGCAAAGATAGGAATCCGCATACCAAAAAAATCATACAAAATTTCTATGAACATGCTTTTCTAACTTACATGGACTTGACTATGTCTACAAAATTGTTTTTCAAAAGGCTTAAACTAGTGTCCCAACCCTTTTTGAGACTCTCCAAAATAGTCATGTGACCACAGAACAGGTAGGTTTGCATCTCTTCTGACTCAAGATTTGTTGGATCACTGATGGCCATAGCATCTTGTGCTTCCTTCAATGCACTAAGCATTGTCTCCATTTTAGGAGCAATTAGTCCTCTAAGCTCACATACCCTTTCAACAATTATGTCTTTTTCATGCTTCAAACTTTTAATTTTTTCAAGCAGGGAATGACTTGATCTTCTTGCTTACCAACATAAATGGTTAGAGGATCAAAGGTTTGAGAAATGTCTGCTAATTGTTTCTCATATTCCTTAATTTTCTTCTCAGTGACCTTAGTGAATTTTGACAAGGATAAGCATGGATTGTAGATATTTCCACCCTTAGATAATGCACCTTGAGTGTTCTTTTCATAGGTAGCTAATAAGGCTTTATCATTAGCAATCATACACTTCAATCTACTGAACCCATTTGCATCAAATTATTTCTGGACCTTATCCACAACTAACTTTTCAAGAGACTCAAAGTGAGTACTTGCAAAGTTGAAAGTTTCTTTAGCTGACTGGAGGGAGAATCAGATGAGTCCTTGACCTATGTGGGCATGATCTTCTCCAAGATACCAAATGCAAGACTTAGCAGCTCACTGTCCTCAATGTGAGATTTCAATATCTCCTCCCTTGCCTTGGCTTGAGCAAATGATGCTACCTTCATCTTCTAAATTGGAGATTGAGTGACCAAGTTGATAGGACCTTCAACCAATTCAGGGTCAAAATCCTCTTGTTGTTCTTCTAAACTTTTTTTTACTACCTTTGTAGTGTCTCTTGCTTCCATAACAACCTCCTTTGCCTCAACCTTCTTTTCTTCAATCATAGATTCTTGCTTGGCTTTGGGAATCTCTATTTCTTCAATTGACATATCTTTAGGAGCTTCAGTCTCCATGGGAATTTCAATATCTTGCATATCTAAAGGATTCAGAGTGTCCTCAGTTGTTTCTTATTTCACTTCTTCAATATTAGCCCAACCATCTTGAACTTCTGGACCAGATGGAACCATCTTCATCATGAGTTTGTTAAGGGACAACGTTATATCTGTTCTTCAATAGAATTTCCTTAAGAATTTTCTCTGTGTCTTTTGCTACTTCCTTAGTCTGCCCAATCATAAGCTTATTCACCCTTGATTTTCTCTTAAAATCCTTTTTAGCATCATTGAGGATTTTCTTCAATTATTCTATTGACATTACTGGACGTAGATCGACAAGTATGCATTCTCTCATTTGTTCATCTTTAGCTCTTGCATTTACTTTCCTCATTTCTAAGACTTCAGATAACCCTTTAGGTAACTCTGACATTATTTCTATGAGAGTCATATTGAAAATATTCAAATATTTTATCGTGGCTTCTTCAAGAGTTCTTTGATTTGAACTATCAAAAGTGTCATACCATTTAGAAAGTGGTTTGAGATTACCATCCTCAATTAAAAATTTTTCCACTTCCTCTACAGTCATACCTAATCTATCAGTTTTCACCTTTTTCTTTGCTTTCTCTTCACTGGAGGGCTTGTCCTTAGAGAGTTTTTATGCCTTTGTGCCCTTATGCTTTATTTCTCTTACTTCTTCATCTGATTCAGTTTCTTCATCATCTTCAACAACAACATAGGCTCTTGTGCTTTTATCCTTCTTCCTCTTTCCTTCTCTTTCAGATGTCTTGGCTTGAGCTTTTACTGGGCTTGATTTCTTTGTAGGACCGGATGAGGGTGCATAGCTCACTGTAGATCTAGATCTGGCAGAGGATGTTTCCAGACTAGTTGACTCAGTTCTTGCAAGCTCCCCTTCTTCAACTTGTTCTCTTTTCTTCCTAGCTTCCCTCATTGCTTCAACTGATATGTCGATGCTTTTTGCAAAAGCTTCAACTTCCTTTCTCACCTTCTAAACTATCATAGGTTTCTTTAGTTGTGTATGCACTTGCATATTCTTCTCTTCAAAGGTACCAAACCTTTCTTCTATCAAATCGTGAGGTTTACTCAACAAGTGCTGGGCATAAAACTCCAAAATGTGTTCTTCAACCTCATATCCCATAGGCATTATCCAAACTATTCTAGGTTTTGTTGCTTCCATAAAACACTGATAAATGTCAACCATGAAGCAAATAGTGTCCTTATATTTTTCCACAATAGATTTAGGAATCCTTTCCTTGGTTTTCATTTCACTCTGAAAGCTTTTGAAGTAACCCCAGATAACAATTTTCCTTGCTTTGCTATCACCAATTCTATATAACATGTCTTTGATTTGAACAACTATTGGTTTGTCACCTTCCCATTGCAATTTACCAACTCCCAGAACTTCATTCATGAAGTAGAAGAATAGACATAACAAAAAATTTCCATACTTGAAAAATTTCTTCTTTTCCTTCTTGATTTTACCAAGATTTTCAATTAGCTGGCTCCAAAGTAACTCACATAAGTCATATTCTGCATTTTATTTCATAATTTGATAAGCTGCATAGATTGCAGTATCAGATACAGAGTTATCCTGACTAGAGTGATAGATTTTATATCTAATAACCATAGAAGAAAATCTTACATCCAATTCAAAGATGTCATTAATTGTCATGGCTCTTTTGTCAAAAATCAAACTGGTTGCCTCAATGACTATTTGGTTCTTCACAACTTTCAATGTGGGCAACCCACCAAATGAATTCAACCCAGTAACAATTCTTATAGCTTCTCTTGTGATCTTGAAGGGTTGATTTAACAATATGAACTCAACATGCACTTGACTTAGTATGTTTCAGACCCATTCATTTTCGTCGAACACGGGAAACTTCACAATTTGAGCGAACTTCTTCTCCTCCAAAGTCTTAAATTTAGGCCTTACACAGAGATGTTCTCCCATAATGTGATTTGTGTATAGATTTAACAATTGGGAGCTTCCTAATTCCTCAACATTCACATGAATATATTCCCTAATATCTTCAATGTGCAAAACACCATACAAAACGAAAGAAAATGCACCTAATGGTTATGTCTCAATGGATTTGAATGGGTGCCATTTGAATTTTGGGCGGGGTCTATCCTTAATATCAACAACCAACAGAGCAACCATTTCCAGAAATTTCAAGTTCACAAGTTTTGCAAATAAATACTTTTTTCCAGATTAGGGTTTGTTTGCCGAATCGCCTTTAGACTTGTATCTTGCCAAAATTCGTTGCAGAGCTCTCCAAACTTCTTCTCGAAATGCAATGTGACAAATGAGGAATAGAAGTAACCTTTTATCATTCACACACCTAACCTTTTATTGCAATAAATGCTTTTTCCCTAGGTCTTCTGGATACCCTGTTTTCATAGTCTGTGAAAGAAAATTCTTTTGTGGACCTTCAATTTGTATAAATTTCCTCCACAAGTGTTCCCAAAACATTTGTAGATCACTAATGCAATCGTTGCAATTTGCCACATTTCGGTACCAACTACCAGCAGGGGGTAAAATATTTTCTTGAGAGCTCCCCCTAGGCCAGAGGCCTTAAACTAATTCCTAGAGGAATTTCTAGCCCCATATTTTGGTGTGGATTCATTTCCTACATCAAAAACACTCTTCTTCACCCATGTCTTCTTCATTTGATTCCTGATCTCATTTGCAATAAATTTTCCTTTTCCCTTATCATCCTTTTGTATATTTTTCCCTTTGTTTACCAAACCCTTCTCGCTTCTACAGAATCTTGCAATGTGACTGGATTTGTTGCAATTATAGCACATGAAATTTATTTGTACATACCAGTTATTCCATTGATTTTCTCTTGATCTACACTGGTTAGCAATATGGACAAATCTATTGTAGGAATAACATCTGACATTTCTATTGAAAAAGTTGTTTGTCATTTTTCTACATTCAATTGACTTATGACCATACTTATTGCAATTGAAACACTGACCAAAGAATGAGGACCACTTGAATTCATTCTACTTCTACTTTGAGCAACCATATGACCAAATTTATTACAAACAAAACAATATCCATTGAAATTTTGAGCATTGGGTTGTCTTACCGAATACCTTCTAGATTTGTTTGTCTGATTTCCTTGCCTAAATTTCCTTTTACTAGATCTGGAGCTTTCTCCTTTCTCATATCCAAGACCTTGCTTGTCATTTCCAATCTTCTGACTTTGAATCAGTTCATTAAGCTTAGTTGAGATAATCTTGAACTTCTCCTTGTATTCATTTGTAGTAGCAAGTTCATCCCTAAGAATAATAATCTACCTTTCAAGCTCTTCATTATTTCTGGATTGTTGCAATTCAAGCTCCAGCTGATTGAATCCATCATTAATTCTGCTGCATTCTTTAGATTTTTCTTTCAAGGATTGAGTAAGAGATTCTCTTCATTCTTCTTTTTCTCTTCAATCTCCTTGGTCATCCTCATCACAATAGATTCCATCTCATGCTTTAGGACAACATTATCTCTGGTGAGCTTCTCACATTCTTCTGTCTTTTCCTTCAAGGCTTGACTTAGGCATTCATCTTCTGTGCTTTTACTCTATTTCTGCTTGAGCTGATCACAAAGATCCTTTCTCTTTTCCCTAGAATTATTGATTTGATCTTTCAATGATTAAATGAATTTCTCAGCATTCATGAGGCTTGCTTGCAATTCCTAGACTTTAGATTTGGATTGATCAAGATCATCTAGTGCCACCAAAATTTGTTGATGAAGACTGCTAGAATCCATTGAATCACCTTCCCGGATCTTCCCCAAGCTATTAAACTTCTTCCAAGGAACTAGGCTTTGATACCAATTGTTGGAATCAAGGAACACTAAGAGGGGGGGTGAATCAGTGTTCTACAAAATTTAACTTTATTAACTTGATCTTTAAACCACTTATAACATTGAGCCAAAAGAAAGATGCCATAACATAAGGAAATCAATCACAACACCATAACAAAAGTATTTTTTTACGTGGAAACCCTGTCAAGGGAAAAACATGATGAAGGTTAATCCACAATATGAGTATACTCAAAATAAGTGTTTACAATGGAATGCACATGCATTTAGGCACATTGCCTAGAGCTCACTGCTCAAATACAAAAAGGATTATTTCCCAAAGGAAGATTCACTGTCTTATAGTCACAGTTGGAAGACAACTGGAATGGATGAACTATGAGATAGCATCTGCTAATGCTTGATTATAGTTCCGATTAAGCACATTGATTGCATTCTTCACATTCTTTGTTCTACTCAAATGAAACTATGCATAATTGATCTATAATCCTTCTAACTCTCACATCATAATGCATCACACATCAAAATAATGTGAATAATCAATTATATATATCTGCAACTAGAGATTACATCAACTACATGTTGACTTTAACAAAAAATGAGATGTGCACAAACTGTTGGCCCAATCCATAAACAGTTATCAATGTGAACCAAACAATGTTAGCCAAAAAATAGTAAGGACCCAAAAAAACATGTATTGAACATGAAACACCTTAAACAATTATGCCTCGAATATCCGCAACATGCTACACTCATCTAGTCGGCCTTTTTGCACTGTTAGACTAAAAATCAATAAATCAGATCTTCTAACTTGCACACCAATCAATGCGAGGCCCAATGATTTAAAGATAAGATAGTTCATACATCAAAAGACCTTCCCTAAAATCCACAACACAAAATGATAACAAGAAATTACATATGAGTCAATGTACACAACTTTGTCCGATGCCCTGTTTTAGCTTTGACAATTAACACATATCTTCAATCTAACTTCGGGTATAAGCAAGTATTGAAGTGTGGATGGGATTATTGACTAGGGTTTCCATCAATGACAACACCAGATGACTTGTGCAGTGTATCTTTCCAATAGATCTCATCCCTCTTTCTATCTATGCCTCTAGGGTAATCCTGGTATTTCTCCAAGAATTTTTCTTGCATAGTATTCCAATTGGGAACATCTCCTCCCAACCCCACAAACCATCTTAGAGCAACATATTTTAGTGTATATGGAAACAACTTGAGTCTATGGGAATTTATGTTATAGTCATAACTTCAACATAACACATCAAACTCAAAAAAAAAGGTGGTTGGGTCCTCTGTGATCAACCCATAGAAGACATTCAATGCCAAAGGAGGTATGTTCTTCAAAGCAACAAATCTCTCTTGGTTGGCTATAGGGAACTCAAACATTACATGCTCTGGTGGGTCTTCTATTGTTTCATCAACCATGATGCTTATGTGTTTGCGAGAAGTCTCCTCTATATTTGGTGTAGGTATTGGTGTCTAAGATGATTCTTCTTCAGTAATACCCTTGCTTTATTCACTTTGTTCACTAGTATCCTCTAATGCTTCATGTGTTGAGGGGAGAAATCTTCCTAAAGCATCTTGTTGCCTCTACATGCAATGGTTGTGACTCTTTAGACCAACGGTTCTTGCACATTGTTAGTAACTCGTGTTGTTGTTGATGGCTAAAACCTAAATGCCCTAATGCTGAAAATAGAATTGCTAAACTATGAAAGCTTGAAAGGAATTGAAATTACATAAGGGAATCCTAAACTTAGCATCGTCCTTGGGAATGATTCCTAAAATGTAGGGCCTCTCTGATGTCTGATTAACTTGGTGCTACTAGTGTTACTAGAATATCTCCCCGTGAAAATATATTACAATAAAAGAATATAAACATAGGAATTAATTAAATATTATTATGGTTATGAATGGTTGTGACTTTTGTAACCACCCTTGGGTTATTATTTAAACCCATAAAATAATTGAAATGAACATACAAGAAAAAAGGAAAAGCTTCTAGATATCTCTATCTCCTAATAAAATAATCTTAGCCCCTATGATATCTCTATCTCTCAAAGGTGGAAGTTGGTGGAAGTTGCCTTGTGATATTTCCCTTCCGGTGACTAAAGGAAAAGCTTCTAGAGAAGATGTTGTTTGGAAAGGTCCTCTGAATGGCTAGGTGAAGGTTAATTTTGATGCAGCTACTAAAGGGAATCCAAGACCTGCAGGTTGTTGGGGAGTGATAAGAAACTCTAATGGTAGGCTCGTCTCTGCTATGGCGCTCCATTTGGGAATCCAGAAAAACCACTACGTGGAAGTGAATACAACCTATCATGGTCTCAAGTTGGCACAAACTAAAGGTTATAGGAAAGTTTGGTTGGAGGGGGATTCTCTAAATATCATTAATAATTTAAAAAATTGTGTTCCCCCCTCTTGGACTATTGAGTCTTTGATAAGGAAATCCATTAATATTTTAAAATCATTTGATGAATGTTACATATCACACATTTTAAGAGAGGGTAATGGTTTAGCGAACATCTTTGCTAATATTGGCATTAGAGAGGTTAGGGAATGGGGTCTGAATGACCCTCTCCCTATAGAGGTTACTGCAACTATTAACTATGATGGCCGATTTTAATTTGATTATCTTCTCATTATGGTTGGCAGCGTGCATGTCTTTCTTCACTTGGCCAATTTTTATGAGAAGGGATGGTAAGCAATATTTGAATCAAGTGAATGGTATAGGAGCTGGGTGCCATAGGGAACTAAACTCTATGTTCTTTATTTTCCTCTGTTCCATTTCTGGTCTCACATAGATTTTGGGTGGTCTTAGCATTGTTTTCTAGAGTTTTCATTGCATTGTGTTTGGAGCCCTCAAGCTGTTACCTTTTGCTAATTATGGATATATGGGTGGAGATAGAAATCACGCCAAACCTTTCTCATGTGAAGCTACAAAGAAGAAGAAGGAGGTTTGGCAGGTGTTGGATAAAGGAGGGTTAACTCCTTACCTAGAGAAATTACATGGCAATAATCCTCAGGTAATGATGATTTTTGCTAAAGGATGGAATGATAGGGTGCTTAAGCTTTATGGGATGGAGTTTGATGTCAATGAGGAATTTATAGCTAGTATTACTAGTCTAGCTATGGATGGCATGAAATTTTTTAGGGATAAAAAGGAGGCACAGACCGCAATGCAAATCTTCTTCAAGGAAGATGAAGCCAAGGATGTGAGGCCTGCGAGGAGTGGTGGATATCAGAGAAGTTCTCTTAAGGCGTTGTGGGGAGATTTTGCGGAAGAGGTAATGCATTTCATAACTTTGGAAGGTTGTTTTTCAATGGTAAATGCATACCACTTCATCTTGCTTAATCACTTCCGTCATAAGAAGAGGATTTTCTTTCCTTATTATCTTTTGATGTCTCTTGATTTGGGTCTTAAGGATCATAAGAAAAATCCTAAAAACCCCATCTTGCATGTGGGGTTAATCCTTCTTATCTCTAGTTATGCGAAGAATTTTGAGGTTGCTAAGCCAATTGTCATCCCAAAGGGTAAACAATCCAAACCTGCTGAGGAGTATGAGATTGCTTCTAAAGAGGAACTAGAGAGAAAAAAAGTAAAGAAAAGGAAATTGATTTTGGAAAAAGAGTCAGAGTCAGAGGAGGATGTGGACTATATTCCTGATTCTCTCACTTCTTTTGAGGTGGGTCCATAATCCCTTGCTATAGGAAAGTTAAAAAAGGGGAACCGAGTGCTAGCGAGGGTTATTTGACTTGTCGTGATGAGGTGGCTACTTTTTTGTCGAGTAGGGGTGTGAAGGTGAAGAATGATCTATATGGTGAGGCTTCCTCACCCCCCTTGTAGCCAAGTAGAAGAAGGAGTCGGAAGAGGGAAGTAGGAAGAAATGGGTTCTGAGGACTGCGAGCCAAATTCTGGAGAAGTAATTCTCTCTCACTATTGCGGGTGGCCTCTATGCTGATGATTCCCCGAGTGTTAAGCTAGATGTGCAGCTGAAAGGTAAGTCTGGAGATGTTGATGTTTCCATGGAAACCCAAGATGTGGAATTGGAGAGGCTTAAGAAGAGAAAGGCGGTGGCAGAGGAAATTGCGAGATCCATCCACAAAATCAAGACTCTGGTTGTTGTTGAAAAAGGTAAGGACACCCCTATTGGTTAGGATAGGGTTAGTTCCTCTGAGGAGGAAGATGCTTTGGGGAAAGGGGTTTTTAATATTGATAGAGAGGATGTGTCTAATGTGTTTGGAATTTCTCGTGAGGGTTCCATTATCTTGTTCAAACTTTTTAAATGGTTTTTTCATGAACTCAATAAAACTAATGTCAAAGTTAGGGGTGTGGTGAGTAAGGTTGAGGGGTCCTTTGTCCAAAACCAGATAGATGAGTTGTTTGACTCCTTAAACACTATGGCGGATACTATTGAGGAAGAAACTCTCAAAATGAAACAAAATCTTGAAGGCAAAATCCTCACCCTTGAGGATAAAATGGTGAAAATTTGGGATACTGTCATGAGAGGTGGGGAGGTGCATAAATCTACTGGTAAATTTGAATCTACTACTATGACTTCTCCTATGGTTAGTGCCAAGAAGCTTAAAGAAAGTGCTCATGCTGAAGAGGTCAGTACTGCTGGTAAGCTAATGGAGGAGGAGGGTGCTGCTGGGAAGAGTGGGGAGAAAGGTATTGTTTTGATTACTGAGGTAAATAAAAATGGACTTGATGCCAGGACTAGGAACAAAACTAAAGCTCAGGTTGGGGCCTCTAGGAAATAAATTTTTGATGTTTTGGATGAAGCACAAAAGGCTGTGGCAAGTGATGTGGAGGCAGCGGATATTCTGAAAAGTATGTAGTGCTGTTGGTGGGGTCCTCCTTTTTGGCTGAATTTTTGCTGATGGGTCACTGTTATTGGGTTGTTTTTTGCTTAATGTTGTTTTCTTATATCTCAACTGCTTTCTAATGTAAAGGGTTCTAGGCCCATTCAAAACATGTATTTTACCTCTAATAAAAAATATACAAGAAAAAAAGAAAGAATAGGAAAAATCAATATGAGAATTAAGAGGGCACACAAGAGTGGAGGTTTGGGTCCTGGCTGGCATTTAAACATTAGAGAAGGGGCACAATGTGTGTGTCCAACTTGGGGTGCAGTGTACACCCAAGAGTGTCCTGGCTAGGGTTGTATTTAAGCCGTGAAGGTAGGTTTGGTTCTATGTAAGAACTAGTTTCCTTCGGGGGTGTTTGTGCCAAGAAGAGTCTGGGCCTGCAACCCCCCCTTTGTGTGCCAGATAGCAACTTTCTGAAAAGATTACATATATGTGTTATTCCATGTTAATTATAATTATTATTTAAATATTCAATGCATTTATTTATGGCCTTTTACTAATATTATAAATGTTAGCATACTGATATTCATAATACTTAAGCAAGTAATTATTGTTGAGCTCCTCTTATTTATTATTGTTCCAATTAATATATGTCTTTAATCATTATATTTATTAGTGTTTCAATTAATAAATGTGTCTTTAATCATTAGATGAAATGAAACATATATTGTATTTTACTATTGTTGGGAAATAGTCAGGTTACAGTAGGTATTAGAGCCTTACTGATCAAAATAACCAATTTATTCTGTTGCATTTATTTTTTGGAAAATAGATATATATGAAATAAAACATTATAATAGTTTAAATTATTTTTTTTCTCAAAGATCATTCAATTATATTTTCATTTATCTAATTTAGGGTTCCTTAAAATATTTATCTAAATGTTTAAATTTTTTCCCTCTCAATTATTCCACTCATAAAATTCTCACAGTCAAATTTTTATAGTATATATATATACACACACACACACATATTACCTTTTCCTATAACAACATTTAAAAGTGAAAAGAAATAAAAAATAAAATTTCTCTTAATATCTCTTAGAAAAATCTAGTACACCACAAATACCTTCCCTATAGATTGAGCTTGGCTAGCATACACCTTTAAACTAGGCTGAATCTTGAACTACCATTGTGATTTCCATTAGTGAGGGTAAAAATTGTTGTTTTAAGGTAAATATTTTTCACAAATATTTAGAACCAATTCAACACCACATTGGATGTGAAAACACCCTATTCTATATAAACCATATGTAGTGTCTTAGATCAAGCTAGTTCGAGCTCCCTTATTTCATTTGCATCTACTTGCAGCGAATTTAGAGCTATATGCAATATTTAGTCCAAAAACTGCCGAGTACCTCCAAACTAGGAGAACACTCACAATATAGAACACTGCCCCATTGTCATAGCTAATCCTAATATTCTAACATGGTGGTAGTATCCTTGAAGTTGGTGTTTATTCTTTTAGATCCAAAAAAATTAACACAGTTTGAAAACTCTGATAAATCCTTTTTTAAGCATTTTAGAATGTATTCAGCTAAGAATTTATTCTAAATTTACTTCCAAAGGATCCCTGTAGCTCAGATAGGTTACCTACATCATATTGGATATAACTAGTACTATTGTGTTCTAAGGAGTGAGATTCCATTATTTAGTAGTGGTGAAATCTCCCTTTTGGTGGAAGCTTAATCAAGTGTAGCCTTGGATTTCCCTTATGAAGATTTTGGAGTGAAACCAATTAATTCTTAATAGTTCAAATTCTATTTCTTCAACTCATACCTCCACAAATGAATTATGCTGCTAGCCAAAGCTGATGAATGACACCACAATCCAAAATTTATTTAGAATTGATTCAATGCCACATTAGATGTGCCAACACCCTATTTTGTATAAACCATGTGTAGTGTCTTAGATCAAGCTAGTTCGATCTCCCTTATTTCATTGCTTCTACTTGTAGTGAGTTTAGAGTTGTTAGCAATCTTTAGTCCAACCACTATTGAGCATAATAAAATAGTCAGTTTTAATATCTATGCACTTCCAAACTAGGAGAACAATCGTAGTATAGACCACTTCCCCATTGCCATAACTAAGCCTGATATTCTGACGTGGTGGTAGTATCCTAGTTGGCGTTTATACTTTTAGATCCAACAGATTTAATATAGTTTGAAAAATTTGATTAGTCATTTTTAAATCATTTTAGAATATATTCAATTCAAACTTTATTCTAAATTTACTTCCAAAGGATACTTGAACCTTAGATTGGTTACCTTCATCATATTGGATATAGCTATTGTTGGCCTCCTACAATGATCTAACAATTAAGCCCATAAAGCTGTGATTCAGAGATTGGACATCTAATTTGAATAGCTATCTCAATCATCATGAAGGTGCATTTAACTTGTTAACCCAAGGACGTAGACTTGAAATGGGTCAACACAATATGTGCACTAGGAATCCCAAAGTAGCCACATTCATTCTACAACTAAGAAATATATAATGTTGAAAGTAAATTGCTTGGAAAGAAATAACATAAATGTTGAACATCAACCAACAACTATACTAAGCTGAAATGCATGACAAAAATGAAGATCTGAGCAAACAAACAAGAAACTCCTCTTTCTGCTTTGGTTGCAGGAACAGTCACAAAATAAAATTCTAGTGGCTGCAGGAATAGATCGTGCCATATTCTTAACTAATTACTGAACATAAAGAAACAACTAAGCTAATGGATGGAATGCTCACCAAGTGGGCCTCCTTGGATGAGTATCCCTTAAGACAAGTGTAAAATTAGATGCACGAACTTATAACTTCATTTTATTCATTGGAAAACATGAGTACAAACGAGCAACATAACTGTATTACTTGAAAAACTAAGAATGTGAGTACATCATTAGATTAATCAACTTTAAGAGAAGGAGCATTTGAGTCTTATTTATAGGAAGAAAACTACTAACTAACTACCTAGCAAGGTGGTCAAGTCCAACAGATTAGGAGGACACCACTTTAGGGAAAGCATGAATAGTGGAGAGGAGGTTATGCATGTGTGGAATCTGGTCAAACATGTTTTCCTTAACACAAATCTAGCACAGCAGTAACTCCTATATTTGATCAACAAACAATTAAGACTAGTTACAAGGTGGTTATAAATCTTTGATTTAAACTAGGAATCTCCCTCCATTGAGAGTCTTCCCTCCATTGACCTTTGAATGATCACCTTGTTGACTCTGATGGCAAGTGATCAACTGGCATAATCTTCCCCAATTTGTAGGCTGCTAATTATATTTGCATAACAATATTAGTATGCACAACAATTGCATATCTATAACTATCTTAAAGTAACATTCATTAATCCACATGTAATATTAACATAGATAGTTCATATAACATGTCAATTTCATTTAAAGATTACAAAAATAAGCTTATGCCCAATGTCTATGGTTTTGAGGAAATATCATAAAAGGTCAACATCCAAGTATCAAAGTCTATGACAACTACAACAAATAGATAATAAACTCTATCAAAATTGAGTCATAAACTGGGCTCATCACTCCCCCCAACCTAAGGCTTTGCTGGTCCTCCAATAGAGGAAGGGTTGTTATTCTGCTTGGTTAATGCCCTGAAGTTTGCAACTGCCAGCTGTCCTACATTAGTTCTTGCAATGCGTGAATTAGGGTCCCAATAGAACCCTTGTTGTCTTTCCAATCTACTCCATCTCTCTCTCTCTCTCTGTAGCTATATCATACTAGTAATACTTGAAATTTGGCATAGGCCATAATAGGATAGATGGATGAAAAGTTAGTGGGAGCCAAAATTGTCCTTTTTTCCTTCCAATCTGTATATATCTATCAACTCTCTTACATGTTGCAACATAGTTCTGCAAAGAGTGAGGCTCAACTTGTTTTAATTAATTAGTTAGACCGTTCCACCTGTGTGCCAAATATCCCTTTACAGATTCTCCTATGGTTTTTGCTACCTCCTCATATTCTCTGTAAACTGCTTCTCTCAAGCAAGATTCTCCTGCTGTAGCTTGGTCTGTAAAGAATTATGTGCCAATCATTGAAAATGTTCCTTGGATTTCTAGATTCATCCCTGATGGATAGGGGAGTGTTGGATTCTATTTGCTTATATGCCCTAATTTTTTGTCCCCAACTAATCTCATTATGTATCCAAGACATAAATGCCCTTAATTGGACATCCCCATGATACAACAAAGGATTCCAATCATGATCTTGGGACACAACATAATTATGTAAATAAAATTCACACAACAAATTTTTTATTTCAGAAGGAGCAATCCGATAAGCATTGAAAAATTCAAGAGGAGTCTCAATGGAAGGATTCAAACCTAAAACAATCTTTGCTAATTTGAAAGAAAGATGCTTCTCCTTCAAATATAGAGCATAGACCCTTGGAGGAGTCCTGCACTCTAATATCTGAGGTACTAAGGCTGCCATGTTGTCCACCTTTTCCTTTAAAGCAACAATTTCTAGATTCTTATCTTCAATCTCTTCATTTCTCTTTTGAATTTCCTTCTTCAACCTACATTTCTCCTATTTCCATTCTTCTTCCCTTCTCTGTATCTCATTCCATAAATTCATAGCTAGCATGTGCATTGAAAAATCAGAGGGCCTATGTATCCCTACCAAAAGTTTTCCTGGCACTGATGCTTGCTCTTCATGTAGCATTGGTTGTAGGGTTTCTGAATTTTCAGCCAATTCTGACTATAGTGGTGTTGACTATTCTCCTAGTTATGGCTGCAAGGCCTCTAGCTACAGAGCCTCTTGTTCTTGCTCTTGCTGTAGGAACTCTTGCTTATGCTCTTGCTGTAGGAGCTCCTAATTTTCCTCATACTCTTGAATTTCAACTTGTTTTGTGATGGCAACAAGATCTACCAACGTTACACTTGCTGCTTCCTAAAATATGTCCCTTTCCTCAACATTCACCTGCCCCATTGGGGCCTCTATGTCCTCTTGTGATGTTTCTCTAGTCCTAGGGCTTCCTTCCAGAGATACACCTAAGGATGGCCCAGTTGGTCTTGATTTTCTAGGAGGGATCTCATGTTTTTCTTCGACTGTAAGAAGAACAATGTCAGCCTTCCATTTCATAGAGCTTGGCACTTTCTTTCCTGTAGTTTTCTTTTTAGCTTTACCCTTCCTTATTTCAACCTCTTTCTTCTATTCCCTAGTTCGAATTAGGGTTCCAAGAGGAACATCATCATCATAATCTAAAGAGGAACTTTCTTTGTCTGAATGCTTTGCCTCAAAATAACTAATCTCTATGGTTTGTTCAGCTACAGGAGGGTTTACACTAGGGCTTGCACCAAAGGTTGAGGTTCCAGGAGTGGCTTCAACAAAACTCACTCTCCTCCTAACCCTATGAGGTTGAGGCAAAACCCTAGGTCGCAAATGCTTTGGTCTAATTTGATCAATTTTTAAGAATTCTTCCCAAGTAATTTCAGACACATCATGTAGAGATTTTTCAACTAACAATTTGATTAGACAATGGTGGGAAAAAAATTATCCATACCTTTTTGGGTCTCGTCCGCCATGATTGAGAGAAGGTGGTATAACATGTTTAGCACATTCATTCTTCTCCCGCACCTCATATGATTCAGAAGTTTGAAGTGTATAGAATGTAAATTCGACTAACAACCTTCAAAAGTGATGTACTTCACAACATAAACAACTACTTGCTTCCATTGCTTAGGAAAAGAGGTTCTCTTCACACCTTGCTTGTCCACAATTAATGGAGGGTCACCAGGTTCTGTAAATTCAGCCCTAGCTAACTTGACGTCTTTGGAAGCAGGGTAATTTTCATCATCAGTAGGCAACCCTATAACTTTTGCAATCCTTTCTGTAGTAGCCATTACTTCCAACCCTTTTACCATGGCCTTTCCTTCAGACAATGTCTAGTCAAATTCCAATGCAACCTCTTCATTAAAATCATTTAGCTTCAGGAAATAATCTAGCCACCCACAATTTTTGAACTCGGCCTGGCAAGGTGCATCCTGCAGTAATACATCATGAACCATGGGTTCATTTCAAATTAACCCACCTCCCATTGTTCAACTACCTACAATTAAACAATCACTCTGCAAGGTTTCCCTTCCTACAATCTTCATTTGAAAGCTAAACTTCTCCTTCCTGCAACGTTGCTAAATTCCCAACACCAATGTCATTTGAATTTTCCTTTTTGGAAACTTAGAATTATGACAAGAGTAATAAAGGCAGTAAAGGAGTAATAAATTAAGGCTATGATCAGGAAAAATGGTAGTGGTTGATATCAACTTACACATGTGAGCCATCATCTCACTCAAAATTTAAATTGGCTCGATTTAAACTATGCTGACTACCCACTTGGTTACATAATCAATGCATACTAAGATATAGGATTTACCAATGGATGGAGGATCAATGGGCCCTATAAAATCCAATCCCCACTTGTCAAATGGAGTGATCACTACCTAAGGGTAAAGGGGCATCTCATCAGATTTGGTTGGCCCGCCCATCCTCTGACATCTATCACACTTCCTTGTATAACTCCCTTCATCCTTGTGGAGTGTTGGCTAGTAATATCCTATATTCAGAATCTTCATCACTGTCCTCTTGGCTGTAAAATGTCCTCCACATGGTTCATTGTGCCATGCATGCAAAATATCATATGTCTCATCTTCCCTCACACATCTCCTCATGACATGGTCTGGTCCTGTGTAAAACAAAAATCCAACAATCCATAAAGAAGGAAAATATTTTTCAATGAGCGCCCTTCTCTCTTTTGGAGAGAAGTGAGGAGGAACTCTAGCTATGACCAGATAGCTAGATATGTTAGCATGCCATGGTGTATGCACACTGATGGAGAATAGATGTTCATTAGGGAACGAGTCATCAATGACTTGATTATCCTCTGATGTAGTCAACTTTGAAAGAAAGTATGCAACAACATTGGCCTTCCTTGGCTAATCCACAATGGTTATGTCAAAATCTTGCATCAACAACAACCATATGGTTAGCCTATCTAATATCAGGGGTTTATTCATGAGATATCTAATGGTTGCATGATCTATGTGTACAAAGATTTGATAGCCTGTTATGTAGTGCTTGAATTTTTTGAGGGCATAGATTACTACCAACATTTCTTTCTCTATCACTATATAGTTGAATTCAACTCCTTGCAAGTTTTTGCTGACAAAATAAATAACATTTTCAATAGCTCCTTCTTTCTGCCCCAAGATGACTCCTATGGAATATTCTGATGCATCTGTATGGATATGGAAAGGAAGCTTTGAATTGGAGCCTTTAAGTACAGGAGCATGAGTCAATGCTGCCTTCAAATTAGAAAATGCCTTGTTACAGTCTTTAGTCCACTAAAACTCAGCATCTTTAGTGAGAAGAGTGTACAATGGGGCTGCTATTTTTCTGAAATCCTTGATGAAACACCTATAGTAGCTTGCATGGCCCAAGAAACTCCTAACATATTTTTGTTTTGCAGGTGTAGGAAAATTTGTGATCACCTCAATCTTTGCAGGATATACTTGAACTCCTTTGTGAGAGATGTAGTGGCCAAGGACTACACCTTCTGGCATCATCATGAAGCAGTTTTCACTATTTAGAGATAGATTATGTTCTTCACATCTCTTTAAAACTCTCCTGAGATTCTTCAATGCTTCATTGAAATCAACACCATAGGTAGTAAAGTCATCCATATAAATTTCCATGCAATCATGAGAGATGTCTGAAAATATGCTAATGACTGCCCTCTAGAAAGTTGCAGGTGCATTGCATAAGCCAAATGAAAGGACTAAGTAGGCATAATTCCCCATGGACAGGTAAAGGTGGTCTTGTCCTGGTCCTAAGGTGTAATTTGGATTTGGTTATAGCCGCTGAATCCATCTAGAAAAAGAAAAATATTGCTTTCCTGCAAGTGAATCTAGAACTTGATCTATCACAGGTAGAGGAAAATGGTCCTTTTTGGTGGCAACATTAAGTTCCCTATAATCAACACAAACTCACCACTTCCCTCCCTTTTTGGGCACAATCACCAATGGAGACACCCATTGGCTATCTGAAATGGGGTAAATAAATCCCACATCTAGCAATTTTTGTAGTTCCCCTTTGACAATTTCTCGTAATGCAAGGTTAATTCTTCTTTGTGGCTGCCTAACCAGTGTAAAATCATCTTTGATGTAAATTCTATGAGTGCAAAGCTTAGGATCCAAGCCCTTCATATCATGATAGTCCCACACAAATGAATGTTGGTGGGTTCTTATTAAGTTTGTTAATGACAACTACTATTCTTCACTCAATTTGCTGTTAATATTTAGATATTTTCCCTTTGACACTTGCACTTGTGTAGTTATCTCTACCATAGTTGCTTCACTAATGCTTGGTACCTTGAGTTCATGTGGCGGCAATGTATGAGACATACTTGTTGTTGCAGGAAGTTCAACTGCAGGAAGAGTGGGCAGAAGTGTCTTCACTGAATCAACATAATCAAATGCATGAGAGGATGAGGCTTCATCTAATTCACAATGGTTCTAAATTATGTTAGAAAATACTTCATCTTCATCTTGAAGTTTCATGAAAGAGCTTCTACCTAACATCATAAGCTGTGCCACATAATTAACTTCCTCGGCCTCTTCACCAACATGTGGCCATACAGGATTATCCATGCCATGGGATGGCTGAGCAAGAGGGTAGAGAACAACCTTTTTGGTGCTCTTTCCATCAGTAATGGTCATGTCTCTAGTCTGACATCCAATATAGCCATCTGCTGTTGGTAACCATGGCCTTCCTAGGATAATGGCATACCCGCCTAGTGTAGCTTTTGGAGAAAGAACCATGAAGTCTACTGGGTACTCCCAAGAGTCTAGTGTTACCACAAGGTCTTCTACTATCCCATCAGGTTTAACAGTAGAACTATCAACAAGCTATAGGATAGTAGGAGTAGGCATCATGCTTGCAACATTTAGTTGCTGTAGGATATCCTTGGTCATAACATTTATTTTTGCTCCCAAATCAATCAGAGCATTCCTTGTTTGAATTCCATTTATGACAACTCCTACCACAAGAATCCTTGGATCATTGTATTTGGGAATAGTCACTTTCCCAAGCATGATGTCAGCCAGCTGTCCTGTGACATGAACCATAGTGGGGTATTTCTTCTTCTTGCTTGGCTTCTTAAGGCATGCTTCCTTAATTGCCTTGTCATAGATTGAAACATATTTTATGGCTTGAAATAGAGGGATCTTGAAACATACATGTTTCAATTGATCTAGAATGTCAAAGGTTGGTTCCTCCTCTTCTTTTTGTTTAGTTATTTCCAACATTTGAGGAAATGGTGGTTCTTGTCCAGTCTTCTTGACTAGGGCTGGTTCAGGATTTTTAAGTACATTTGGCTGAATGGGGGTATTTATAGGCTCCTCTTCCTCCATAGGAAGCTCAGTGATAATGGGTGTGGAAGGAGCTGGAAAAGTAGTTCCTGAACGCAAGCGAATGTCTCTTACACTCACAACATATGCAGGGAAATTATTTGGATCAACAGAGTATACTGGCTGTTGCTGTGGTTTTTTATTTGGGTCAGGTGTGGGTTGAGCTGGTAGCTAAGCAGGTTTAAGTGTATTTGAACTTGAACTAGTAGGAGGAAGAATTATAGCAGGTTGTTGGGGCTGAGAAGGTGGTTGCATGTAATTGGTTGTCTGGTTTGGCCATTGCTATCCTCCCTTCCATTGAGATGTTTGTTGCCAGTTTCCTGGAGGTGGCTGCCAATTTCCTTGAAATTGCTACCAATTCTCCTAAGGTTGCTGCCACTGGGGTGGAGAGTTTTGGTGATAGGGCCATACATTTGAAGGGTTATTCCAAGGTTTTAGTGGATATCCTCCATAATTGGATGGATATGGGGGCTACCATTGGTTACCAGATGAATAACAATTAAAATATGGCCCAACAAAAGAGAGTGGATCTGGTGGCATGCCTTGTCTTGGAGCCCATGGATTCCTTTGTGCAACATAGTAGACTTGATCCTCTTCAACTTGGATTGGTTTGAACTCAGGTGGAATCTACTTACTATCAATATTAGCTACCATCTTGCATCTCTAGTCCTTCTTTTGTCTACATGGAGGCAATACTCTACCAACATTGCCTCTACCTCCTCTTGTTTTTTCTTGGCCTGAAGTGTATCCAACTGAGTAGCTAGATTGTTTATAATGTCTTGCTTGAAGTCTTCTAGTGAGTAATCTCCATCCAAATCCACTGGTAGATGACTTACCCATAGAGGATTGGTAAGCTCCCAGGCTGCCTTGGAGTAGTTCTGACATATCTTCTTGATGTCCTCTCAAGGAACTTGAGAGATATCTCCTCCTCCCATCAGGTCTAAGGCATCAGTGCAACTGTCATTAATTCCTCTTAGGAAAAGTAGCTTTTGTGATTCTTCATGGAGTATATGGTGTGGAGATTTCTGCAGATAAAATAGAAACCTTGCAATGCAATCCTCTAGGATCTCATCTTCCATTTGTTGCATCCTAAAAATGTCATCTCCCCTCATGTCATTTCCCCTGCAATATTCTTTGTAGTTCTCAAAAAGCTTTGTCTTCATGTCGTCCCAAGTCTCTATAGTATTTCTGCCTAGGCTCATGAACCATATTAGTGCAACTTCTTTCAAGGTGGTAGGGAATAGCTTAAGCCTATGGGCATCAGTGGTATAGTCATAACTCCTACAAAGTATGTCAAACTCAAACAAGAAAGTATTAGGATCTTCCGTGACAAGTACATAAAACTTAGGAAGGATTGAAGTAGGGATATTTTTGAGGTTGTCAACTTCATTTTTATTAGAAATGGAGTGTTCAGTTGGATGTCCTATATCTGAATTATCAGGATTCTCAGTGCAAGTGTTTATTCAAATAGGTGTCTCTCTGTCAGAATCTAAGTGTCCATCTCCTCCCTCAGTAGACTCATCAGTTTGACACAATCCTTGGCAACAATGCCAAAAATGTTGGCATCCTACAATGATCTAACAACTAAGCCCATAAAGCTGTGATTCAAAGATCAGACATCTAATCTGAATAGCTATCTCAATCATCATGAAGGTGCATTTAACTTGTCAACCCAGGGACATAGACTTGAAATGGGTCAGCACAGTATGCACACTAGGAATCCCTAAGTAGCCACATTCATTCTACAACTAAGAAAGATATAATGATGAAAGTAAATTGCTTGGAAAGAAATAACATAAATGTTGAACATCAACCAACAAATATATTAAGCTGAAATGCATGACATAAATGAAGATTTGAGAAAACAAACATGAAACTACTTTGTTTGCTTTGGCTACAGGAACAGTCACATAATGGAATTCTAGTGGATGCAGGAACATACCGTGCCAGATTCTTAGCTAATTACTAAAAAAAAGAGTAACAACTAAACTAATGGATGGAATGATCACCAAGTGGGCCACCTTGGATGAGTATCCCTTAAGACAAGTGTAAAATCAGATGCACGAAATTATAACTTCATTTTATTCATTGGAAAACATGAGTACAAGCGAGCAACATAACTGTATTACTTGGAAAACTAAGAATGCGAGTACATCATCAGATTAATCAACCTTTTGAGAAGGAGCATTTGAGTCTTATTTATAGGAAGAAAACTACTAACTAACTACCTAGCAAGGCAATCAAATCCAATAGATTAGGAGGACGCCACTTTAGGGAAAGCATGAAAAGTGGAGAGGAGGTTATGCATGCGTGGAATCTATTCAAACATGTTTGCCTTAACGTAGATCTAGCACAACAATAACTCCTATATTTGCTCAACAAACAATTAAGACCAGTTACAAGGCGGTTATAAATCTTCGATTTAAACTAGGAATCTCCCTCCATTGAGAGTCTTCCCTCCATTGACCTTTGAATGATCACCTTGTTGACTCTGATGGCGAGTGACCAACTGGAAGAATCTTCCCCAATTTATAGTCTACTAATTATATCTACATAACAATATTAGAATACACAACAATTGCATATTTGTAACTATCTTTAAGTAACATTCATTAATCCACATGTAAGATTAACATAGATAGTTCATATAGCATGTCATTGTCATTTAAAGATTACAAAAATAAGCTTATGCCCAATGTCTATGGTTTTGAGGAAATATCATAAAAAGGTCAACATCCAAGTATCAAAGTCTATGACAACTACAACAAATAGATAATAAACTCTATCAAAATTGAGTCATAAACTGGGCTCATCGGCTAGTACAATTGTGCGCTAAGGAGTGAGATTCCATTATTTGGTAGTAGAAAAACTCCCTTTTTGGTGGAATCTTAATCATGTGTAGCCTTGGCTTTCCCTTATGAAGAGTTTGGAGTGAAACCAATTAATTCTTAATAGTTCAAATTCTACTTCTTCAATTCATACCTCTGCAAATGAATTATGTCACTAGACAAAGCTAATGAATGACACCACAATCCAAAAACCCTTTCCTAGAAGATAATCAAGTTGAAATTTAACTGTTATTTACTAAGCATAGAAATATCTCATGTAGCTTCCATTGAAAGTTACATTTCTTATTAATTAAAAGATGTCATATTTTTTGTAGTAGTTCAATATTTGTTCAAAATGAAAAGCTTGAATAAATTAGAAATCCTGCATAGAAATTAATTTAATAATTAAATTATCTTTTGAATAAATTTACTGAAATGATTAGTAAAATAAACTCATTAGTATGAAAATAGGTAAGGAAGTTTTACCTTACCTTCATTACTATTGTTTTTCATTGTCAATGTTTTTTGGAATTTGATAAAATTAGGTTTTCCTTCAAATAGGTTAGAATTTTGATTTAATTATTTTATATATTACAGATTAACCTATCATAATGATGATCGAAAGTGACCAAAAAGCCTATGAGGTTTTAGAGAAAGCCAACCAAGCCTTAATGCAAGAAGTCACTGAATTAGTCACCCAAGTCCAACAACTTAAGCAATAATCCATAGAATGAAATAAACAAAATGAAATAGAAAGCACAAGAAGCAAAAATAGTTCTCAATCAAATCAACATCGAAACCAAAGAAAGGAAAAATGTAGATAAAAAAGTAAACGATGAATTAGATAATTTTTCTCATAAAATTAAGCTACCCAAATATAATGGTGATACTGGTATAAGGTAGGAAGCAGAGCAATGGTTAACCAATTTAGAGAGATATTCTAACCTGAAAAACACAAGTAGTCATGCTAGGGAAATAATCACCACCTATCATTTGAAAAGTAGTGCATTAAACTAGTGCCAAGACATGGTCTAATCTTCAAAACTACAAGTTGATAAAACAAAATGGTCACAATTTAAACAATTATTCAACATAAATACCTTTCTGCTTACTTAGACAAGAAAAGAAGAATGAATTCTTTGAATTAAAATAAAAAATAAAACCGTAAATGAATACAAATAAAACTTTGAAAGACTTAATAGGTTTGTGCTATTCATTGAAGGACATGACTGTGTTGTTAGATTCATAAATCGTTTACGATATGAGTATCAAGCTCCAGTATGGTGTGGCAATCCAATCTCAGTAGATGAAGCTACACAAGTCACTGAAATTTTTGAAACTTGTCATCGAATTACAAGACAAAAAAGGAAAATCGTAAAAGAAATAGGGAGGAATCCTATAAGAAAATTTTCAAAAAAGGAAGAAACTTTTCGAACTAGAGCACAATTCAATGTCGATCCACCAAAATATTCCATTCTAACAAAAATAAGCCTATACCATCTGGAATCCAATGTTGGACCTGTGGCGAGAATCATTTACAATGATATTATCCTTAAGTGCATCCCTACTATGTTTAATGTGGTCAAAACCACCGTAGAGATGGTCATACATGCAAAACACAATAACATCAAAATTGGGATGGTAAAGCTTCTACTCCCACAAACATGAAGATTTATGTTGCAGAAGATACATGTACCGTACACTACCAACCTTCTCTAATTGAAATTAAGGGTTCTATAAATGGTCATCCCATTGTTTTTCTTGTTGATTCATGAAGTAGTCATAACTTTATTTCTCTAGGGTTGTAGCACAACTAAAAATTACATCTAAATCAATAGAACCTTCAGCTATCAAAATGGAAGATGGTAAAGTAGTTAGAAAAGCTTGTGCAATTATTGAAAATCTAAAATTTGAATTAGATAACTTTGTAACACATGATTAATTTCACATATTGAATCTTGGTACATATGATACTATTCTAGGTATGAGTTGGCTAGAGAAAATAATGCTTTCCTAGGTTGCGAGAACAAACAAGTTATCCTAGACTATAACATGGGGACATGTCACATTTTCTAGGGGGAGAAAAGACCTTAAAATTATTTCAACCATGCAAGTCAAGTGTAGTGCAAGAAAAAATTGTAAAATATTTTATGCTATGTTTTTTCAAACATGTAATAAAATTAAACAAACATTAATATTAAACCAGTGGTACAAGAATTCAAAGATGTATTCCCTAAATAATTAAATAATTTACCCCCTAAATGATTTGTAGAACATGCAATTGATATGGTTCCTGGGGAAAAACCTATTTCCAAAGCCCCGTATTGTCATTCAATCCCTGAATTAACCAAACTAAAAATTAAACTATCACAATTACTTAAGGAAGGTAATAAAAGACCAAGTGTCTCTCCTTAGGATGCACCGATATTATTTTTCAAAAATAAAGATGGAACCATGTGATTATGCATAGATTATAGACAACTTAATAAATTAACCATAAAAAAATAAGTATCCCTTACCACAAATCGATGACCTCCTTGATCAGTTACATGATGCCAAATGTTTTTCCAAAATAGATCTAAGATTAGGATACCATCAAATCTGCATTAAAGAATCTGACATTTCCAAATTGGTATTTTGAACACGATATGGCCATTATGAATTTGTAGTGATGTCTTTCGATCTAACCAACACACCTGCAACCTTTATGACTTTGATGCATGATATCTTCCGACCATTTCTAGATGTATTTGTGATCATTTTTTTAGATGATATATTAATATACTCAAAGAATGAGGAAGAGCATGAACAACATTTCAGAATGGTACTAAAAACCTTGTGAAAACATGTTATATGACAAACTTAGCGAATGTGAATTCTTCAAATCAGAAGTAGTAAGTACGTAGGTCATGTAGTTTTTGAGAAGGGTATTTCACTTGAAACTACTAAAATTAAGGAAATTCATGATTGGCCTATTCCAAAGGATGCTCATGAAGTCAAAATTTTCTAGGATTTTCTAGTTTCTATCATCACTTTGTTAGGAATTATTCCAAAATAACTTCACCTTTGATTGATCTAACTAAGAAAGAATAAGGTTTTAATTGGACCCCAAAATGTGATAAAACTTTTGAAACATTAAAAACTTTAGTAACATCGACACCTATTCTTTGTATTCCAAATTTTAGCAAACCTTTGTTATGATTACTGATACATGCGATATAGGTATTGGGGGTGTCCTAATGCAAGATAACCAAGTAGTATGTTATGAATCTAGAAATTTGTTACCCGTTGAAATAAATTATCTTATCCATCATCTTGAATTATTAGGAATTGTCCATGCTTTAAAAGTTTAGCACCATTATTTATTAGGAAATAAGTTTATATTAAAAACTATCCGTCGTAGTTTACAACATATATTTACTTAACCTCAACTTAACATGAGACAAAGTAGATGGATGAAACTCTTAACTGCATATGATTTCACCATCCAACATGTTCCTGGGAAAGAAAATGTAGTGGAAAATACTTTAAGTTGAAAATGATTATGTGTCAATGCCTTAACCCTAGAAAGAAGTCAATTTGAACAAGACATAAAATCCAAGTTACCCATTGATGATTACTTCCAACCAATCTACGAAGGTTTACAAAATCAATCCTCTAATGTCCATCTGAAATATTGACTAGAACATTATTTGCTAAGTAGCAATGGTTTCCTTTACTACAAAGGAAGATTATGCATTCCCAATCTACCTAACCTTAAATCACAAATATTGAAAGATTCTCATGATATATCTATATTTGGACACCCTAGATTCCAGAAAACCTATCTTTCCATCAAGAAAAACTACTTTTGGCCTCAAATGAAGACTGAAATCCATACCTATGCTCAACAATATTTATCTTGTTAAAACGTAAAAGCTGAGAAATGTAAACCTCTTGGCCTCTTGCAACCCTTGTTGATCCCAAATTGGAAATCAAAGTCAATTAGTATGGATTTTATCACTAGATTTCCTCGAACACGAAAAGGGCATGATTCCATCTTCCTAGTAGCAGATTGATTAAGAAAAATGACACTTTCTACTCATTAAGATTAAATATTCAACTCCTGACATTACCCACATTTTTTCCAAAGATATTGTTAGATTACATGGTCTTCCGAAGAACATTGTTTCTGATCAAGATCCTATATTTACATCATCTTTTTGGATATATCTCTTTTGGAAACTTGGTACCACTTTAAACTTTAGTATTGCATAACATCCTGAGTCTGATGAACAAACTAAATGAATTAATAGGATCCTAGAATATATGTTACAGATGTATACCATGGATAAATTTGAATAATGGGAAGTGTTGGCCTCCTACAATGACTTAACAACTAATCCCTTAAAGCTATGATTCAAAGATTGGACATCTAATTTGAATAGCTATCTTAATCATCATGAAGGTTTATTTAACTTATCAACCCAGGGACATAGACTTGAAATGGGTCAGCACAATATGTGTACTAGGAATCCATAGTAGCCATATTCATCCTACAACTGAGAAAGACATAATGCTAGAAGTAAATTGCTTAGAAAGAAGTAACATAAGTACTGGACATCAACCAACAAATATACTAAGTTGAAGTGTATGAAAAAAATAAAAATATGAGCAAACAGATAGGAAACTACTCTGTCTACTTTGGCTGCAGGAACATTCACAAAATGGAATTCTAGTGGCTGCAGGAATAGACAGTTGCTAGATTCGTAACTATTTGCTGAACAAAAAAAAATACTAAACGAAAGGATGGAATGCTCACCAAGTGGGCCTCCTTGGATGAGTATCCCTTAAGAAAAAATCAGATGCAAAAAACTTATAACTTCATTTTATTCATTGAAAAGCATGATTACAATAGAGCAACGTAACTGTATTACTAAAAAACTAAGAATGTTAGTATAACATCAGATCAATCAACCTTCTGAGAAGGAGCATTCGAGTCTTATTTATAGAAAGAAAAACTACTAACTAACTACCTAGCAAGGTGGTCAACTCCAACATATTAGGATGCTACTTTATGGAAAGCATAGAAAGTGGAAAGGAGGTTATGCATGCATGGAATCTGGTCAAGCCGGTTTGCCTTAATGCAGATCTAGCATGGAAATAACTCCTATATTCGCTCAACAAACTATTATGACCATTTAAAAGGTAGTTACAATATTTGATTTGAACTAGGAATTTCCCTCCATTGACCTTTGAATGATCACCTTTTTGACCTTTATGGCAAAATATTCCTCAATTTTGTAGGCTCTAATTATATCTGCATGACAACATTGCTACGCACAACAATTACATATATATAACTATCTTAAAGTAACATCCAATAATCCACCTATAAAATTAACATAGATAGTTCACATAGCATGTTAATGCCATTTAAAAGTTACAAAACTAAGCTTATTCCCAATGTATATGGTTTTGAGGAAATAACATGGAAATGTCAACATCCAAGTATCAAAGTCTATGACAAAAAAAACAAATGGAAAGTAAACTCTATCAAAATTGAGCCATAAATTGGACTCATCACCCCCCCAACCTAAGGTTTTGTTGGTCCTCTAGCAAAGGAAGAGTTATTCCTTTGCTTAGTCAATACCCTGAAATCTGCAATTGCCGGCTACCCTACATCAGTTCTTGTAGTGTATGAATTGGGGTCCCAATAGAACCCTCGCTTGCTGTCCAACCTATTCCATCTCTGCCTTTCTGTAGCTATATCATACTGATAATACCTAAAATTTGGCATAGGCCATAATATGGTAGGTGGCTAGAAAGTTAATGGGAGCCAAAATTACCCCTTCATCCTTCCAAGCTATATATATCTATCAACTCTTTTTCATGCTGCAACATAGTTTTGTAGAGAGTGAGATTCAACTTGTTTTAAATCATCAATCAGACTATTCCACCTCTGTGATAGATATCCCATTACAAATTCCCTGTAGTTTCTGCTACCTTCTCATATTCTTTGTAAGCTGCTTCTCTCACAGGCAGGATCCTTTTGCTATAGCTTGGTCGGTAAATAAATTTGTGCCATTCCCGAAAAAATGTCTCCAGGGTTTCTAGATTCAGCCCTGATGGGCAAGGGAGTGTTGGATTCTATTTGCCTATAAGTCCTAAATTGCTATCCCCAACTAATTTCATTCTGTATCCAGGACATAGATGCCCTTAATTGGAGATCCCTAACATACAACAATGGATTCCAATCATGATCATGGTACACAACATAATTATGCAAATAGAGTTCACACAACAAATTTTTCACTTCAGGAGGAGCAATCTGATAAGCTTGGAAAAAATCAAGAGGAGTCTTAATGGAAGGATTCAAACCTGAAATGATCCTTGACAGTTTAAAAGAAAGATTCCTCTCCTTCAAATATAGAGCATAGACTCTTGGAGGAGTCTTGCACTCTAACATTTGAGGCACTAAGGCTACTACATTGTCCACCTTTTCCTTTAAGGCAACAATTTTTTCGTATTCTTTTCTTCAATATTTGTATCTTTCTTTTGAATCTTCTCCTTTAGCCTATGTTTCTCTTTTTTCCATTCTTCTTTCCTCCTTTGCATCTCATTCCATAGGTTTGTGGCTACCATGTTCCATGAAAAATCAGAGGGTCTATGTATTCCTACCAACATTTTTCTTGGCACTCATTCTTTCTCTTCATGTGGCACCTGCTACAGGGATTCTGATTGTTCACCCAATTCTGGCTGCAGGGGTTCTTGCTCTTGCTGCAGGAACTCTTGCTCTTGCTGCAAGATCCCCTTATTCTCCTCATACTCTTGAATCTCAGCCTGTTATGCGATGGCAGCAAGCTCTTCCAACCTTATATTTTCCTATTCCTCAAAAATGTCCTTTTCCTCAACATTCACCTACCCCATTAGGGATTCTGTGTCCTCTCGTGATGTTCCTCAAGGCCTAGGGATTCTCTTCAGAGACACACCAGTGGCTAGCTTGACTGGTCTTGATTTTCTAGGAGGGATTTCATGTTTTTCTTCGGCTGCAGGAAGAACAGTGTCAACCTTCCATTTCTTAGAGCTTGGCACTTTTTTTTTGTTTTTGTTTTTGTTTTTCTGCCGTTTTCTTTTTAGATTTTCCCCTCCTCATTTCCGCCTCCTTCTTTTGTGCCCTAGTTCAAATTAGGGTTTCAAGCAGGACATAATCATCAGAGTTTGAAGAGGAACTATCTTTGTTTGAATGTTTTGTCTCAAAAGAACTAATCTCTATAGTTTGCTCAGCTGTAGGAGGGTTTACACTAGGGCTTGCATTAGAAGTTGAGGCTCCAGGAGTGGCTCCAACAATACTCACTCTCCTACTAACCCTATGAGGTTGAGACAAAACCCTAGGTCACAAATGCTCTGGTCTAAATTGATCAATATTTAAAAATTTCTCCCAAGTCATATCAGACACATCATGTAGAGATTTTTCTACTAATAATTTGATTAGACAATGGTGGGAGACAAAATTACCCCTACCTTTTTGGGTTTCAGCCGCCATGATTGAAAGAAGATGATATAACACATTTGTCACGTTCATTCTTCTCCCATGCCTCATATGCTTCAAGAGTTTGAAGTGCACAAAATGTAGGTTCGATTGGCAGCCTTCATAAGTAATGTACTTCACAATGTGGATAGCTAATTGCTTCCATGGCTCAGGCAGAGAGGTTCTCTTCACACCTTGCTTGTCCACATCCAATGGAGGGTCACCAGGTTCAATAAATTCAGCCCTAGCTGACCTTGCATCTCTGGTAGCAAGGTAATGTTCACCATCGATAGGAAACCCTATCACTTCTACAATCCTCTCATCAGTAGATACTACTTCCAATCCTTTTACCATGGCCTTTCCTTCAAAATTTTTTTGCGTAAATTCTTGCACAATGCCTTCATTATAACTGTCGAGCTTCAAGAAATAGTCTAGCCATCTATAATTTCTAGATTCTGCCTGGTAAGGTGTATCTTGCAATACTACATCATGAACCATAGGTTCATTTCAAATTAGCTATCCTTCCATCATTCAACTTTCTGTAACTAAGCAAGCACTCTGCAGGGTTTCCCTTCTTGCAATCTTTGTCTGAAAGCCAAATTTCTCCTCCCTACAACACTGTTGAATTCCCAATGCCAATGTCATATGAATTTTACCTTTTTGGCAACTTAGGATTATGACTAAGGCAATAGAGGTAGTAAGGAATAATAAATGAAGGATACAATCGAGAAAAATGGTAGCGGTGTGGTGTCATCTCACACATGCGATCCATCACCTTACTCTTTCATTTAAATTAGCTCAATTTAAATTTTGCTGACATGGACCAACATGGACTGACATGTGGACATGTTATTCGCACTTCCCCCCCAACCTAAATTTGAGCATGTGTCCTCACATGCGAGGTGGGAATGACGATTTGACAGGGCAGGGGATAATTACATGCTATGGAGAACATCTATATTAATGTATAATAATTAAATAAATGTACTAAAAGATAATTAAGATGTAACAAATTGATGCACATGTACCTGAATTCTTGGAATATCTATTGCAAAGAATATTGAGGAAGTACCAATCATCTTTTAAAAAGTTAGTTGAGCAATTAATGAAAGTTGAGACATAATGAAGTGGAGTGGAAAGAAGTGAAGTTATGGCAGAGTGATGGAAGAGAGAGAAAGGTGGAGATGGATGGGTGGATGAATTAATGAAGAAGTGGACTCCCACAAGAGTGGAAGTCTTTATTATGACAATTTACATACCTTGGTTAGCCAGAAGGAGGGACACTAGGTTCGCTTCCTTCAGCTGTAGGAAGTTCGGGTGTTGCATGTTGAGTGAATTGTTGCATGAATTCCTCTTGGGAAGTTGGCTTGTGATACAACTTGAGGCATTGACCATTGAAAAGAAGCTTAAATTTGATAGGTTTAATGGTAATGAGTTCAACAACACCATTGGAGAAGACTTCAACAACCTCATATGGTCCTAGCCACCTTGTTTGGAACTTACCAATATTATCTTGATATCTAGAGTCATAAAGGAGTGCCCAGTCACTTAACTAGAATTTCTTATCCTTTATGAATTTTTCATACCACTTTATTCGCTAATTTTGTACTACCTTTGTGTGATGCAAGGTTGTCTTTCTCATCTCATCCAAATGATTCAACTGCATAATTCTATCCTTTTTTTCCTTAGAGATATCCATCCCTAAGTCTAGTGCAATCCTAAGAGTCTTATGCTCAAATTCAATGGGAATCCTAGTTGTCTTCCCATAAAGTAATTCAAAAGGAGTGAAATGTATGGTTGTTTTCCAGGTGGTTTGATAGGCCCAAACAACTTTTGGTAGCTTGTTTTCCCAATCCTTCCTATGGATAACCACTATTTTGGTCAGAATGGCTTCAATTTCCCTATTTTTCACAAAAACTTGGCCATTGGCCTGAGGGTGATAAGGAGTAGACTTCCTATGCCTCACATTATATTCATTAACTAGTGCTGTAACAAGGGTTCATGTAAATTGAGCCCCTTGATTAGTCACAATCTCCCTTGGAACTCCATAACGAGTGAAAATTTTCTCATAAAGAAATTCTGCAACCTTATTATGTCTTGCATGCTTCATTGCTTTAACTTCAACCCATTTGGTGACATAATTAGTGCACACCAAGATATAGGATTTACCAATTGATGGTGGATCAATAGGTCCTACAAAATCCAATCCCCATTTATCAAATGGAGTGATTACTACCTGGGGGTAAAGGGACATCTCATTAGATTTGGTTGGCTAACCCATCCTCTGACATCTATCGCACTTCCTTGTATATTTCCTTGCATCCTTGTGGAGTGTGATCCAGTAATATCCTATGTTTAGAATCTTCATTGTTGTCCTATTGGCTGCAAAATGCCCTCCATAGGGCTCATTGTGACATGCATGCAATATATCATATGTCTCATCTTCCCTCACACATATCCTCATGACATGGTCTGGTCCAGTGTAGAACAAACATCCTACAATCCACGAGAAAGGAAAAGTTTTCTCAATGAGCACCCTTCTCTCTTTTGGAGAGAAATGAGGATGAACTCTCCCTGTGACCAGATAATTAGCTATGTCAGCATACCAGGGTGTATGCACAATGATGGAAAATAAATTTTCATTAGGGAAAGAATCATCAATGACTTGACTATCTTTTTATGTAGTCAGCCTTGAGAGAAAGTCTGCTACAACATTTTCTTTACTTGGTTTGTCAACAATGGTTATGCCAAATTCCTGCATGAGCAACAACCATCTTGCTAGCGTACCTGAGATTAGGGGTTTATTCATGAGGTACCTTATGGCTGCATGGTCTTTGTGCACAAAGATCTGATATCCTATTATGTAGTGCCTGAATTTGTTAAGGGCATAGATCACTGTCGACATTTCCTTTTCTGTCACTGTATAATTAAATTCAGCTCCTTGTAAGTTTTTGCTGACAAAATAAATAGCATTCTCAATTGCTCCTTCTTTTTGTCCCAAGACTATTCCTATAAGATAGTCTGATGCATATGTATGAATGTGAAAGGGAAGCTCCCAATTGGGACCCTTGAGTACAGGAGCATGAGTTAAAGCTGCTTTCAAATCAGAGAATGCCTTGTCACAGTTCTCTGTCCATTGAAACTCAACATCTTTAGTTAGGAGATTGTACAATGGTGCTACCATTTTTCTGATATATTTGATGAAACACCTATAGTAGCCTACATGTCCCAAGAAACTCCTAACATCTTTTAGTTTTGTAGGTACAAGAAGATTGGTGATCACCTCAATCTTGGCAGGATCTACTTGAATTCCTTTGTGAGAGATGTAGTGGCCAAGGACTACACCTTCCTGCATCATCATGAAGCATTTCTCACTGTTTAAAGACAAATTATGGTCTTCACATCTTTGTAAGACTCTCTTGAGATTTTCCAATGCTTCATTAAAATCAGCACCATAGGTTGTAAAATCATCCATATAAATTTCCATGCAATCATGTGAGATATCTAAAAATATGCTAATGACTGTCCTTTGAAAAGTTGCAAGTGCATTGCATAAGCCAAATGGAAGTACTGAGTAGGAATAAGTCCCCCAGGGACAGGTAAAGGTGGTCTTCTCTTGGTCCTTAGGTGCAATTTGTATCTGGTTATAGCCACTAAATCCATCTAGAAAAGAGAAATACTACTTGCCTGCAAGAGAATCCAACACTTGATCTATGAAAAGAAGGGGAAAATGGTCCTTTTTGGTGGCAACATTGAGTTCCCTGTAATCAACCCAAACTCGCCACTTCCCTCCCTTTTTGGGAACAATCACCAATGGAGACACCCATTGGCTATCTAAAATGGGGTAGATAATTCCTACATCTAGCAATTTTTGTAGTTCCCCTTTTACAATTTCTCTCAATGCAGGGTTAATTCTTCTTTGTGGCTGCCTCACTGGTGTGCAATCATCTCTAATGTATATCCTATGAGTGTAGAGCTTAGGATCCACTCCTTTCATATCATGGTAGTCCCATGAAAATGCATGTTGATGGGTCTTTAGTAAGTTTGTCAATGATAGCTGTTGTTCTTCCTTTAGCTTGCTATTAATATTTAGATATTTTCCTTCTGACACTTGCACTTGTGTAGTTAAATCTATCATAGATGCTTCACTAATGATTGGTACCTTGAGTTCATGTGGTAGCAGAGTATGAAACATATCAGTTGTTGTAGGAGGTTCAGTTGCAGGAAGAGCAGGCAGAAGTGTCTTCATTGGACTAGCAGAATCAGATGCATGAGAGGATGATGCTTCCTGCACCTCACAATGGTTCTAAATTATGTTAGGTAATACTTCATCTTCTTCTTGAAGCTGCATGAAAGAACTTCTACCTAACATCATAAGCTGTGCCACATAATTGACTTCCTCGGCCTCTTCACCAACATGTGGCCATATGGGGTTTTCCATATCATGGGATGGCTAAGTAGGAGGGTAGAGAACAAGATTTTTTGTGCTCTTTCCATCAGAAATGGTCATGTCACCTGGCCAACATCCAATATAGGTATCTGCTATTGCTAACCATGGCCATCCTAGAGTAATGTGATACCTGCCTAGTGTAGCTTTAGGAGAAAGAATCATGAAATCTGTTGGGTACTCCCAAGAGTCTAGAGTTAACACAAGATCCTCTACTATACCATCAGATTTAACAGTGAAACTATCAGCAAGCTGCAGGATAGTAGGATTAGGTCTAATGCTTGCAACATTTAGTTACTGTAGGATATCCTTAATCATCACATTTATTGCTGCTCCCAAATCAATCAAAGCATTCTTTATTTGGATCCCTTTTATAACAACTCCTACCACAAGACTACCTAGGTAACAATCACTTTCCCAAGCATGATGTCAGCCAGCTTTCCCACCACATGAACCATGGTGGGGTCTTTCTTTTTCCTGTTTGGCTTCTTAAGGAATGATTCCTTAATTGCTTTGCCATATATGGGAACATCTTTATGACCTGAAATAAAGGTATCTTGACACATATATGCTTCAACTGATCTATAATGTCAAAGGTTGTTTCCTCCTCTTCCTTTTGTTTAATAATTTCCAACCTTTGAGGAAATGGTGGTTCTTGTTTAGTCTGCTGGACTAGGGTTGGCTCATAATTTTTAGGTATACTTGGATAAATGGGGACATTCAGATGCTCCTCTTCTTCCATAGGAAGATCGGTGATGATAGGAGTGGAAGGAGTTGGAAAAGTGGTTCCTAAATGCAAGTGGATGTCACTTACACTCACAACATATACAGAAAATTGATTTGAGTCAAAAAAATATACTGGCTATTGTTGTGGTTTGTTATTTGGGTTAGGTGTGGGCTGAGCTGGTAGCTGAGTAGGTCTAGGTGTGTTTGAACTTGAGATAGTAGGAGGAGGCATTATAGTAGGTTGTTGGGGCTGAGAAGGTGGCTGCATGTAACTAGTTATCTGGTTTGGCCATTGTTGTCCTCCCCTCCATTGAGAAGTTTGCTACCAGTTTCCTGGAGGTGGCTGCAGATTTCCTTGAAACTGTTGCCAATTCCCCTGAGGTTGCTGCCACTGGGGTGGAGAGTTTTGGTAATTAGTCTAGGTATTTGGAGGGTTATTATAAGGCTGTGGTGGGTATCCTCCATAGTTGGATGGATGTGGGGGTTGCCATTGGTTACCCGATGCATAAGAATTAAAATAAGGCCCAACAAAGGATAATGGATCTAGTGGCATACCTTGTCTTGGAGCCCATGGTCTCCTTTGTGCAATGTAGTAGACTTGATCATCTTCACCTTGGATTGGATTGAACTCAGGTGGGATTTCCTTACTGTCAATGTTAGCTACCATCTTGCTTCTACAGTCCTTCTTGTTTTGTCTGCAATGAGGGCAATATTCTTCCAACATTGCCTCTTCCTCCTCACGTTTCTTCTTAGCTTGAAGTGTATCCAGTTGAGTAGCCAGATTGTTTATAATGTCTTGCTTGAAGTCTACCAGCAAGTGAGTAATCTCCATCCTTGAAACTCCATTGGTAGATGACTTACCCATAGAGGATTGGTAAGCTCTCCCTTTCTTTGAAGTTTTCGTAGAATAGTTCTAACATAGCTTCTTAATATCTTCCCAAGGAGCTTGGGTGATATCTCCTCGTCCCATCAATTCTAAAGCCTCAATGCAACTCTCATTAATCCCTCTCAAGAAGAGAAGATTTTGGGACTCTTCATTGAGTGTACGATGTGGAGATTTTTGCAAGAAAAATAGAAACCTTGAAATGTAATCCTCCAGATTCTCATCTTCCTTCTGTTGCATCCTAAAGATGTCATCTCCTCTCACGTCACTGCCCCTACAATATTCCTTGTACTTCTCAAGGAACTTTGTCTTCATGTCATCCCAAGTCTCCATAGTATTTCTGCTTAGGCTCATAAACCATCTTAATGCAACCTCTTTCAAGGTGGTAGGAAACAACTTAAGCCTATGAGCATTAGTGGTGTAGTCATAACTTCTACAGAGGATATCAAACTCAAACAAGAAAGTATCAGGATCTTCTATGAAAAGTCCATAGAACTTAGGAAGGATTGAAGCAGGGATATTTTTGAGGTTTTCAACTTCATTTTTATGAGTAATGGGGAATGGAAAATCTGGTTGGTTAGGTTTGTTTCTATTTGCATTACCCATGCCTGCCTGATGTTGTTCCAAAGCAAAAAGATTCTCAATCTGATTTTGGTCTTCAAAGGAAAAGTCAGAACTAGTTAGATTAGGAAATGCATCAACAAAAGGGGGTGCTTCTTCTTCTTCTTCGTCTCTTGGTAGATTCTGATGTTCAACTAGCTAGAATGGATCAGGGTTATTAGGAAGGAATCTCCCATGAGCATCTCTCCTCCTTCCTTTATGCATACGGTATCAACTCAATATCAATTAGCTCACACAAAGAATTGGAAAAAGAATAGTGGATCATTACTTTCCTAAATGAGGGGTATACTAAGAACAAACTTTCATAAATAATACAACAAGAAAGAAACTATCAATGACTCCAAAGAACTCCCTAGTTTGACACCATCCTCGACAACTGCGCCAAAATGTTGGCCTCCTACAATGACTTAAAAACTAAGCCCTTAAAGTAGTGATTCAGAGATTGGACATCTAATCTAAATAGCTATCTTAATCATCATGAAGGTTTATTTAACTTGTCAACCTAGGGACATAGACTTGAAATGGGTCAGCACAACATGTGCACTAGGAATCCATAGTAGCCATATTTATCCTACAACTAAGAAAGATATAATGCTGGAAGTAAATTGCTTAGGAAAAAGTAACATAAGTGCTAAACATCAACCAAAAACTATACTAAACTGAAGTGCATGACAAAAATGAAAATATGAGAAAATAGACAGGAAACTACTCTGTCTACTTTGGCTGTAGGAATAGTCACAAAATGGAATTCTCGTGGTTGCAGGAATAGACAATTTCTAGATTCGTAACTATTTGTTGAAAAGAAAAATAATACTAAACTAAAGGATGGAATTCTCACCAAGTGGCCCCCCTTGGATGAGTATCCCTTAAGACAAACTCAGATGCAACAAACTTATAACTTCATTTTATTCATTGAAAATCATGATTACAATAGAGCAACATAACTGTATTACTGAAAAACTAAGAATGCCAGTACAATATTAGATCAATCAACCTCTGAGAAGGAGCATTCGAGTCTTATTTATAGAAGGAAAAACTACTAACTAACTACCTAGCAAGGCGGTCAACTCCAATAGATTAGGAGGATGACACTTTATGGAAAGCATAGAAAGTGGAAAGGAGGTTATGCATGCATGGAACCTGGTCAAGCCAATTTTCCTTAACATAGATCTAGCATAGCAATAACTTCTATATTCACTCAACAAACTGTTATGACCATTTACAAGGTAGTTACAGTCTTCAATTTGAACTAGGAATTTCCCTCCATTGACCTTTGAATCCTTTTTGACCTTTATGGCGAACGACCAATTGGTAGAATCTTCCTCAATTTTGTAGGCTCTAATTCTATCTGGATGACAACATTAGTACACACAACAATTGCATATTTATAACTATCTTAAAGTAACATTCATTAATCCACCTGTAAAATTAACATAGATAGTTCACATAGCATGTTAATGTCATTTAAAAGTTACAAAAAAAGCTTATGCCCAATGTCTATGGTTTTGAGGAAATAACATGGAAATTTCAACATCCAAGTATCAAAGTCTATGACAAGGACAACAAATGGATAATAAACTCCATCAAAATTGAGCCATAAATTGGACTCATCAGGAAGACTACTTATATTTTGTTGAGTTCGCCTATAATTAAGGATATCATTCAACCATTAATATTTCATCTTTTGAGGCTGTGTATGGTCAAAATTATAATACACCCATCTCCTAGTTGGACCCTATCCATAAGATTTGGTATGAAAATGAAAATCTATTTGAAATGGATACCATTATCAATAAGGCCAAACAAAACATGAAAGCCGCCCAAGATCGATACAAAAATTGGGTTGTTTCAAAAACTTCTATCAAACTTTTGATGTTGGTGACCAAGTCTTTCTTAGAGTCAAACCCAAAAGAAGTTTATTAAAACTTGGTAAATATTCTAAAATAGCTCCCCGCTTTTATGGACATTTTGAAGTTTTAGAAAGGATAGGTGATGTTTCCTATAGACTTGCTTTGCCCCCTCAATTACAGATACATAATGTGTTTCATGTAAGCTTACTTAAGAAATATGTGTATATTGCAGATCATGTTATTGATTGGAAAAGTATCTCTATTAAACCTACTTGTGAGTTTAAAATTGAACATGAGTCAATAATTGAAAAAATATATAGAACTTTGAGGAATAGAATTATAGATGAAGTTAAAATTAAATGGAGTCATTGTAGTATTGATAGTGCTACTTGGGAAATTTTTTTATTTTATTAAATCACAATATCCACATTTATTCAATTAAGTTTATTTCATTTGATTTGATGCAAAGATTCTCCATGCTCCTAAGGACAACAACTAAATTATAGGGGAGAATTATTACAAGACTATTTCCCTGTGAAAATACACTACAATAAAAGAATGTAAACATAAGAATTGATTAAACATTATTATGGTTGTGAACGAGTGTGACTTTTGTAACCACCCTTGGGTTATTATTTAAACTCATAAAATAATTGAAATGAAAATACAAGAAAAAAAAGAAAAAAAGGAAAAATCAATACGAGAATTCAAAGGGCACACAAGAGTGGAGGTTTGGGTCTTGGATGGCATTTAAACATTTGGAAAAGGGGCACACAGTGTGTGTCCAACTCGGGGTACATAGTACACTTGGGAGTGTCCTGTCCAGGGTTGTGTTTATGTTGCAAAGCAGATTTGGTTTTGTGTAAGAACTAGCTTCCTTTGGGGGTGTTTATGTTGGGAAGAGTCTAGACCTACAACCCTCCCTCTATGTGCCAGATAGTAGCTTTCTAAAAAAGATTACATATATTTGTTATTCCATGTTAATTGCAATTATTATTTAAATGTTCAATGCATTTATTTATGGCCTTTTACTAATGTTATAAATGTTAGCATACTGATATTCATAATACTTAAGTGAGTAATTATTGTTTCTCCTATTATTTATTATTGTTCCAATTAATATATGTATCTTTAATCATTATATTTATTATTGTTCTAATTAATATATGTGTCTTTAATCATTAGATTAATTAAAACGTATTTCATTTTTCTATTGTTGGGAAATAGTCAAGTTACAACTGGGTAGACACACAACTCAGAGGGTGGATTCCTAATTGAACAATTCATCTTTCACACAAGAGGCTTCATTTAATTATCAACCAGGGTCTCGTAAACTTTAGACAATGTTGGCACAATTTATGTATTCATGGATCCTAAACACATCTGATATCAATGGAGTATATGTAATTACTCATGTACAAAAATGGTAAAAGCTAGAAAAATGAAATGAAATACTAATTTGCAAAGTAGGGGAAATAATTATAAACTGCTACATTATGCTATGGGTACCTATCACTCAAGACTATAACTATTAATTGTTAAAATTGAACTATAACTAATTTATCCAAAGTATGCAACAAATATGAAGCTACATAATTCAATACAAACTACAAAATCTAATTCATGAATTCCACATGCATGTAACTAGAAATTACCTTAACTAATTCAAAAATACATTAATTAATTTAATATTAGGAAATAGAGTGGATTAGCAGTACCTCAAGTGGCCCTTGCTTGAGTTGTTGCTTCCACATAAGATGTTAAACACTCACTACTTAATCAACAAATCATGATGTTGAACTAACTTCTTTTGTTGCATAAAACTATGAACTCTCACATACAATCTGACAAGAGTTTTCTAAATATTTCTTATTCAAAAATGCATATTTATTGCTGCAATTGGTAATAGAAAAACTAACCAACTAGAAAACAATGATCAACAATTACTAGCAACTGACAACTAGATTTTCTCCTCAACAATATATCCCACTATATAGGGTATGGGAGGAGTCTTATTCCTCTAGGACTGAAAATATATTCATAAAATATCCATCCACTCTCCCTCAAATATAGGGAGAGGACTTAGTCTTGAAACAAAAAAATCATAATTATGAAGCAAAAGAAGAGAAAATGAATCAAAACTTTGTGCTTAATGGTTAACTGGCATGACAAAGATGTGTTCTTGAGTACTGTCACGTCATGAGTTTATCCCACTTAGAACAATTTTTTTCTCCTCCAAGTAGTCTTATTCGATGGTCAAGAATATGTTGTAGTGACTCATGTTGGATCTTTAAATGATCCTTCATTCTCTTTTGGAAATGCCACACTTTGTTGTCTTTGACCTTTCCCTTGCAACCGTCTGCGGTCCTTTTGTTGCGAGCTAGAAATCCTATTGCTGTAGGTTATAGTCCTTCTAGCTATAAGATGTTAGTTTCATCCTCAAGGCATACACATCATTAACAATCATAATTTAATCATAGAATCATACTAAATCTCATGAACATTCATGCATTCATACACACAAATGTCAACATATCATATTTTCATTTCCACATACTTAAGTCTACTTTAAATGTATGAAAGGCATATAAAAGATACATAAAGTCTTAGGAATGTATGTGAAACTTAGCAGATGAAAGTATATAAGCATAAAATAGTAAAGGAAAACTAGCCATTAATTGGACCCATCAAGCATTCTCTATGATTTATACCAAATTCACTACTTGTTGGAAGAGATGAATTCATTATAGCAAGTGTAGGTTAAGATTTATAAAAACAACCTAAAAATCCTCTTTCTACATTTTGAATGTTCAGGGAAATTTTCCCATATTTAAAAGTATTAATTAACACGATTCTAAGTTTATATGGGCATTACAATTAAAATAAATAATTTCATAGCTAAAATTATAATAAATTTAACTTGAAAGAAATTATTTTTCAAACACATTCCCATCCATTTTTTTATAATAAATAATCAAATGTAAAAGTGGAATTTCTCCTTCTAACTCAACTCAGTATTTAACACTCAAATTATACCTAGACATGGGAAAAGTGAACTTTTCACTTGTGTGGATCAATGGAATGCATTCCCCGTAGAATTTTGGGATGAAGATTATTTGAAAGGAGTGATAATTTTATATGGTGATTTGATAACCATGCCATAAGAAACTTGGATCAAGCAATATACCACCTTTTTCTAGGCTTGTATCTATATAAATTTGAGTTTGTTGCTCATTGAAGATATTGCTTTTCAATAAGGATGTATTTATTGGAAAAAGAACATAATTACGAGTAAGTTCCTTTCAAGGGATACTTGCATCACTTACATGGACACCTTTTTCAAATGTTTGCATTAATTATTTACTATACACATTTGAACATATACTCTTTAAGAATGTCCCTTGGGATCATCAAAATAGACATGATTTGGGGGTAGGAATAGGGGAGTTTAATGTGTGAAGAAAAAGACGTTACATACAACTAGAAAGTCCAAAGAGAAGGGTTCTATAAATTCCACAATTCCAATCAAGATTTTGGTAGAACAAGAGATGGACAATGGTTGTAATTTAAAGAAAAATAATGATGTTGATGGTTTTCATAGGCCATAAATTTTAATCAAAGAGGTTGTTGAGGTATTTTATTTAATTGTATATCTCAAAAATAAATATTCAATAGGAATCCTTGGAAGCAATACCAAAGAATCTATAATTTTTATTTTGCCTCAAAATAAAGGCTATAGCCCAAAAATTTACTTTTTGTGTTTTATGGTTTGAAACCCACATTCTTCATACACTCAATGATGATAAAATATCCGAGAACACCAATGAAAACTGCTCCAAGAACATTGAAAACATCAACACTGCCTTGATCAACTTGCTTGGCAAGGTCCATACTTGTTCTCAATGTGCTTCTATGACTACAAAGCTTTTTGAACTCAAGGTGAAGGTTTTAGAGCTAGAAAAAAAGATGGTGATCATCTCAAAGTTTAGTTCCAAATTGATGCATAGATTGGCCACCACACTCCAGAGCATGTTGTAGGAGAAGGAGTTGAAGAAAGTGGGTGACAAGGATGGTAATCATACAGAAATCTACATGTTCCTGACTGAAGATTGGGGCCAACTCTTTGGCTAGCCCTGCTAGTTTTATTTTTGTTGTTTTTTGTTGGTCTTGGTGCTTCTCTACTCTATTCCAATTTTTAAGACTCTCTTTACTGTTTAGGACTTATGCGTTGTTAATGGTCTGTTGACTTGGTTACTTGCCTTCGGGCTTTTTTATTTATAAGGTCAAAACCCTAGTTCTAATGCTTTTTATTATCAAAAACATTAGGAACAAGGTTGAGAAACCTTTCTTAAAAAAATGGAGACTCATTGCTTAAGAGATCAAAATAGCATGGAAGGCCTTAAAAACTCTAAGGATGGATTAAATTTCACATAATCTAATTTTAGATTTTCTCAAAATGGGTATTATGTAAAGGTCATTGAAATTATTATACAATACCCACAAATTTACTATGGACATAACTTGTGAAAACCTAATCTATATTTCTTTAAAGAATTTGTATTATAATAACAATACAACTTGCGAATAACAAGTGTTGTCACACATGAAGGAGAATTTGTAAGGAGAGATAAAATAAACTATAAGTTTAGGGACAAGTGGCACACAACACACACTATGCTATGGAAGGTAAGACACCAAATATTTTGGTGCCCAAGGAGTGACACCTCCAACGTATTCCACTCCACACAAGATATAGATTGGAAATGAATGGAAATGGCCACAAAATATTAACCAAGAGAATGAGAAGGAGACATCAAATAATTATAAGCATGAATTATTCTTCTTCCTCCATCTATATTAATCCAATTAATAATATTAGAGCATATACCTAATTTAACCTTCAAAGCAAACATAAGATAAATGAGAGAGCCATAACACAAGTATTAATTGCATTCTTTATATACTACATTTATTCATTTAATATTATGACAAAGGTTTAAAAGAAGGTACATTTGTTTTTATTCCTTATCTTGAAACATATTAATGTGATTATTTTCCATTGCATAAGTATATTTAGAAATAACAACATGCACACACACTCACACACATTACAATATTATGCAAATCAATATAAGAAATCAATTTTAATGTGGGCACCAAGGCCTTTTTCCTATTGCACACTACCTTCATTCTTAAACATTAAAAATGCATAAAAGATAAAAAATTACAACATTGTTCTCTAATGCCAATTAAAAGTGCAAGTATCATAAAAATATTAGAAATAAAAAATAATAAGATCAATCAAGGGAAAAAATTATATCATGCACTATTAGAAATTATTATCTTTGTGTAGGTGGAAAATACATGATCACCACAATCAATGGATATATTGAATCACAAAGATCAATAATTTTATACAATGAACAAAGAGTTCACTATGGTATAAAGGCCATCACTATGGTGAATGAGAATTAATTACAATCTATAGTGAATTTTCTATGTATTGGAAGTAATATATTTATTATAGTAGGTGTAGGTCAAGAGGTGTAAAAACAACATAAAAATATTCTTTCTAGATTATGCACCTTCGGGTGAAACTTTCTCAAATTTAAAAGTATATTTGTTGGTGTAAATAGGTGTTTTACCTATCTAGGTCCTATTTACATTATTAAGTACACTTAGGTCCTAGGAAGGAATCTTTCTAGTTAAGCATTAGTTGTCACTTATCTAGTTGGCATTTATTTAATTCTTGTGTCCTAGGTTTTTATGACTTAGTTGTCTCATGTGATAGGATTACAACACTTGTCATGATCTTTTCTAATCCTATTCACCACATTACTTATATAAGCAAGGAATCATATGTATATTGTAATATTCATTTTGGAATTCTTGCATCCTTAATGATAGCATGATATTTCTGCCATCTCTCTTGTGGAAGATATTTTGTCTTGTAGGTGATCCTAGGGTGTTGAGGAGTTCACCATAAACTCCTACATGGTATTAGAGTTTTAGTGTTGCAAACTTCTTCCCAGATCTAAGGGACCAATCTTGGCATGAAAGTTTTGTTGGGTGTGAGTTGGGGTCTTGAGAACCTCACCATTGCATCCAAGGTGTGAGAGAAAGTCAAGATCGACTTTCATTTTGTCAAAATATGACATATTTTGTCAAATATGCAAGGGTTTGAAGGAAGAGTTTCAGTTCCAGATCTGGAGGGTAGCTGATTTTTCAGAGCAATTTGAGCAAAAAAAACCTTTTCGTTGCATCCGGGAGGCTCAAGAACCCTAAGATTGACTGTCAATTCGTCAATTTTTGACACTTTCAGTTAGGGCGTGAGGCAATTTTTTTAGCCCGTAGGATCTATACATGGTCGTGTGACCCCTGTAGTCATCACTCTTTACGAAATTTGGCATATTCGATATATTATTTGGCTTGCATCAACATTTATATGCTAGTTTTTCCATGGGTTAATTTGTCACAACTATCATACCATCAATATTTTCAAACTGTTGTCGATACGCTTTATTAATCACAAGTTTTTTTATATATATTAAAATCATTTTATTTAAAACCTACAGTTTCAAATATTTTAATGCCGACAGAGACTTTGTTTACTGCCCTCTTGTGGTCTTATCAACATCTTGACTATGGTCATATGATGCGGCCTTGGCTTGTTGACCTCGCTTCATTGGCAGTGGGGTGGTGGCATTTTTTATTTTCTATATATTGCAGCCTCAGTCACATGGCAGACTAGCTTCCAACCCCTAGGGGGTCAAACTTTTGACCCTTGTTAGTTTGCATATGCCTTTTTATAGGCCTTTTTTTTGTTTTGCTATAACTTGCAATCCAGGAGGAAAATTTTTGCAAATGATATATCATCAGAAAGTTGGTGCTATGAATTTTACTATGGTGCAAGTTATTTTCATTTTTTTTGCTATTTTATGGCATTTATTACTGGTTGAATTCAAATCTTGTTTTATGGCTCCCAAGCTCATAACATTTTTACATGATCTCTAATTTTCATGATTCTTATGGTGTTGGAAAGCTATTGAGGAGATCTACATTTCCATGCATGCAATTTTTTCTATATCTATCCCAAGTTGATAATTATTTTAGTTTTCCCTAAAGGGTGTTCTAGAGATTACTTGGATTTTTTGATAGTTGGGAGGGTGCAATTTTGATCTCTACACTTCATTTCAGTTCCAGATCATTTCTCAATCGATTGTTGCTTCATAGATTCCAAAGTTGTGCCAATTTGCAAGTGTTCTGGTGTTCCTTGGCATTGGGTTTATTGTTTATTTATCATGATTTTGACTTGAGTCCCTAAGTGACTCTAATATGATTTCTAGAAAATAGAATTATCTTTCCTTTGCTTCCTGAATTAAGGATTCTAGTGTTACTCCACAAGTGTGCTTCTAGTGTTTCTTTGTAGCTAGTTATCTCATTATGGGGTGGGGGTTGTATGGCCTCTCTTGGAATCCTTTGTGTGGATGGATACTGATTGGATTTGTGATGGATATTATTATATTTATCTCTCTTTTTGGGAGGAGTTTTTTCCCACTAGGTTTTCTCCTTTTCTCCGTTTGTGAGAGATTGCATTTGCATATGTACATGGGTACCTAATATGGCCTCATAGTAGGGACCCATCTTTGTATCATTTGCATAATAATTGACTCCCTAAGTTGTACTTAAGGGGGGGTTTTGGTGTAAATAGGTGTTTTACCTATCTAGTTCCTATTTACATTATTAAATACACTTAGAACCTAGGAAGGAATATTTCTAGTTAATCATTAGCTATCACTTATCTAGTTGGAATTTATTTAATGCTTGATTCCTAGGTTGTTATGACTTAGTTTTCTCATGTGATAGGATTAAGACACTTGTCATGATCTTGTCTAATCCTATTCACCACCTTGCCTATATAAGAAAGGCATCATATGTACATTGTCATATTCATTTTGGTATTCTTGCATCCTTAATGATAGCATGATATTTCTGCCATCTCCCTTGTGGAATTTATTTTGTCTTATAGTTGATCTTAGGGTGTTGAGGAGTTCACCATAAACTCCTACAATAGTAATCAACACAATTGTAAGTCTTTCTAGACTTTAAAACAAAAGGAAATATCTTGTCTAAAACTATGAGAAATTCAACTTGGAAGAAATTATTTTTAACACATTCCCATCTAATTTTTTACATAAAGCAATCAAATGTAAAAATGAATTTTCTCCTTCTAACTTATCATTTCTCTTTTTGAATGTATTTTCAAATATATTTACTTTCCTACCACTATCCTAGACCTTTCCTATTATTGTCTCAAACCTTTCCATGGAAACAATTGAATTCAAAATTACTATATGTAGTGAATTTATATTTTAACCAATACAAAGGAGAAAATATCCCATTATCTATCCTCAAATTTTAAAACATTAATACATACATTACAAAAAAAATTCTTACAAATTTAAGCATACATATTCTAAACCAATTATAAGGCTTCAAGTATCTATCCCACATTATTCACTATCAAAATAAAATCCAAGCTCCACGAGATTTACAAGGCCAAAAAAATAGATCCCCCTTGAAATCACATGGTGGCCTCAACCATCAACATCTATTTATAAGGATTACCCAAGGACCAATACTCTCAAGAAATACTAATTTCACAACATTTAACCACACTCAATTATACTAAAAACTCTTGGGATGGTAATTAAACTATAAGCCCAACACACATTACAAATGAGGAAAGGAAGAATAAGAACTATCCCCAAGACAAAATAAAATCCATGGGTTTCAATACCTAAATGGAATATAATAATGCACTCTCAACACAAAGAAAGAATATTCTCAAGGTGTTCACAAATACATTAACTAGGAGCTTCTTGATAAAATAAATCCACACCATTTTATTTTTTAGATTATCATAAGATAAAAAAAATGCACTAGCATGAAAACTAAGACGCTAAATTTCTCATATAGCTTATAAAACATATTTCATTTTCATTAAAACAAGCATACAAAAACTTGAAAACAAGATGAGTGAAAATAGGAAGCCCACCTCCCAATTACAAGCTCATAAAAGGCACGAAAAATCTCTTTTCACCTTTCCAAGCTTCCAAGCCTTCCAAAAATCTCATTTTTTTCCAACAATATTTTTGTATTCTCACTCCAAAGTTTTCAAAAAATGAAAATAGAAGAATGAATTTGCTAACTCCCTTTCTAAGCCAGAAAAAGAGGTGTAAAATGGAATGCCATGCCACTCCCCTTCATCCAATGGGATTGAGTGTGAGCCATATGGTAACCTTAAAATCCAATCATCCATATTCTTACTAAAGTCACCAAATGAACATACATATCCATGTGAACCCACATGGTTTCACCTTCCCAAAGAATGGAGGAGTAGAGTCCATAATACTCATCAACCATTTAGAAAGAAAATGGGTTGATTTGAGTGCTCTCACTCAAGCTCCTCATACCTAATAAATGTGCATGCTTCCCACGAGTTCACATGGGTACACAAACCCCTTAACCACACTTTAACACATTAAAAATGCATCTCTCCCTTAACCCAAGAGAGTTAAAACATATAAAATAAAAACTCATTATAATCCTCAAAATTATCCAAAATAAGTATGAATTTAAAGTTTAAAAATTAAAAATACTTTATAAAACATATCTAAAATAAAATTAATATTATAAGGGATCGTGATTAGGAAGCATCAAATAGCTAATAAGGGAGTCATAGAGACACTTGACCAAGATAATTAACATCACTACAAAAACACGATCAAGGTCTCATTAGTCCATGATATGGAGTGAGATGAGGGACAGTCCCTAACAATCCTTTGGTGCCCAAGTTGACCAACTTGTAATTTCCTACACATTCAATTTACGTATTGAATCTATTATGGTAATCATAGTTGAAGCATTATAATAATATGCTCAAATATTTACACAAATACATACATAGGAAAAACACATGTATGTACCACTTTCTAACTCAATAATTTATGTACTTGAATGTATTTTTCAACAATTAATCATAATCATGATACACACATAATTGTATTATCTTAATAATTTAAATTTACATATAATATGATTCATTATTTAATTTGAAATCACACTAGAATTATTCCTAATTTATTTTAGACATCATTGAATTTAAATAATATCACTCATCTAAATCTAGTTTAGAACCAATATTTAATCAAAATCATTTTAAAACAAATTAACTAACTATATATTAGCTCATAACAAATTATTTACCAATACTAGAATCCATAAACATGCAAAATATATGTAAGTATTAAGGGCACATGGATGGAGATGGGGGCTAAAATATAGCCAAAATCAACATTAAAATTTCATTTTCACCATCATTAGCATTACATATTACATCATAAGGTTTCGTAAAAACACTCATGCAACATCAAGCTAGTTATTATCTTTCTAACTATATATTTTTTTCTATAATCTAAATAAACTACATTTTTTTGACTTTTAATAGTGTCTTTATATGTTAAAACACATGTATTATGTTTATATTTTTTAATCTACTCATCCATATTTGAAAGAGAAGAAGATTATTTTATACCCCATTCTAGACATATTAACAAATATATTTTTATTTTATTTTATGAAAGTTAGGTCAATGATTACTTTTTAGGACGCATATACTTCAAAAAATTACCTAAAAAATGATTCACTAAGAAAATATTTTAAATTTTTTCTATTATGTGCTTTTTAACTATATTTATGCCGATGGGTTTTAAAAATAAATGAAACAAATTAAAAAATAAGGAGGCCCATGTCTGACACTATCTTATATTTTAGTAATAAAAATAAAACCACCTCTATTATGCTTAGTGTTTGATTATATTAATCTTTGCCATTTTAAAAACTTAGTAATTTAGAAACTAGATTCCAAACACTATAGTTCTTTTTCTTATCACATGTTTAAATGTTGGTTCTAGACACCTCAAATTACTCATCAAAGTTCAAGTTTTTTTAGGAAAAAAGGCCACTTATAACCCCTTTTTGGTCCTCCATTTCCTTGTCGTTACCCTCATATATGAAATCAAAACCTATAACTAGCATAATATTCCAAGTTTCATCTTGTAAATCCGTTGAAGTCATGCTCTAATTATAATAGAATTCATTCTTCATTTGTAATTTATCATGTCAACAAGATCTTCCTTTTGATTAGTATGAAAACAATGTTGAAAGAATGAAGGTTGTGTTGGCAATACAAGGGCAAGCAATTGAGAGGGGGGGGGGGGTGAATCAATTGTCACAAAAATTCAAATCTTATTCAACTTATTAACCTTATTCTCTGATCTAATTATTAACCATGAAAACATAAATCATCAACACATTAGAAACACACATAACACCAAGATTTTTTTTACGTGGAAACCCTGTTAGGGGAAAAACCACGGTGGAGGTCATTCCACAAGATTATACCTTGTTAAAAGTATAATGAAAATGAAATATGGGGAATGCACATGCATTTAGGCACATTTGCCTAGAGCTCACTACTCAATTACAAAGGAAGACACACTGTCTTACAAAGAGATTTAGATTAAATCCATTCAAATTTTGAACTGAGAAAATAGCATCTGCTAATGCTTGATTACAGTTCCAATTAAGCACATAAACACTTATTCACTCTTCTTCACTCTTCTTCACACTTCTTCACAATTCTTCACACTTTGCTTTTCCTTCGAATGATTTAGAACATTATTCATGCGCACACACAGAAGCACACATTTTCCACACTTAAATTCAAATAAACAATCATTCTTATATATCTGCAACATGAAATTTCATTGCTACAAGTCAGCCACAAAGAAATAATAAAATGAATATAAACTGTCGGCCCAAAACATTAAAGATTATCAATGCGAATCAACCAAGGTTGGCCACAACTTAGTGAGGACCCAAATCAACATCTCCAGCACAAAGACACTTCTAATTTCTCCTCGAAGATCCACAACATGCTACAAACACTATGTCGACCAAGAACAAGAAAAACATGAACACACAAGAGAAAATTGCCAACCATGATCACAATGATCAATGCAAACATGCAAAAAAGATAGAGCATGATCTAGAAACATCCAAAAGTATCACAAATCACAAGAGAAGCATCCATTATAACTGAACTAACTGAAATAGCATCATCTTCAATCAAGAACACCAACTAAAGAAACATAAAAAATGTCTAAATGAAAATATTCATAACTTGATCAAATCTTCATGCGAATCTCTAAAACTTGACATGGATAAACTAGATACACTCAACAAAAAACCCTTTAGTCCACAACCTCTGATCAACAATGTACAAAAATAACCACCATACTGAACTTCACTTCACCACTGTCAACTTGGAACTCATTTATTACAATTTTCTCAATATCCTCGACATATACAACTTAAAATACATTTATGCTAATAGTGTTGACATCAATGACAACCACATATCATAAACACAACCACAACATCCAAAAATCTCCCCCTTTGGCATTGATGGCAACACATGATGTGAAAAACACCATCAACGCAACTAACTCCTACTTAGGTTTTGACTCATCTTCTCCTCAACACTTTCACATAATCTTTCTCCCCATAAGGCTCTTCTCCTTAGATAATCACCAGTTTTTCACATGACTCTTCTCCCCCTTTGACATCAATGAAAAAGTTCTCTAAGCTCTAAACCACATATCTGAATTTTTGAACATCTGACTACTCCCCCTGAGTAGCAACCACCACAACATCAATTTGAGACAAGATATGAATATGAAATGAATGGACTAATGCACACATTGCATTGCATCCTAGTTCTGATTAGGAGGGGTAATCACCCCTAACTTCCCTCTAAGATACTCAAAATTATTCTTAGGCAACAACTTGGTAAAGATGTCTGCAATCTGCTCCTTAGTAGGCACATACTCCAATCTAATTTCCTTTTCACTTACCTTCTCCCTCAAAAAGTGAAACTTGATAGATATATGCTTTGTTTTTGAATGCAACACCAGATTCTTGGAAAGGTTAATAGCACTTGAGTTATCACAGAATATAGCAATAGGTTCATCATATATAATTATGATATCCTTCAACATCTGTTTCATCCACAAGACTTGAGTACAATTATTAGCATCAACAATGTATTTGACCTCTGCAGTAGACAAGGAAATGGCATTCTGCTTCTTGCTTAACCATGAAAATAGCTTCTTACCCAAGAAAAATGCTCCACCACTAGTACTTTTTCTATCATTCACATCTCCTACCCAGTTAGCATCAGTAAAAGCACTCAAAGTAAGATCATCATCTTTAGGATACCATAGGCCAAGATCAACAATTCCCTTCAAGTATCTGAAAATTCTCTTCACAACAGTCAAATGAGATTCTTTCAGATTAGCTTGAAATCTCGCAACAATACATACAACATTCATGACATCAGGCCTAGTTTGAGTTATGTACAACAATCCACCAATCATTGAACTGTATCTTGTCTGATTTTCTTTTAGAGAATCATCGTCTATTGTCAACTTACATCTGGCCACCATGGGTGTACCAACTTGCTTTGAATCTTCCATACCGAACTTCTTCAACAATTCCTTCACATACTTGGACTGAGATATAAAAATCCCTTTATCTAACTGAGTAATTTGCAATCTCAAAAAGAATTTCATCTCACCAATCATAGACATTTCAAATTCATTATGCATCTCATTCGCAAACTTCATGAACAAACCATCATCTACTCCAAAAATGATATCATCAACAAAGACTTCAACAATCAAATCTTTATCATCATTCTTGAAATATAGATTACTATCGGCAGTACCTTTGTTAAATCCAAGCTTCAACAAATACTTGTCCAATCTTGCATACCATGCTCTAGGGGCTTACTTGAGTCCATATAATGCTTTCTTCAACTAACACACCATATCTTCTTTATCAGTCAATTGGAATCCATCAGGTTTCTCAACATACACTTCTTCCAATTCACCATTTAGAAAAGCTAATTTTACATCCATCTGATAAACTTTGTAGCTCTTGTGAGCAACATAGGCAAGAAATAATCTTACAGATTCAATTCTAGAAATAGGGGCAAAGGTCTCTTCAAAATCAAGTCCTTCCATTTGTGAATATCCTTTACATACCAGTCTTGCTTTGTTTCTAACTTCACCTTGCTCATTCAGTTTGTTTCTAAAGATCCATTTGGTTCCAATGACATTCTTATCCTTAGGTTTGGGAACAAGAATCCATGTATCATTCTTTTCAATCTGTTTTAACTCTTCTTTCATTGCTTCAATCCAATGCTCATCTTTACATGCTTCATTCACACTAGTAGGCTCAGTATTTGAAATCAAGAAATACTCTTCTGCAATCTTTCTCCTAGTCTGGACACCTTTGTTCTTATCACCTATAATCTGATCTCAATGATTCAATCTTACATACCTCAGAGTCTTCTTAAGATTTTCTTCAACTTCAGGCTCTTATGATCTTTCTTCTACTCTTTCACTAGTTTGTCCCTATTCTTCATTTTCTTGATTTACCAGATTGATTTTCACTTGATTTGTAGTCTGAACTTGCTTTCCTTTGTTTATATTGTCATCCTGATCATCAGAGTTATAACCACAGGTTCTAGATAGTGTACCAAAATCTTCATCAACCTTAACATTTGCACTTTCAACCATTTTCTTCAATCTTTTATTGTAACACTGGTAGGCCTTACTTTCAGTAGCATAACCTAGAAAGATACCTTCATCACTCCTAGCATCAAAATATCCTATGTCTTCATCTCTCTTAATATAACATCTTCCAAATATCTTGAAGTATTTAACAATAGGCTTTTGACTAGTCCATAGCTCAAAAGGGGTCTTACCAGTATCACCTTTGATTTGTACCTGATTGAGTGTGTACACAGTAGTACTCACGACTTCTCTCCAATAGATATGAGGAACATTTCCTTCTAGCATCATCTTCAATTGTTCTGTTCTTCCTTTCCACAACTCCATTTTGCTGAGGGGTCCACGGTGCAGATAATTGTCTCTTTATTCCATGTTCTTCACAAAAAGTATTAAATTCACTGGAAGTGAATTCACCACCTCTATCTGATCTCAAACATTTAATCTTCAAACCTGTCTTTGTCTCAACCATAGCTTTAAAGATCTTGAACTTTTCCAGTGCTTCAGATTTCTTCCTTAAGAAAGTAACCCATACCATTCTAGAATAATCATCAATGAGTAACATGAAATACCTGTAACCTTGTAAACTTTTGACCTTAGAGTGACCACACAGATCAGTATGCACAAGATCTAACAATTCATTTGAACAATGCTTTTTAATCCGAAATGAAATCCTAGTTTGCTTTCCCAATTGACATTCTTTGCATATTGCATTGGTAGGTTTCACCAGATTAGGTAGATCTCTCATAGCCTTAGTGGAACTTATCTTGACAATATTATCAAAGTTAACATGACGCAACCTCCTATGCCATAACCAACTTTCTTCAACTTGAGAAATCAAACAACTTTTACTAGCAACACTCAAGTGAAAGATATTACCTTTTGTTTTTGTACTTGATGCAATTTCGTTTCTAGAACTCAATATTCTGCACTTTCCATCCTTGAATTGAAGATTGTATCCCTTATCAACCATTTGACCAACACTCAAAAGATTATGCTTCAAGTCTTCCACATATAGAACATCATCAGTATTATGCTTACCATCAAGAGAAATGCAACCTCTTCCATGGATCACACGAGCTGTATTATCACCAAATATCACAACACCACCATCATACTTTTCCAAGCTTACAAACTTACTTTTGTCTCTTGTCATATGATGTGAACATCCACTGTCAATTACCCATTCATCTTTTTCTTCAACTTGAGCAACCAGGGCTTTCTCCACATTTGTACAACCAGTAGATTCAATAGATACAAGATTATTTTCCTTAATAGAAATAAATACCCATTCACCATCACTTCTATTTCCTTTATCAGATTCATCATCTTTCATGCCTTCATCAGCAATATAGTAACACTTCTTCTAAAATTTAGGCTTGGTATGTCTTGGTTTAGCAGCTCTTTCTGGACACCTTGATGTAAAATGACCTATCTTCTTGCAAGAAAAGCATTTAAGAGGTAATTTTCCTTCATACTTACCTTTTCCTCTCGATACTCTTTTGACAATAAGTGCTTCCAGCTCTTCTAGCTTTCTTTCTTCTTCTTCAATCTGTATGATTTCATCCTCATACGTGAATGTCTTTCTAGATGAACACTCACCTGGATCATATCTCTATCTATCTCTTCCAGAAGTAGTTGCCTTAAATGCAGATTCAACCTTAGGAAGGGCATCACCAAATTCACTCAACTTAAAAGCAGTCAACTTACCAACCAATGTATCTATGGTTATGTTTGTTACAGTCTGGAGCTCTTCAATAGCACTACCTTTGACTTTGTAAGAATTAGGCAGGGATCTAAGCACTTTAGCAACAATCTCAGATTCATCTATCTTTCCACCAGCACATCTAATACCACACACAAGTTCATTCACTCTTTGCATGAAAGTATTAATGTTCTCATCATCACCCATTCTCAACCTTTCATATTTCCCTTTCAAACTCTGCAACTTAGCAATCTTCACATTAGCATCACCTTCATACAAGGTTTCCAACTTTTTCCAGATCTCATAAGTAGTCTTCAGATCCATAACATTTGTCATCTCAGAATCAATCAAAGCACTCAACAAAGCTTCCTTAGCCCAGATATTATACTCAACATCTCTGATCTCAACACAAGTAGTAGGACCATTCTGTGGAATAATATACATAGTGCTTGTAATGCTCTAGTAGGGTTCACCAATGCATCTTAGATGGCACTCCATTCTAGTCTTCCACAAAGAATAATTTGTTCCATCAAATCTCGGACTATCCTTCTTGTAACTTGCCATCTTGAATCACCTTAAGTTGTTAAACTTCTTCCAAGGAACATGCTCTGATACCAATTGTTGGCAATACAAGGGCATACAACTGAGAGGGGGGGTGAATCAGTTTTCGTAGAAATTCAAATCTTATTCAACTTATTAACCTTATTCTCTGATCTAATTATTAACCATGAAAACATAAATCATCAACACATCAGAAACACACATAACACCAATTTTTTTAATGTGGAAACCCTGTTAGGGGAAAAACCATGCTAGAGGTCAGTCCACAAGATTATACCCTATTAAAAGTATAATGAAAATGAAATATGAGGAATGCACATGCATTCAGGCACACTTCCTAGAGCTCACTAATCAATTAAAAAGGAAGACACACTATCTTACAAAGAGATTCAGATTAAATCCTTCTGGATTTTGAACTGAGAAAATAGCATCTGCTAATGCCTAATTATAGTTCCAATTAAGCACATAAACACTTCTTCACTCTTCTTCACACTTCTTCACAATTCTTCACACTCTGCTATGCCTTGGAATGATTTAGAACATTATTCATGCACACACAAAGAAGCACACCTTTTCCACACTTAAATTTGAATAAACAATCGCTCTTATATATCCGCAACATGAAATTTCATCGCTACAAGTCGGCCACAAAGAAATAATAAAATGAATATAAAATATCGGCCCAAAACATTAAAGATTATCAATGCAAATCAACCAAGGTTGGCCACAACTTAGTGAGGAACCAAATCAACATCTCCAATATGAAGACACTTCAATTAATTTATCCTCAAAGATCCACAACACGCTACAAACACTATGTCAGCCAAGAACAAGAAAAACATGAACACGTAAGAGAAAATCGCCAACCACAATCACAATGATCAATGAAAATATGCAACAAAGATAGAGCATGATCTAGAAACATCCACAAGCATCACGAATCACAAGAGAAGCATCCTCAGCAATTGAACTAACTGAAATGACATCATCTTCAATCAGGAACACCAACTGAATAAACAAAAAAACTGTCTAAATGAAAATCTTCATAACTCCATCAAATCTTCATGCTGATCTTTGAAACTCGACGTGGATAAACTAGATACACTCAACAACAAACCCTTTAGTCCAAAAACTTTGATCAACAACATACAAAAATAACCACCATACTAAACTTCACTTCACCACTGAGAACCTGAAACTCATTTATTACAATTTTCTCAATATCCTTGACATATACAACTTCAAATACATTTATGCTAATAGTGTTGACAACAATTACAACCACATATCATCAACACAACCACAACATTTAACAGGTTGTCATTAATGAGTTTTCATTGATGTCAAAACAACATGATGGATATCAACATTATGATTGTACAAGAGTTATTGTGCAAGAGGGTTTGATCCACACACAGGAATAGTCAAGTATTTTTGCTAAATATCTACACCAATAGTTTTAGTACATAGAGCCCTCTGGTAATTTGGTATGCATTTTTTCTCCCTTATAGATTTACTTCTGTCATTATAATATGTTGTTTATGGATGTTAGTAGTATCTCCATTCAAAATTTCACTTGATTTGGATAAGTGGTTCAAAATTTGCAAGTAACATAAGATTGGAATATAAAAGTTTACATAGTTTTCTGTGAAATAGACATGACTTATCTGGTCCACACTCCTTCACAGATTTGAGTTAGACCTTGCAGTTTTGGTAGAATGTTAACAGGTGTCATGGAATTGTATTTTCTAGTTGGCATGACATTTTGAGGTCCACGTGTCCTATAGTGATGATCAGTTGGAGTATTTTTCTTTTAGGTCATATGCCTGGTCGACCTAATGTATGTAAAGAGTTACAAATATTAAATATGTAATGCAAATGTAAGAGGGAGATTTTATAGGTCCATATTAACCTATATTGCATGTTATTTGGGCATGAAGGCATTTTGATTTGAATTAGGTGTAGACAATTCATGTTTTATATATTTTAGGGCTACATCTAATTAGGATAACCTAGTTGATGTTTGTGATGAAGTTTGATATATATACAAGGTTGTTTTGAGTTTTCAGATACAGATTTTGATAGTGTACATTATCCAAATACAAGCAGTGATGTGAAATTTTACAGAGTTGAGCGAATAATTTGTGAAGAGGTGTGTGAAGACTCTAGAAGAGAATATGCAAATGTAGAGTTTTGCGAAGCAATTTAGGGTTTTTTGTTGCACAGAGAAGGGTTTTACCAGCTTTATTGTTTGATGCATTGAATATGAATTAGGATAGAATCAAAGGGTTATATGTACCTAAACTTAGTCAATTTCTTTCACTTTTATGCATTTGGAGTGAGTAGAACGTGTTGAAGTGAATTCAAGAGTTCAAAGGTGATTTGTGAAGTAGAGCATCCAAACTCTAGTTATGATTGAGCAAGAAAAAGGTATTTACCATTGTCTAAATCTGAAATAGAGTTTGTTTTTCAAAGCATTTGAATTTAATAGAAATGGCTACACCTACTATAGTGAATGTGAGTGAGAAACCCCAACCAAAATTCAAGAAATGCCTCGTGAAAGTGTTTGAGAACGACCCGCTTAGAGATTTTTTGAGTATTCCATACATGGTTTACCTAAAAAATACATTAGGGCATATATCCATGGGAGAATGGAAGAGTATGACCATACAAGATTTTCAGACCTATGGACAAACAAACAAACTGGAGATGATTATCAAATCAAGCTTGACTATGAAAACCTAGTAAAGAAGAAACTAGACATCTGACAGTGGTTTCCATGCTTCATTTATGATGATGAAACTAAGTTTTTGAGAATGGCATGGAGTAGAGTACATGAAAAATTCATATGGACTGACATGCCTGGTTTGATATCTAAGGAAGTTATAAGGGAAGTTATTGGACTATGTGCCACCAGACCTATACTAGTATTAAATTATGTGAAGAACAAGGTTGTGATGGAATTAACTAGAGCTACATTTGATCAAATATCTCTCACTATGAACACTATTCAAAATATTATAGTAAGATATGCAACAACGGTTATAGGATATAAGATACACTACACCAATAGAGAGAATTATGTGTTTGCTACAACAATTCATGTAGCCTATGAGATGGTGGAAACGAGAAAGGATTATGATTTGTGCAAGTTTCTCAAGAAACAACTCTTTGAGCACTTGAAGAAAACTAGAGAGAAGAAATACCCATTCAAGTTTGGTTCTTTTGTTGTTTGTTTACTATTTTACTTCTTGAGGGAGATTTTGAGAAGAAGCAATGTCATATAGGATAGGAGTAGACCTGTATCCCATCAAATTTTGGAATATCTACACAACCTTGGTAATATGAAAGCACAGGATGAAACACGTATTGCATTCTTTGCAATATTCCAAAAGAGAATGCATGAAAGGGAGAGGATCCCTAAGTTTGTGGTGGAAAAATATCAAGATGAAATCACATTCCTAGTCATAATAGATGAATGTATTATTGAAACTGTAGAACCCAAAATTGTCTGGATTCTACCTCTTGGATATGAGAAAAATGAAAATGAAGTCAATGGTTATGTAGACATATTGCTAAATATCCCTAAGGACACTACTCAGAAAATATATGGCAAGTATGGGGAGAAATCCATGGAAGTGCACATGGAGATGAAGAAGCCTAAAATAAAGAAGAAGGTGACAAAGATGGTGGATAACCATATCAAGGACAAGGGATTCATAGAAGAATAAATATGGGTGTTAAGAGAAAAAGTAGAGGGAGAGACAAGCATAGCAAATGGGTCCACCAAACCTAGAAGATCTGGAAGAACTGCTTCCACCATTCCCCATAATATTCAATAGCCCTCTAGATCAGTTTCTACTACAAGAAAAACTAAGAGGATGAAGACTAGTACTCCAGTGATAGAAGAAATTTAGGTGAAAGAGGCCACAAGGCCTAAGAAGAGAAAGAAAACTACTTGGGCAGCCCCCACTACTGTTACTACATCAAAAAGAAGAAAAGAGAAAGCTGTAAGGGAGAAGAACATGAGTGTACTTTCTGAGGAAGAAGAAGAGGATGAAGGTCCTCCATTGATTCTAAGAAGGAGCTTTAGGAAAAAAGAAATAGAGAATAGAAATTTTTGATACGTCAAATGATGAGGAGATTGAGAAGGAAAAGAAAGTCTTCAAAATACATATGCACAAGAAGATGAAATAAAAGAAGAATTTAAAGAAGTCAGAAACAGTTGAACCAAAGAAGAAGAAGATAAAGAAGACAACTCTAGAGAGACCTCATAGTCCAATGAAGTTGGATGCACTATTCAAATGTATTTTTCATCATGAGATGTTGGGAGACATAGCTGCCTAATACAAGAATGCAAATGAGGTGGACAAAGCCACCATAATAGAGGCAATCAACACATACATTGTGATCATTGAAACAAATATAGAGAATATAAAGAAGAAGGTTCTTGATGATGTGGGGAATATCTTAATGGAAAGGAGAAAAGAGGCCATAGATAAGGAAAAAAATCTTAGATTAGATGTTGTGGAGAAAATTGGATTCTCCTTATCTAATATTGATAAGGCCACATTGGCCCAAGTCTACAACAAAGAATTCAGAACAAAACAAAGGGTCACAATTCTCATGGGAAGAGAACATGACCAGTTTGAGAAAATGTAGAAGCAAATAGAGGAAAAAATTACTGATATAGCTCAGAAGTGCATGATTCCCATTGCCTCTACCAGCAAAGAACAAGACCTAGTAAATGAAGACATTGGAGTTACTGATACAAAAGAAAAACTAGACAATACTCCATCAGACATAGGTGAACCAATGCAAGGAAATGATGAAGATGAGGATGTTGTTGAAGGATAAATAGGGACCAGAGAGGAAATCACAAAGGATGACTCTCCTATTCCTTCGGTAACACACAATACTGTAGATCAAGGCAACCTAAAGAAATTTTCTCCTCCGATAGATATGAAACAGAGCACCAGTGAAGGTGAAAAGCATGATGCAAATAATAATCAAGGGGAAGTGAATGAAGAGAATTAGGAAAGAGAGGATAATGGTGAGAAGGAAGAAGAATAAAATAAGAATGAAAATGAAGGGAATGACCAAGGAGAGAAGGATAAGGACAAGGGAGAAGAGGAGAGAAAAGAAGATGAAGACCAAAATAAAGATAAGACCTCCAGTGAAGAAGAAAAGGCAGAGGAAGATGAAGACACTGATACTAGAAAGAATGAAGAAGAAGGGAAATCTGAGCCTTCTGGTGAATCCTCCCTTGATAATCCTCTAAAAGGTCTTTTGTCTAGGCAACTAAGGTTCCAACCGGTTGTCTCTTCTTAGTTATTTCAGTTGCCCATGCAACAGGGCATCATTGATTTAAATAAGATATATCCTATACATAAGTTGCAGCTAGGTGATGTGTTTCATGCATCAACTAGAAAATAAATTATTGAAACTCACCAAAGGAGTGGTGAATTGATGGATGAATCCATCAAGACATTACAGGAGATCACACCGAGAACTAATGTTGATACATCTTTGTCTATTGTGGAAAATTTCAAAATATTGATTGGTTCCTTTAAGGAATATGCCTTTGGATTAAAAGGACAAGTGGAAACAGAGGTTGAAATGAGGCTTGTAGAGAAGAAGTTAATGGACATTACAAAAAAGTGTGCATCTGCACACAACAAAGTTGAAGAAATTTTGAAGGATGTACAAGCTTGTGAGGTAGAAGCAAAGACTTTTTCTTATATTGTATGAAGTGGCCAGATGCCACACAAAGCATAAAGGATGCCATGGATGCAATTGAGGTACAAATAAGTTATGCATCAAGTGCCCATGATCTAGCACTAGACAAAAATGATCAGACCTAGACTGCTATAGTGGACTTGTATGACTGATTCTTCACCTTGTAGAGCCAAAAGGAAGAGATTATCAAGTAGCTAGGGAAGTTAAGGGACTTAGTTAAAACAAAGCATATACCTATCTCAAGTGCCCTTGTTGGTATTGAAAAAGTTTCAAAGCTAAATCTTACACCTAGTATTGTGGAAGAAGGAGAAGAAACTTTGGTATAGCTTGAGTCTCTACATAAGATGCTTGCAACAACAAAGAAGAGCTGGTAAGAAGGTAAATCTGCTTGGCAAGCTATTCTTTAGAAGCTTTAGGGGTCAACATCTTCGGGTTGACTATTTCTATTTCTATGCATTTTTCAGTTTTTCATGTTTATAGATTCTTTTATAAATAAGCAGATGTATTAGGATTTTTTGGTTAAGGTGGAGCTAGTACATTCATTTTAGTCACTTCAACTAATTTAGTTTGTATATATGTTTGATGGGGAGCATACAATGTGTTGGTACCAGTACACCCTTTGCCCTTGATGTCAAAGGGGGAGAGATATTTGAGGAAAGATACATGGAGAAGTTTTTGTTTTGGCACATGTTTCCATCAATGAAAAAGGGGATATTGTTGAAAGAATGAAGAAGGTTGTAATTGATGTCAACACTACATGATGAATGCCAACATTATGATTGTAGAAGAGTTATTGTGCAAGAGGGTATGATCCACACATAGGAACAATCAAGTATTTTTGCTAAGTATCTACATCGGTAATTTCAGTACACAGAGCCCTCCGGTAATTTGGTCTACATTTGTTCACCCTTATAGATTTACTTCTACAATTCTAATATGTTGTTTATGGATGTCAGCAGTATCTCCATTCAAAATTTCACTTGATTTGGGTAACTGGTTAGAAAGGCAAGTAACAAAAAGATTGGCATGTAAAGGTTTACATAGTTTTCTATGAAATGGACATGACTTATTTGGTCTACACTCCACAAATTTGAGTTAGACCTTGCAGTTTTGGAAGAATGTTAACAGGTTTCAAGGCATTTTATTTTCTAGTTGGTGTGAACTTTTTGAGTTCCACGTGTCCTAAGGTGATGATCAATTGGAGTATTTTTCTTTTAGGTCTTATGCCTAGTTGACCTAATGTATGTAAAGAGTTGCAGAGATTAAATATGTAATGTGAATGTAAGAGGGACCTTTTATAGGTCTATGCTAACCTATATTGCATGTTATTTGGGCACGAAGGTATTTTGATTTGAATTGGGTGACGACAAGGCATGTTTTGTATGTTTTAGGGATACATCTAAGTAGGCCAACCTAATTGATGTTTGTGATGGATTTTGATATATATACAAGGTTGTTTTGAGTTTGTGGATACCGATTTTGATAGTGTACATGATCCGAATACAAATAGTGATGCAAAATTTTGTAGAGTTGAGCGAATAAGTTGTGAAGAGGTGTGTGAATGTAAAGAAAAGAAAATATTTGTAGCCTAAGTTGGATGAAGTGTATCAAGTCAGTATTTTGAGCATCAAAGTAACTAAATCTAGCATATGTTATATGCACTTTGTATCAGTTCAAATATTGGTTGTTGTTGCAAGAGCACCTTATCGATTTCATGCCTCCATGAGGAAACTTTGGAATTTTGGTTTAAGGTTGATGATTTAATGATGTAATAAGGTCTCATAGTCCATTTTGAACATTTTGTAGGCTCTAGGAGGTCATTTGGGTTTATTTGGGAAAAAATTGCAAAATGTTGTAAAAGTTGTCAAATTGCAAAATTGTCAAAATTGCAAAAATGCAACTTTTGGAAGTTGAAGAGTCATAGTAGTTGTAAATTTGGTTTGAGTCAGTTTGTTCATTTGGGGAAGTTGAAAAACACTTAAATAGGCCTTGTGCATCATTGTAAAAGAGTGTTGTGGGTTTTGAAGAAGACTTGAATGCAAAATAATGTTGCTTTCTTGCAATTTCCAGCATTTGTCTCTGTTGCAGGCCATTGTACGACCATGTACGGTATAGAAACCCACTTCTCTTTCATTTTAGGTGAAATTTATTTGAATCTACTTTTCAGTGCAATTTTTTTTACTCAATTCCATTAAGTTATGCAAAAGTTATTGCAATTTTGGTAGAAATGGTTAAATTTTGATTTAGGGGCAACAAGCTTTCAAAAATACATTACTCCATTTCTAAGGGTGGGAAACTCCTGAAAATTGGTGAAAAGGGAGATATATATGTAAAATAAAGAATCCCAAAGCAACAAGGTCAGGGAAGAAGGTTTTGGGCAAATATCATGATGCCCTAGGCTGTCATAGTCTTGATTTTGGCCATTTGGAGAACCATAGGTGTAGGGTTTGAAGAAAAGAAATTGGTAAAGCATGGGAAATAAATTGTACAACATGTGCAGGTATATTTTGATGTGTTTTCAGCATTGGAAAATCTTGGAAGGTTGTGGATGTTGTATTTTCAATAACCCCCCCATGCAAGCATGAAGTTGCTTAAATTTGAGTTTTTTTTGTGAATTGGGTGAGTTGTAGTTGTTTCCCTTGCTTGAAATTATGGAATTAGCCTATTTAGGACTTGTTTAATGAATTGGAATAGGAATTTGAAGTTGGTTAAGGGTTTGGATTGGTGTTGCTTTGTAAGAGTGGCTTAATTGGCCTAAGTACACAAGCGTAGTAGTCATAGTTTGAGGGATTTGGTCCAAAGGAACCTATAGTGGTTTTAGGATATGTTGGAGAACATGGAAATGGTTATATAAAAATGTAAAGACAACCCTAATTTCAGTTTTGGGTGTTTTGAGTCAAGTGTTTTTGTAAAGGGGATAGTGAATCAAAGATGAATGAACAAGCAAGAATTGTTTGAGTTTAGTCAAGTTGTGATTGTTGGAAGGATTTGAACCCCATGCTTTGCATCAGCTGTGAAGCCACTTCTTTCTTTCTTTTCTCTGTGAACAATGATTCCACTTGGCAGTGAGCATTTCTGTAATATCTTATAACTGGTTATAATATATTGTGAGCTAATCCTCACCATGGTTTTTCCCTTTTTGGGGTTTCCACGTAAAAATCTTGGTGTTCATGTGTTATGTGCGTTATGGGTATTTCATGCTTTCATTTCTTATTGCAGCTAAGTATGCTTTGGTAATTGGATGGCTAATGATTGGATGGTTTAATAGAATATTGATTCACCCTCCCTCTCAGTATTTTGAGTGTTCAACAAAAAAAAAAAAAAAATTGAAAAAAGGGAGTAAAATTTTATTCAATCAAAATGAAAGACATTACAATCAAGAAATAGGCCCTAGCACCAGGGACTTCCAAGGAAACCAACAAAGCACGACCAAAGGCAAAGAACCAGAACTACAAACTTGAAAGATCCAACTCAAACATTGTGAATATCCTCCTATAACAACATCTTCAGAAAACAACATCAATATTAAAATCTATTATTACTTTATATTAAATTTGGTATTTAACTTAACATTCAAGCTGTCATTTAATTTAAATCTTGCTTTCCATAACTAATTCAATATTATAGATAGAATATAATTAAATTCTATATACTTTAATCAAGTATTTACATACTAAAACTTGTTAACATTTTGATTCAAGCATAAAACCAAAATTATAATACCATATCTATAAGCCTCACATATATAACCAAGGGAAACAATTGACATAACCACCCACTCGACACCTTAGAATACAAGGATGCCAATAACATATCACACAAGCACACAAGTTAATAAATGGATACCTATTTAATCACAATAAAACCTATTCAAAATTGACAAACCATGCAAAAATGCAAGGATCCATAATTACAAACATACTACGACTTGATTAACAATTCATAACTATACAAATCATAAACACAATAACAAACATAACAAGGAATTATATTATCACCTTCCAAATCACATGTTTGGGTTAAACATAACCTTTTATTGACTAAAGACAACCAACCTAAGAATTTGTGAATCATAAAAGTTACCCACAAAAAGGGTTTACAAGAAAATGAACTACATCATAAAAGTACACTACTTCAAGAGTTAGAAGATTTCCATGTAATGTCTAAAAATAGTTAACATAAGAGCCATGAAGCAAGAAGAGTGTGGCTAATGTCACACAATGATTAGTCCTTACAATTTATATAATTTTTTTCTACTTTATTTTGTTTATTTAAAACATAATTTATATTTTATTTCCTAAAAAAAGTCCACCTAGAGAAACAATAGCCAGATTTGTAGCCCACAATGATCTTGTGAGGGGTATCTAACTAATAAATAGAAGTGTAAATTTTAATTTCCTTATCAAATGAAATGTAACTTTCGTAATTTCTAAATAGCAATTTGAAAAAAAATCCAAATCTAGACTGATTTATTAGTTTTTATTCCCAAATAGAAATAATTTAATAATCCTTAAATGTGATTTGGGATCACCCTATAAATTCTATTGTTAGTATTGAAATTATAATATGTAATGTCGTAGGCCACAAAAATATAGAGTACTTAATAAAATGCTATAAAAATCCATACAACTACAAAATACAAAGATAACAAAACAAGATGGTAATAAATTACACATACTAAACTTGGAGGAAAAAAAAATATTTCTTTGGTAATAACATTGCTCTAATATAAGAATATATTTGATATTCTTGCTTGGTGAATAAGTGACATGAAACCACTTGGGATAGTAATGCCTATGAATTATTCTGAGACTTCATTAAAATATTTCTATTTGTATCTTAAGCACTACGTAGAGTGAGAATTGGTATGTCAATTTTCCACTATACGTTTGGTAATACAAGTTGTAATATCATAACTATTATTTTTCAAAGAGTAGTGGAAATTATGTATTATATTGTATCATTTTTATAATATTTCATTTGGAGGTTGAAGAGATTGATAGTAGATATATTGTGGATGGTTTGGATGATTGGTGAAAAAAAAGAAAAGTAACATCTTATTAATAAACCTAGTTACAACATGTAGTTTAATAGAATTATTGGATGATAAAGAATGCTATTTACAAATAATGAGCTTGTTTTGTGAATGATGGGGCCTAAGTTTAGTCTTGGTATATAAATCTCCAAATGAGGATATAGATGAAGTTATTTATATGTACAAAATATATGAGAAATAAAGATACAAATATTAAGAGATTTTGAAATAAAATAATATTAAAAAAATTATCTATTCATCCTATACATGACATTCTCTTAAAAAATATGCATGATTTATATCTCCAAGTCCATGTATTTATCTTTTATGCTAATGTTTTTAATATGTTGATCTTATAGATATGTACATATATAAATTACTTGTCATGAAGGTTGGCAGTTGCTATGGAAGTTGAACCACTTTCCCTATGGAAATGAAATTATTTTTATTGGGACCCATTAGAAAATTGTAAACTATAACTAAGTACTTCCAAAAAAAATCTAATTGTGCCTTGTTATGTCCCCTTTTAGATCCCTCATATGTTGAGGAGGTCGGGTGTTTAATAGAACTGTTTGAGTGTTTGTGTTTGTTGTGATCCCATTGTTCTTCCTGAGTTGTAAACTTGTGAGCCAACCGAGAACCTAAGGACCAAGTCTCAAGGTTCCACGTTCCCCTAGAACCCCAATCCCCACCTTGATCCATGACCTCTTCTATGTCTCCCCAAGTTGTGGGTTCATGAGTGGACCTTGGCCCAAGGGACTAGATTTTAAGGTCTATGTTTCTTTCCATGTCACATCCCTCCTATTTTTCCTCAATTCACTTTGGTGTTCCCTTTACACTAAGTGTAAACCCTTGGATGGGAATGGGACATTTCCCCATTACCTTAATCCATGCAGAGTTTCAATCCCATATACCCCTTGGAGTTTAGAACTACAAGTGGACCCTAGACTTTGGCACCAAATTCTTAGTGCCAAGTCTATCCCAAGCTCTATATCTTAAGCTTTATCCCCTTCTCCCTTCCCCATTAGGCCTTAGGGTTGCGGGTGAAATTTGGACCTCAACTCTAGGTCCTCAATAACATGGTCCTTCATGCACTTTGGTCATCACCATTATACTCCTTTGATGTTCTCATTTCCTTTTCCACCTCTGATCCCCCAGCTTGCTCTCCTCCTCATCCCAATTCTTAGTCCCATTCAAGATTTGATCCTTGAGTCCAATTCTCTCCATTTATTTGATTCCAAGTCCTCTTCAATGCCCCAATTCTTGTGGCACCCCTCTTCCTACTCTCCCAAGATTTGATATGTGTCCTTTTACCTCCTTGACCTTGACCCCATTTTTTGCGGAACTCTCTACATCCCAAAAAAAATGGAAGTTTGAAGTTTTCATTTCCCTTAAAGTTCTCAAAATTTGGAAGTTCACAACTTCCAAAAACCTTAATAAGCAAAAAGTTGCAAGTGTTAAGGTTCAATTTGTTAAGAATTTCATGAGTTCATGAACTCCCAAAATGCTAACAAAGGAAATTTTAAAAAATAGGTAGTGTTTCACATTTTATAGGTTTGTGAACCTACAAAATTGTGAAAGGTTCTTAAGTTTGCAAAAAATGTGAATGTGAAACATAGAAAAATGAAGAAATAAGTGAAGAGAAAAGACAACAAAGGTTGCTAGGTTTTCCATGTCATGAAGTTTGTAATTTCAACAAACTTTGTGAAATTGTGACAAGGTTCATGAGAGGCTTGAAAATCTATCATAACGTAAGAATAGTAGTTCTAAATATTAAAAAAAGGTTTTGAAGGATTTGAAAGAACTATTTCTCCCTTACACTTTACATCTACTTTCTAAACACCATGAACACCATTGGTATATCCTCATCTACCAAACCATCCCTATGTGATTCAAACCACTCATTTTAGGTAGGATTTATTCTCAACCATGATTTTAAAGATTTCAAATGTGGTTGCATTCATTACCTTGATCAATTTGATCCCCTTTATTTTTCCAATGGGTACCTAAGAAATATTTGTTAGGTACCATATATGAATTTGTTAGAGTAATAAAGTTATCACCTAATTAAATAATTAAGCATTAATTAGTTGGGTCACTTTATGCTTTATTACACTTAAGCTAAACTTAGGAGTGCTTTTATTTCATTATTTGATTTAATTAATTAGTTGTTTTTTGCATAATTAGAGCCTCTAATATTAGAACATGTTATCTCATTCATTCCTATGAGGACACTTGTCATGTTCTAATCTAACCCTAAGCTAGGGTTAGCTTTCATCCTTTTCATAAGGATTGATTCATTGTACTTATTATTAATTATGTACGGCTGCACATTCACGACATCATATTCACGACAATTGTTCACATAATGCAAAATTGGTGTTTTCATCATATTTGAGTTGTAGGGCAATCATATCTTGCTTATTTCAAGATATGATTGCCCTACAACTCAAATCTGATGAAAACAATATTGATTATTGAATACTGAATGAATACAATGAAGGATTGAATATCCTTATGTAGACCAAAATGAACTCAACATCAGATCCCTGAATGGTGGAGTTCAACTCAACTTGTGATGGAGTTTTGACTGAGACATGAGTGAGATAACATAATGCACGAAACAATTAAGACACTTAACTGATTGAAATGCATGATTAATGCAATAACACTTGAGATCAGAACTTGATGACCTTTTCCTAAGTTTGCATTAAGCACTAGAGTAAATTAAGGATGATTAATTTACTCCAACATCCCCCCTAAATGAAAACTGAGGAGAAGCAAAAATTGATGAAGGAAAAATAATGCAAGATGGATGCCTCTGAAAATTGCTCATGTGTGTTGTCTCATTCATTCCTATGAGGACACTTGTCATGTTCTAATCTAACCCTAATCTAGGGTTAGAGTTCATCCTTTTCATAAGGATTGATTCATTGTAATTATTATCAATTCTGTACGACTGCATATTCATGGTAGCATATTCACGATAGTTGTTCACATAATCCAGGTTATTTGCATCAATATAATTCTCAGATTATTGAGCACAATCTCGCTCTTGATCTTCTCTATTGTGATAGGTAATTGCTTGCAAGTGTTTTATTAGATCGCCATCATCGCTTTCTGACATGTGGATACGTGAGCACTTTTCAAAGGCACACATCTTGAGACATATCGGTTCATCACTCTTCATAGGGTTTCTTTGACATCGTCCTTTGGATCTGTTTCTTTCCAAGGGGAGGAATGTTATTTGCTGATGCAAGATCTCTTTTTATATTCTACATCAGGATCCACCATTGCAACACGAGTTTCTTCATTGTGGGGGGGCTTCTAGTCTCTTTCTATCTCTCCTATGGAGACCATTGTATATGTACTTGTGTGAGAGAAGTTGTCTTTGGGGGGTATCATGTAATCCAACTTCTATCCTTCTTCTATTAGTGCATTACATTCTTTTCTTTTCTCTCTTTTTGGAGGGGAGTTTTATTCCCATGTGGTTTTCTCCCTTTCTCCTTTTGTGAGAGATTAGCTTGTTGTACATGGTTACCTCATTGGCCGTTAGGGCAGGACCCATTCATGCATCCATTCAAGTATTTCTTTATCATAGTTTAGTTTCTCCCTAGTTCATCTTAAGGGGGGGTGTTAGAGTAATAAAGTCATCACCTAATTAATTAATTAATCATTAATTAATTGGGTCACTTTATGCTTTATTACACTTAAGCTAAACTTAGGAGTGCTTTTATTTCATTATTTGCTTTAATTAATTAGTTGCTTTTTGCATAATTAGAGCCTCTAATATTAGAACATGTTGTCTCATTCATTCCTATGAGGACACTTGTCATGTTCTAATCTAACCCTAATCTAGGGTTAGATTTCATCCTTTTCATAAGGATTGATTCATTGTAATTATTATCAATTTTGTACGGTTGCACATTCACAGTAGCATATTCACTGTATTTGCATCAATATAATTCTCAGGTTATTGAGCACAATCTTGCTCTTGATCTTCTCTATTGTGATAGGTAATCGCTTACAGGTGTTTCATGGGAGCTGTGGATCGAATCAGTCAATTCCAACAAAATTTACCCTTCATGTTGAGGGGTTGGTAATTGTTGTTTCCAACAAATTTTTATGTGTTTGGAAATTTTTAGGGCTTCAATCATTGAATGTCCAATTTCAGGTCAATGGGTTTCTAAAGCATATATAGGTCAAAATATTATAATGAGTGTTAGATATTGAATGTCTCTAGAATTCTTTGTGTGCTTTTAGGGGAACTTATAACACTCTATTAAGGTTTTATCTTATCATACCCATTGATAAGAATATTATATAAATTTTATAAATTTGTAATAGAATTTTTATAATATTGCAAGCCATGTAATGATCATTTCTTCCTTTCATGTTGATTTATGTAGTATAATGTTTGATGATTTATTTTGTATTTTATATTTATTCTCGATGCATCTTATGCTTAGATTGGTTCCTCTATTCTTTTTTTCATTGGTTTTCCCTTGTTGTAAACTATGACTCTATAACCCTTAGATAGGCATTGGTCTAGGAAACAAGTGATTCAATCACCCTCTTTTAAAATGAGCAAATCCTTTAATAGTGTTTAGAATTAGTTTATGTATATTTGAATTCTTGATTGAGTAGTTTAAATAGGGAAAGTATTGTTTGTGAGCCTTATTGTTATAAAAAAAATTACCCAAAAAAGAAAATAAATAGAAGAAAAATTCATGAGGTGGGTAAAAATAATCAAGAATAATTTAAATCAATTAAGAAAGTTAAATATTGGACTAAAGAGGTAAAAGAAAAAAGTGAGAAGAAAAGATAAAGGGGATGCAATTAAATCTCAAGAGTGAAAAAGCTTTATATAAATCATTTGGCAATTAAATCTCGAGAGTGAAATAGATTTATATAAATCATTTGATTTTGTGTGTGTGTGAAATGTGGGAGAGTTAGTAAATCAACACAAACCTTAATGAAATGAATTATATCAAAGATTTGAATCAAATAAACTACTCTATTTTGCAGCTAAACAAATCTTTTAAGAACATCTCATTGTCCTCTATTCTCAAGGATTTATTAAACCATTTGGCCCTCAGATTTCTACATGCACTATGGTTGTTAAAATTTCAACTTGAGAAACAAAATAATATTCAACATGCAAGCCAATTAAGTTCCTACATGAAACTATATGATGAAAATGATAATGGATACTATGATGAATGGATAATGGTGTTAGATTATAGAATATAAATGATATGATATGAAGCTAAGATAATTCTACATATGCTCAAATTCTAATTATGAATATGCTAATCTAAAATGCAACTATGATGCAAAGGATGACATAAAATGCAACTATGAAGCAAAGTGTGATTCTAAGATGTAACTACAAAACAAAACATGATATGAAATGTAACTATAAGACTCCAAAATGCTCCAATGTTCAAACGATATTCCTGCATGATAACTCTACTCAAATGTGGGTGCAAAATATTATGGAAAAGGGTTGTATTTCTAGGCTTTTCCAAGCATCTTGTGAGGTGGCAACGATCGACGATCCAAATTCAAACAAGAGGGATGAACAGTGGAGATGAAGAGAATCAAGAAGGTGTCCCCTTGACCAAAGACAACATGTCAAATGGATGGAGGAATCAAGTGTGTGAGAGAAAGACCATGTGTTTGAATGCCAAATGGGTGGGAGAATCAAGTGTGTGAGGAATAAGCCATGTGTTTGAAAATAATTCTAATTAAAAAATAGAATTATTTAATTTCATGTGACCTTGGCGAGGTGGCATGAAAAGTTGTAGACATGTGTTATCTGGGATTAATGAAAATTAAATAAAACAAGCTTATGGAAATTCGTTTATTTAATTAAATTAGAAGAATATGATTTTAGATTTGGAGAATTAGAAAATATGAACAATATAAATAAATTGAGAATTTATTTATACGTAGTTGAAATATTAATTAAATAACTAGTATTTAATTAATTAAATGTCATGATCGATTTTAGGTGTATACAGATTTGTAGTAAAGTAATTAAACCTTTTGTTATGAAAGGGTATGTTTTAATGGGTACATTGGTTGGACAACTACCTACCAAACATTATTATAAATATATAAATTTGATGTTTAGGGTTGGTGTGTGAATTTCTCTTATTTGATTTTCATAATAGAGGATGAGAGGAGTTATTGCTTGAGATGGTGGTTACCTTTATTTCTATTAAAAGATCATATTGGAGCATAAGGGCATGTTAAAGAACTAGATCATATATGGTCGGATAATAGATGTTTTTCCCCTTATTTTTATTCCCATGGGTGTATTTATGATGTATGGTGTCAAGTGGGAGAATGCTAGGATTTAGGTGCCTATACCTTGTAAATTTTATGTCATTTTATATATTTCTAATTGTACACCTAAAATTGACCTTTGTCATTAACCAACTATTTCCTCTCTAATATATTAAATACAACCCTTATTATTTATTTTTTGTCTTAAATAGTATTTTATTATTTAATTAATAAAATCACTATTCATCCATTATTCATCACTATTCACATGCACCCATTTCCTAGCTAAAATAACTTAATCATCCTTCCTCTATAGTCCATCTTTGATAAATAAATTCAATTATTTATTTATCTAAATCCCCCTATCCTCATCCCAAAAATTAAATAAATATCTTATTTATTTATTTTTTCTATTTTCCTCCACTTTTCATTAAGTGGGATAAAACTACTTAGATCCTTAATCCCTCACTTGCACATGCATAATCCTAATTAAATTCCTTGAAATCATGCATATACCCACATGTGTACAAAGTCATGAGTCTTTTGTACACGGGCATGGGCCTTTGTACATGTTACATGACCTTGGTACCATGTCATGTGGGTCAAAGGACTTGCCCATCCTTCAAGGGTACTTGAAAGTACCCTTTCCATCTTGTCCACCCAATCTTCCCAAGGAGAAGCTCCACCCTTGATTTTATCCTCAATCCCTCTCCCTCCATCTCCTCCAAAAAAATGAGGACACTTCTCCTCCTCTCATTTTCTTATGGCCCTCAACCAATATGAGCCATTAATCTCATCTATTCATTGGTTTATCTAAACACCTATAAATTGGAGACTACCCCTAGCCATTTTAATAATAATCTCTTATACAACCTTATGCTACTAGAAAGATCTCTCAAATCCACAAGAACCATTACATGGTGCAAGAAGGGTTAATTTGGTTCGATTTTAGTTTATTTTTATTTTTATTTACTAATCCTTTGCTTAATTTGAGTGCTACATCTAATTGTGAGTAAATGGGTTAATTTAGTTAGTTCATTCACATGTTCACTTTTTCAAGTATACACCATCTTTAGAAAGTGTCTCTAGGAACTTGAGGTATTACTAGAAACTAATTTGTAATGTCTAATCCCACTTATTATTTATAATATATTCATAAGGAGGAATGGGTCCATTAGTAGTGGTAAAGACAACTTGTGAAGACAAAAATAATTAATTAAAGTTCCACCTACAAGTGGAATTCTTATGAAAGAGTGGATGACTCTTAAGTTTTGAACTTGTGTATTTTTGCATTCCCCAAGTTGAGTGCTTGCAAGAGTGAGGACAAATACCTTTTGGACATCCTATTATGTGTCCTTTATCATTCCCCAATATGGGCACTTGGGAGAGTGAGAAAAAATACTTTTAGCATGCATGTGTGATGACTTTTCACACTTTGGGAAGCAATCCAAATGTTAAAAATGGTAAGAGGCACTTTTGGTTTCATCTTTGTGTTTTGGATCTCTAAATTGATGTATTTTATATTGGTGAAGATAGATAAAAAGAGATTAATGGAATAAACATGTTGCAAGAAGGGATAGAGAGTTGGATGTGTTGAGATTGTTCACAAGTACACAATTGCTATCAAATTGGATGCAAAGAGGAGAATGAAAGTAAGATTTTATTGTAATATTGTTATTTGAAGTTAATGCATGCTTGGAATCTCTCCTTGGTGAATTTTTTTTACTATAAGGGTTTCTCCATGTAAATACTATGTTATGCATTATAATACTGGTGTTTTTAATTTTTCTATTTGTTTATTTAAATCATTTCAATAATGATGTTTGCTGATTTTATTTTATTTAAATCCATTGAATCTCTTCATGTTAATTCCAACATTGAGACATGTTAATTTAAAATTTACAAACAAATTTTAGATTTATATGTTTTAATAGTCCAAGCCTTGTATCTCACTAATTGGCATAATATCTTGAGAGCAAAGCTTTGATGTTAAACAATTGAATTAGAGATTAAAAATTTCCAACATTACTTGATGTTAAGCTTGAAGGAACCTCCCATCCAAGGAATTTTGTGAACCAATTAAATAGAAATGTTTTTTTTTTCAAACAACCTTTGAGATATCATCTTTGATCAATACATGGACTACATCTTACTCTACCATCTAAACATGTTTAAAATAACTTGGAAGATAATTTGATGAATCTCATGGTTTAACATCAAGCCTCAAGTACTTTGACACTACTTAGTAGCACATGCAAGATTAATAAATTTGACACCACTAATCTAGGAGCCAAGTTGAATCTCGGTGCATGACCCTATATATCAATATCTTGATAAAATTGTGTTTGTATATGAAATTTTTTTGAGACAAAGTAGTGCAAAGATTATCACTATTGAGAAATATAGAAGCAAATTAGTAAATTATTCATATTTATTTATTCATGGTGTACATAACATACTATTGAGAAATATATATAGCCGCTATCTTCTAATATAATATTTATCTATCTCTTATGTTAATGTATTTTGTCAACTAATGTTGTAGATATGTACAATAATAGATTACATGTCATGAAGGTAGCAAATTATTTTGGAATTTGAACTATTTTTCTATAAGATTAGAATAATCTCTATGTGGGAATATTCAACTCCCATTTATTATAATAATGAACTATTTATATGTGGATGTGCAAGTAGATGACTTGGTATAGTGTGAACCTCAAGGGTTCCACCTATATTTTCATGTCAACTATATTGTCCAATATCTAAATTGTGACACTCAAAACAATATAGTGATGAAATATTATGAATTAGAATTTTTAGTATGGGTTAGAGGCATGTCAAACCATATTGAGGAATGGTATACTCCATTGAGGTTAAGGGGAACTATGGTTACTATGGGAATCTTTTTATCTTATTTTGAGTATTTTCTACCATTGCTCAAGCATATGTGACATCTATTAGAGACATATACATGATACTTATGTTACCGCAATATTGTTGGAGGTTCTCTAGTTTAATATATACCATGGAAGTGTTACCACAAGCATCACAAGCCATGAGAATGTTCTTGACATTACCACAAGTACTAATGTTGATTATTTTAGATCAATGAAGACTCTTTAAATGTAATAAGATTAATTCATTAATTGGAGATGATTAATAAAATATTGAGGGGAATGTTGTCACAATAATGTAGATAAATTTTACTCATACCGACATGTCTAGTAGTCATTTAAATTTAAAATTAATTATTGTCACTATATAGTGCTCCTCTAGAAGACATCATTCTAATGCACTTGTTTAAGACATCTATAGAAGATGTCAAAGTTTTGACTCATGTTAAATGAAATAGAATTTGATTAAGATGGAATATGTAATTTTGATATGGCTAAACTTAACTTAAAATGACAAATATTGGTTATGATAATTTTATTGAAGGTTATAAGTCTAATACTTTACATAGAATTTGTGATATATATTAAATGATTATTAATCAATAGGAAGAATGTTTAAAGTATTATATTTGTTTGTTATTTTCATATGTCAAATATAATTTTTAATATTTTTACAAGGTGTTTTTATTACATTAAATTTCATTCATGCAAATCATAGACACTAAATAATTTATAAAAAAAAAAGTTGAAGGGGGTGTCTAGTTCCATGAGGGGGTAATTGAGTCAAATAAGTATAGATGGATTGAACATTAGCAAGGATGGCATCAAAAAACTAGAAGGGACTTATGGATGAGCATCTACATAAGAGTGACATAGCATAAGCTAGAAATATTTAATGAATCTTGGTCCTTGATAAATTGGTTATCAATAATTAAATATAGATTAAGGTAATCCATTTTAAGGAAAGAAAAATTGTTGAGAAAAAATAAGATTTAGTGTGGAAGGATAACTAGTATTGGGGAAAGATAAACATGATAACATAGATTTACAGGCATCGGTTTTGACTTTAAAAAAGAAAGTATTCATGATTATAAGATTGGAGAAAATGACAAAGAATTAATGAGGAGGGTAAATTGATATTTAAGAATCCAATACTCTAGTTGAGAAATAAATTATTTTGGAAAATAACTCCTAGAAGAAGACTACAAATAAAAGAATAAATTGAGGATAATTTTGAATTAGTTGAAGGAATTAATTCACACAGTCCTTGAGGGAGATAGAAGAATTCTCACAAAAATAATAAAAGAAGGAATTGTTTGAGAAAAGGGTTGATTCCACGCCAAGGTTGATGAGTCCTAAAATTGACCTCATTTCCTTGTTTTAAGTTTCAAAATTCTCATGAAATTTTTGATAGTTTCAAGATATTATCTAGATTTTTCTATTTATCCTCAGTATTAAAGCATTAAGGATGGTATATATTATATTGCTAAATGAATGTGTACATTAGTGAATGTCTATGAAATGTGATAGAGTTTTATGTTAATTATGATTACTAATGATGAAGAGATGTTTTTGAGGGAAACTAATCCCCTTGCAACAAAGGAACAACCACCTGCAACAAAGGATGCCTGTCAAACCATAACAAAGGATGTCTGTCAACCTGCAACCAAAGGAATGATCACCTACAACACATACAATCTCGCACAACTGATGGAGGCAATGGTTGAGTATTATGGAAATGGTTTATTTATAAATCATTCTATTTTTACAAATGTTGTCACCAAAAATAAAATAACCATGGAGATAAGAAGATATTTGTGATAACAATAGATCATTGTTCATAAATAGTTATACCATGTTTTGTAAGTTTCAAGTTATAACCACCTTCTTTATGATGCAAATTCTTAATGATATTATGACACTCACACCTTAGCATGAATAGTTTCCTTTTTTTTTTACAATAGGAATAAGTCCTCTCCCAATATTTTTGGATGAGTTGACATTTCTTTACAAGTTGTTTAGAGTGGACAAAATAATTAGACTCTTAGAATCTTGTATATATAGTATATCATGTGTGAAGTCAAAGATCTAGTGATAATAGATTTGGTTATCAACACTTTGGTCAATACTTTGTTATCAATTTGTGTTATCTTTTCAAACTGCAATAAAAATAGATTTAGTAAATTATATGAAATTTTGAGTTAAGATTTGATTGAGTCATTGTGGGATTGTAGCTACTCAAGAAAGGGCCACTTGAGGTAACTATAATACTCTAAGCATAGTTTATATTGTTCTTAATATTAAAATAAATTATTAAGTTTTATTTCTTGATTTGAATTAATTTGATTTGATAAGTAATAATCAATTGTTATCGACAATTGTTTAATAATAAGTTACATGTACAAATAGTTACAATATAGTTGAGTTGTTTAGTCACTATTTTATAGGAGTATCTACCTGTATTAATTATCATACAGTTAATTTTGTTCCTGAATGAGTCTCTTTCTAATTAAGTTTGTTTCTAGATAAGGTTTATTTTGGTTGTCTTCTATACGCAATTTCTAGGACAACTTAGAATCCTTAATTGCACATACAGTGCTAGCACCATCCATGAAATTATGATTCCCTCGTTGATAAATTAAATGTAGAAAATATAAGCTAGTAAGTTGATTAATATGGTATATTTTGGTCCATTGAGTTGAATTCATGTCCCCTTTGCATCAATTTATTAGACATAGAGTGAGTTAGACATTTTTGGCATCATTGTTTGGGATGGTGCTAAGGTTCAAAATCTCTAAGTTTTAGGTTTATTTACACATTACTTTCTTAAATTAGAAATTTTCATTACCAACAATTAGGACCATTAGAATTTTCAAATCAATCATGAACTACTTACTAACAGTGTGCAAGATGAAAGTTATTAAGCTCAAATATTATTGTATGCAGCAATAGAAATATTCTCTAAGAAAATTTCTTCCATAAAACTAGAATCAGGAGGAGTTACTTGAAGAAATTGAACCAACAGAAGAGACAAAACCATTAGATGAGTTATTAAAGGATTCAATGCAATAGAAGCACCCATCACACAAAAAGATATTCTGGATATTGGAGAAATCACTACAAGACATCTCAACATAATGGAGGATGAGACTGTAGAAAAACTTGCTAAACTAATTACATTTGAATTTCTAATAGCAAACCAAGAGAGTGTATTTGCATTGAAGAGCATACCTCCTTCAACTCTACCTAATTTATATGGTTTGATCATAGAGGATCCTGATACATTTCTATTTGAATTTTATGTTTTATGCCAAAGATATGACTCTAGTACTGATGTACATAGGCTATTTTTTTTTTCAAACACACTGAAAGATGTAGCTTTATGGTGGTTCATGAGGCTAGATAGGAATACAATGGAAATTTGGGAAACAATGAAGGAAAAGTTCTTGCAGAAATAAAAAGATTAATTTGTCATGGAGGATATATGAAAAGAGATGACATATTCTAAATGTCACAGAAGGAGGATGAACCCCTCTAAGATTATGTTGAGAGATTTCAATTATGCGTCAAAAAGTCACACCAGAATAGGCTCTCTCCAAAGTCACTCAAATTAGTATTCCTAAGAGGTGTGAATGGTGATTTTAAAGATGCATTGAACCTAATTAGATTAGGGAACATCTCTCAACCACCTTTTAATGAAACGTTTCAAATCTATAGAAACTATTCAAGATCAACCATGAAGAAAACTAGGGGTTCTAGAGCTCTGAATTCTACCAAAACATCTATAGGTGTTTCTAGGGTAGAACTCAACAACCATCTGTTAAAATGAAATAATATATCATCATCCACCTTGTGACCCAACTAGATAATTTACATATCAAAAAAAAAAAGAAGCAAATGATTCTCTCACCAAATATTGTCCACATTGCCGACATAAGAAGTTCAATTGCAAGTGTAAAAGGATTGCTAGTATTTTTTAGTAGGGAAAACCTGATTTTCACACCCTAGAAGATGAGGAAGGTAAAGTATTCTACATTTCCAAACACAAACCTTGGAAATAGAGATAAGGTATGCCTCAAGATCCTTTGTCTTACAATGCTTATTTTCTTGGGGCAATTTAAATTTCCCTAACTAGAACAATCCACCTTGGAATAACATGTCAAATCAACCATGTTCAATTGTTGAATCATCCAATTGGATTCCACAACAAGGGATATCACAACAATATTAATATCAATCTCCAAATTACAATCACCAGTGGCAATCCTCTCAAAACCTATGGCCACAATAATGGTGAGGAAACCAATAGTATAAAAACTAAAATGTAAGCTACTTACAACCATAATAATCCTTGCAACAACAACGAACCATTATGCCAAACATAGTTATACCTGCCTCAGCACAACCAAGAGCACCTCAACTACCTTATACTAATGAACCCATTTAATACCCAACCTATGTAGTTGAGGTTAGCGATGTTCACCTATGTTTAGGAAAAATGCTTGTTGGGTCATCATCTCCACACATTACAATTTTTTTTTATAAAGAACCAACCATTTAAATTAACAACCATTTGAATTAACAACCTAAACAAAAGAATCCACAGATATAAATCACAAGCAAGAACCACCATTCCCATGAAGGTTGAACACTCAAAATTCTCATCCTAAACTCAAATTTGACTTCCTAATTCATTTGAATAATGCATGTGTCAAAATTCCCTTGTTCCAAGCTATCAATCATGTACCAATCTACACGAATACTGTGAGGGAACTATGCCTTAAAAAACCAAGAATAAAATGAAAGGATCCTCAGATGGTCCATGTGATATAGATTTATTATTCTTATGATTTGTTTACCACAAATTAATGAATATAATTAAAATGTAGAATGTTTACTTCTAAAAATAATGTGGTCTTATTTTGATTGTTTATAATTAATTATTTTTAATGTTTACTTCTAAGAGAGCTTTTTTATTAAATAATATAAATAAAATAAAATAATTTCTAAATATTATTTTTGTTGAAAAAATGGTTTTTAAACATTTTTTATTTATTAATATTAGAAGTATGAATCAAAGTTGTATGAATAATTAAAATATCATTCTCATTCTTTTAAAGGGCATACACCTTGTACTCAACAAAATTTAATCTTTCATTGACTCTTTATAAATCATTCGCCTTTATTAATAGATCAAAGGTCACTTAACATCTTGAAAATAATTATTATATTTTTTAATTCATTAATAGATGTTTGATAAAAAGATGAAGACACTTAATCTCAAGGATTCATTTTTTTTAATGTCCTTGTTTAAAATAAGTTTATTTTAAATGAAAAAATATCTTTTGTGGTTATTGTGTAGAGGTGTAAGATGTAATGACAAGTTGCAAAAGTTAAGGTATTTAGAATTGTGTGTTCAATTTCCTAGTAGATGGAGACAAGGTCCGTAAATTATAACATCAATAATTATATTCAATATAATAAAAAATATGTAAAACTTCACATTTATCAAATTTCTAATTAATAAAGAATAAATTAAATATATCTACAATATAATTTCACCCTCTTTAAATTTTTACAATAATATTATCTTTAAACAATATTTAAATAACACTGTAAAGAAAAGTGAATGTAAATGATTAATTGATCTTTAATCATATGACTAAAAATTTCATCTTTTTTAATCTTTTACAATATTAAATTATATATATAAATAATCCATACATACATATATATGAATGATAAGGGGTCTGAATTCTATGTTACTTCATGAATGGGTTTAACCTAATATTTTTGAATGATTAAAGTTAGATATAGGGCCCTCTCCATTTGTCTTTGTCTAAGCTTTTGACCCGGCCTAGCTTTATGTCCCAGTCTATTGCATCACCTATTGTCATGTGTGGGCACATGTTGTTCCACCCACAACCGCACTATAGGCTTTGAATTATATATCATAAGATTTTTTGCGTACTTCACAAGACCCATCTTAACAAGCTTATTTTAATCCTCACCAACGTTGCCTTTTTGGTAGTTTAGTATATACTTTAAAATTGAGTAATTATATTAGATAATGAAAAGGTAGAAAGCTAAAATTAATTATATATAAATATTGTGGTTTAATATTTTGTTAAAAAAATAAATATATTTTCTAAAAGTAAGTATTATGTAACGGTTAGTGGTAGGTTGTTTTTTTGTTAATCTTGTGGTATCTTTATGATTCAATTCAGTGATCCAAAAGTCTTTGTTTCGGTCTTACACTTTGTGCCGAGTTTTGGGTGCTAAAGAGGCGAGACTAGTCCACCAAAGTTGACTGTGTGAACTCACACCACACAACCAGCGAGTTAACTCGGCCGACAAGAGTCAAACCTTGGACCTATATGGGATGAACCCAAAGCCTTAGCACAATCAAACCAACTGTTTGAGCAATGGGACAAACCCTATTGATAAATTGTTATAATTTAAATATATAAAGTATTATTCAAATACTTTGATAAATATGAATGGGTTTCTTTAGTTGTGATCTCCTCATCTTTCATTGATGAAAGAAAAATGTATTTTAAACACAATTAAAATAGCATATGATGTGTCTCAATCTCTAATTTATTTTTTCAATTTATTGAATTTAATAATGCTTAACTAAATAGTTCATGTTAGTAGATTAAATGCCTTAGAGGTATGAGTATAGATGAGTATTTATGTGTCTAATTACTCCTAATGTGATGTGTACATTTAAAATTTATTTATTTCTTAAGGCATTCATTATTATAATCCATTTTATATCAAAATCTATGGTGGCCCTCATATTCATCATCATCTTGAACCCCCATATAAGAGTTTACATACTACAAGAGATTTTGTGGTTCAACATCTAACCAAAGAAATTGAATATGCTCTCACTAGCAATCATTTAGTAAGGTTTAATGGTTAGTTGCTATAGTTTGGGTATATATAGTGTTATGATAAAATATTTTTGGGAATGGGAATGTGATTTTTTTTTTATTGTAGTCTCTCCATCTTTGATTAATAAAATAAAAAAGTAATTTTAAGTACATAGTTAAAATAATGTATGTTGGGTCTTAATCTCTAACTTTGTTTGGATATCATAAAATTGGAATTAGAAGTGATGTTTCTCAAGAATTCCATGGGAAACATATCCTTTTTTTTAGTCTAGACTCAATAGGTAGTGATAAATTGAAGTGTGGACTATTAAAAAGGACCCCTAGATATACATATGAAGAGGTTGTCTCAACCCTCTAACCTTTTTATGTGAGGAAAATATTTTTTGAGGAATTAAAATTTACACCTTTTATTTTTTAAAGATTTTCCTAAAGAACATGTGTGTCAAAAAAGGAGGGAAATATATGTAGTTGTCTCTAGAGAACTTCCTCTCACTGGGACATCAAAATGACATTACTTACAAATAGAATAATAATAACAAAAACTTCATTCAACAAGAAACTATTGATCCCCAACAAATTGAAATGATTTTCCATAAACTTATTTAAACATATAAACCAAAAAGAATATGGTACAATGAATAACATTGTTGAACCCTAATATTGATTCAAACCCCCTTTGTGTCATTAACACTTGTCTACACTACCAACAATGGACTCATAGAATGTCATAATAAGTGACCATAAATTAAGGAAGATCTAAATCCATGAGCCTGTCAATGAGCAAATGTCAAAGAAGGATGTTAAAGTATTTGGAAATTCTACAAAGCAACAATAAAATTCTCACATTTTTTCTTATTCTCATAGATTATAGAGATCGATCTAAGAATATGATCACTAATGTGATGATCCTACCTATAACTTGCTTCACTGTTAGCTTTCAACTTTTTAGTTTTAGTCCATTTGGAGATATGCATGTCTAAAGCAATACTAAAGATTTTTGCAAAGGTATGATCAATCATGATGGTGAGATAATTACTAATGATCATTTGGCCTCTATATTTGTATATCAAATATATAGCATGGTTTATCCAAGAGAGGAAAATTATATGACACAATATAGTTGAACATGTCAACTAGGTAAATTACCAAAACTTCTAGACCATGGTTGAAGAATTCAAATTTTATATTATCTACATATTGACCTTTATTAGAATAGTTTAAGGATGAAACTGGGGACAAGGTGATATATTAATAAGTGGAAATAAATAGGTATGGGACTAATAGACATTCAATTATGGTTAGGAACATTGTAAGGGTTGGAGGCATACTCAAACTAAGTTAAAATATTATGCAAGACAAATTAACTTCTTGGGAAGAAAGAGCCTAAAAAAAAAATTGGGGGTGAAATTAAGTTGATGGAGAATAACTTAATTCTTGTTTGCCAAAGATTAATTTTTTCCTTTTGATAATGCTCCTATTATTTTTTACCTATGTTTTTAGATAGTTGTCAATGTGTTGTGATATGTAAAGAGAAGGGGTAAATTCACTCATATAATTATAAACTAGTAAACTTGATGCTTATAGTTACACCTCCTTAATGCATAGATGGTTGTATTCCATCCAAGGTTTATTATTGTAATGGTGAAAATTGTATACCTATACCCTTTCCCCTTGTGTTTTGGGCCTCTTCGACAAGGTTGTCTTTATATGTTGGCTTGCATGTACAAGTTGTCATATTTTTATATGTAGGTTGGAAGTTATCCTTATCTCAACCTTACTCCACCTCCACACATCCCAAGAGTCTAGACTTGCTTACTAAATCTATCATTCACCTAGACCTTGGTTCAAAGTTGCATGTGTGGAATTGACCCATGACATTTTTGCTCACATGATTCTAAACCTCAAACTTTTAAATTCAAATTCTTTACATTGGACCCATGTTTCCCTCTTTTACTAGTTATTTGTCATAAAACTTAAATTATTTTAAATTGCATGTTATGGTGGTATATTTAAAGACATGCCTGAATTCATTTGTGCATCATACAAAAATCTAGATCTAAGAGCATTCATGATACATCCATAGAAAACATTACTAGAACATCAACAACATGTCATTTTATTATATAACAATAAGCACACTATATGCTTGCTTATTGTCTTTTCTATTTGTTCATGTTTATTGAATCAATCTACCTAAATTTTTGACCAAGGGAGAATCCCTCTACCTACCAAACTCCTCGATATTGTGCATAAACATTGTATTCAACTATTACAAGCCACTAACTCCAAGAAAAACAAGTTATAAAGGAGAACATATATATTCTCAACCCTAGGTTCAATTCTGCACTCATAAAAATTACTTCTACACTCTCAAAAATGAACTAGACAACCATATAATCAATTTACAAATTTTACAATAATCATTTGTCAAACCATAAACTTTCTAATATATTTACAAATAAGTGTTGGTTGTGTTATTCGATAATTCGAGCCTGCACAGTCGGCCCTGATGAACTAGTCTCATCCCAATTCGCCTCTTTAACACCCCAAAACTTGACAAAAAAAGTAAGCCCAAGACAATAATTGTTGGGCCGTTGAGATACCATAGACTTTTAAAAAAAAACCAAATAAATTCATGAAACCTAAGAATCAAAATCTACATCAAATTCAAAATTATACTTATTTTATTTTATTAATTTCCTATATGAATTTTAATAGTATTACATTATTACTCATCCTTCCCAATTCTAAATCCTATACTTTATTATTGTTTAATTATTTGCCAAAGTAATTTATATGTTTTTGGGTATTTCCTTGGTACTCTTACCCCACACCATAATGTCCCTTGTTATCATTTTCAAACATATTCCCTCTTGAACTACCTTAGATCTAATAGTCAAATCCATTTTATTAACTAGAAACTATCATTCTTTCATTTTTATGAGTGCAACTTTCTTTCCCATGGATGTTATTGGATGGAACTTCAAGAAACCATAATTAGGGACACATTTTAAGTAAAGGGACCATTTTTTAATCACTAGCAAGGTATGTAAAACTAAAAGCAAATAGAGATTAAATTCACCAAAGCTCACCATGATGGAATGCAATTATAGAAAAAGTTCAATTTCCTATGTTTACATAACCTCTCCAAAGAAAAGTCATATGGTGAAAAGTTGAGTTCTCAAGATTAGAGAATCTTACAATTATATCAATGTTGGCTCTTTAAATTTAAGGTGGGTCTTAGACAACATAATAAATTATAGTTAACATGCTATAGTCGACATGTTATAATCATTTTGTTCTAGTGGTTGTCTATTCTAATTAGATCACATTTTAATAACTAAAAGCCAATCTAGAGGGTAGTCAATGTCATGGTGGTTTATTCTATAGGACCATATATTTGTTTTGTTATGTATAGATGTAATGATTGCATCAATGTGGCAAAGGTTGGAAGAGAATGAATCAACACCTAATGATAAGGTGGGCATAGCAAGTCAATCACATTATTGAAAGTAGAACAATCAATTAAATGTTGTTTGAAATAAATAAAGAAATGATAAAAGATGAAAGAGAACGTCAATGGTGGTTAACTTATGAGTCACACTTGAACCTTTTAAGGTAAGTAAACTAATAATAAGTCAATGTTTATAAGTTGGAATTTTTTGTCATTAGCTAATGTTGTTAACGACAATGATGTAAATGCGTTGCCATTGAAATTCGTTGCCATTTGTTGTCATTGCAATTAACTCTAAGAAAATTTAGAAGGTTTGGTTATTCTTAAGGGTGAAGACTGTTTGTTGATCAATCGATTGGGGGAATACGGATGGCGACGGGAGCTAGGGTTTTCAGGCCCTAGACGTGCCTATCTGTAGCTGTCTGGGCACTGTTTGGTGCGGGCGTTGGGACTTTTTCAGAGCGCAAGGTGTCTGGCTGTTCGGTGGGGTGAGGTGCTGCAGGTTTAGGGTTTTAGTTCGGGTTTTTTTCAGGGGGCGCGGCTGGAGTTGTAGGGTGTGGGGCGAGCTTTCTTGCCCTCCTTTTTCTCTTTCTTAGTTTTTGGCAATGGCCTCAGGCGGAGGCCGGAATCTGTCGTTTTCAAAGGTCTTGTCCGGGAGTGAACCTTCCCTTTCAGGGTATGCAAATGTCGTCAAGGTTTTTTAACAAAACCTCGGGTGAAGAGGGTCGGACACAGAATGGTGGAACCCGTATCCAGAAAGTGAATGGATGCCTTGAAAGGAGTGTTGATCGACCCGTGTTGATGATCCAACCGGACCGGATTCTGTAGCAGAGGATGTCAATTATCTAATTAATCATGCTCTAATTTGCAAGTTTATGGGGACTCCCGGCTCTCGCCAAACATGGAACCCGGAGGGTGACATAAAGGTCATGTTGGCAGCTAATAATTAATTCATAGTTGTGTTCTCGGGCTTGGCGGATCGCAAGGAGGTTTATGAGGGGGTCCTTACCTTTACAACCAGGTGGACCTGTTATTAAGCCTTGACATATAAGATTTATATGAGGTGGGGTCCATACTTTTACAACTGGGTGGGCCTTTAAAGTCTTGGCATATGGGGTTTAGCTATATAAGGAGGGTCCATATTTTTACAATCTGGGCCTTTTTATTAAGCCTTGGCATATAGAGTTTAATCTTCTTGAGGAGCTCCCATGAGGGGTTCCTCTTAGTTGATATTTTTTAGTTGAGAATTAAGGATTGAGATGTATCTACTCCATTAGAGTTACTTGAAGCGCACTCTCGACCTCGCTCCTTGTCTATTGTATCTTTAAGGGATTTGATACTTAATGGACGTCATAATCAAAGAACGTACCACAATTGTGTTCAACCAATTGAACTATAACCCCTTGGTAATGGGTGGATATTTTAAGAGAGTTTGAATTTGAGAACTTCAACTTTGGACACCATCAAATGGAAGGTTGGGATGTGGGAAGAACCCTAGTTCAAGGGAAGAACCCCAATCAGAGTTACCTCGGTGAACTACCATAGAATAGTAGTATAGAGGTTTGGCTATTATTTATTGTTTTGTTTAAAATTTATTGGTGTGATGTCATTCCACTCATCTTTTTTTTAATTAGTGGAGAATATTTACTTATAATTTTATATTAAAAACATATAATCATAAAAAAAATTGATTAAGAGACTTGTGGACAAATTAAAGGTAATTAAGTGTAAGGGATACAAATGTATATGTATTTTTACACTTATTTTTTATTACCTTCTATACATGTTATAAATATATGGTCTTAGTCTTCAATTTAGTTTATTTGATACACAAATTAATTTCTAATTCAAATTCAAAAAACTATTTACTACCATACATCTCTTTGGTTTGGCCAAATACTCATTTCCATTTTTTTCTTACCTAGGATTAAGTTGTGTGGTATGACTCAATCTATGCGCGAGTCATACAACCCTACCTAGTCCACCTCCTTCAAAATCTTAATTACTTATTCACAAGCCAACCCATTAAAAACATGAAATTTTCATAGTTTGTGATATTAGTATAGTAAAATTTATGGATTTTGATTGTGTAATATTTTTATCATCAACATTTTGGATCATACTCTATGATCCGTCATTGGGATGAGTTAGAGCTCGAATCTTAAAATGTGATTTGAAATGTTGATGATAAAAAATGTTACATACTCAAATTCCAAAACAAAATATTATATTGAAGCCAACCCATCTTGAAACTAGTAGTTCTCTCATTGACCTACATGCCAAAAACTTCAAATTGAGTGACTAAGGACAAATTCATAGACTTTTAGCCAACAGTGAGACAATAAGAGGTCATTGAACTCAACAACACTCTAGCCAGATTTATCTTTAGACATTGTACCACTATAGTAAGACATCAAACTTGCATCTTTATTGCATGTCTAGAGTGACTACAAATGTGTATCATCATTCTAGGGGATTTACATGCTATCAATGCAAGCAGAGAATTCTCTTTTTTTTTTTGAAAGAAAGCCCCATTATTATTTTTAGTATCATAATGGTTTACACAAAATGTTACAGTTCTTCTATAACTTGAGACCCCCTTTTCAAAATTTCAAAGTAGTCTTGTATGCTTTATTTGAATGTGCTCTATTTAATTCCTCCTAATCTTATTGATAATTGATCAGAGAGTACCTTCTCTAACTTATGAAGTTTTCCTATGATTACCCATGTGTATTCATGGGTGTGCATTTAATTTGGTCTTATCTCTGAATAGTCCTCTAAATCTATATCTCTAATATTGTAACAATTACATACTTAAAACTTAACCTTTCATGTTTTATCCTCCTACTATAGAACTTTACCTTAAACCTAGAAATTTCTATGTTAATCTCTTCATTATTTATATTATCGATTCTCAACACTTGAATTTATAAGGAAGACAACTACCTACAATCCTATTTACAATTCCCTGAACCTGCCATAATATATTTATCTATGATCCCATAATAATTTGTGGAAAAACTTAGCACTTAACAACTTTTGATTTAACCATTTGTTCTTGATATAACTTTTACTTAGTCGTTGGATCTACGTGAGGTTTAATTGACTTAGGAAGTGGACACGTGTTGCTTGTGAGTTCAAATGATAAATTTTAATAGTGAGCGACTTGCCTCCAGTTGTTTAAGCCTTGGCCACTGATCTTCACATGTTTTATCAGCACCGTTGATTCTTGATAGAGTTTAACAAGAAAAAAAAGAAGGGATAAAGTAAATTCTCTCTGGAGGATGCAGTTGAACTTTTGTTTTTTTTAATTGAAGGAAGCTTGAAAAAAATATATTAACTGTTACAATATATGGCTGAAACAACATCAGCAACATAAAACTAAAACATCTTGAACATTTAAACTATAGTGGTAAATAAAAGAGCTTTTCAATGACTATAAACAATGAATATGACTGCAACTTTGAACTTGATCTGGATTATTAATTTAATACTAATAATTTAAGGCCTAGAATAGGATGATATTTAATCAAAGAGACAAATTAGATATTTATGAACATGGACATGAATGCCCCATGAAAAGGAAAGTATGGGGGTTGAAATTTTGATTTCTTCAATATAACTTATAATATTTTATTATTATTATTCTTAAATTTAAGATACGGGTTGGATTTATTTGATGTTAGAGGGATTATAAAATGCTTTTTCTTTTAAATTAACAATTTGATATTATTACAAGATTATTACGATACTATTGATCAATTAAGATAATGGGTGCTTATCTTAATACTGTACTAATATGAAGTGTTGTTGAAGTATTTTGATGGGGTCATTCAAATTGAACAATTATCTTTTTCGTACCATGGACCTATTGAAAACCAAATATTATGGAAGCTAATATTAAAAATAGACTCTTTAAAAGAGGGTACAACAAATTTGATGGAGACTTGCTATAGATTGTTGATTACAAAGTTGATGCTTGAAAATGACCAAACGTGATGATTTCAAAGAAGACCTATTATTACTTAAAATTGATATATGGCCCACCTCCTTGAATTTGAGGTCTTTATTTTAATCTTTGAGTTTTACATTCAATTTAAATTTGTAGTTAATTGAAAGAAAATCAAACTGAGTTTTACTCCCTTGAATTAGAGTTATTAAGGGTTGAAAACCATTCATTCAAAAATCCAATATTTAAAAATTATTATATTTCTACCTTCTTTTCTATTTGTTTGATGGTTTTCCAATTTGAGTTATGATATCCTAAAGTCTTATATGTAATTCACTTAGTCATTTAATGAATCCAACTAAGTGATTAATATTGTATCTATAGTTTTGTTGATTGTGAGGCTCTTGTATGTTCAACCTAAACATTCTAATTGAGTGATTCATGGAATACTTTTAGCATAGAAGATTGTGAGGGTTTGTATATTGAAGTTGTACATGAAATATGGTGGTTGTTTTGTACTTGTTTTCATAATTGATTTCTCCTTGGATGATTGCACCATCTTGTTTTTTTTTACTATTTGAAGAATGGTCAAGCAAGGATTAGTTTCAAATTAGTTTTATTTGCTTTTAGAATCATGTTTGGTGGCAAGATAAAACAATTTCATTCTTAAACTTCATTTTTCACTTATTCTTTTGCATTTTATTTTAAATCTCTTAGAATAGGGTTGAATTTAGAATTAAATTAGCGTGTAGATTACAATTTCATTCATTCAATCTTGTCCCTTATTTTTGAATTATTGATTTACTTTTTTTGCAAGTCTTTATTACTATCAAGTCCACTTTGTGACGTCACATCTTTCCAATGCCACTTTGTAACTCACTCTTACATGCTCTTACATGTCTTAGATTCTCTTATGCATCTTACAATTTCATAGATGCTCTTACACATATTACATGGCATAGATACTCTTACATGTATTATTGCAATATCCAAGTGGTTAGATGTGTCATATGAAGTAATCTCAAGATTCCTCCCAAGCAGAGAGTCCCTTTCCATGTGGCCTCAAATTTATGATATATTCTAATATTAAATAAATAGTTTTTCAAGGTGCACAACACTTAATCCTAAAACTACATTCAAAAGTAATTATTATTTTAATAAAAACATCTATTATAGTGGTGCAGGAGCACCTACACCTCATCCTCCAATTATGTTCATTCGATGGTAAATGGTGATCAGTAGGTTCACAATGAATGTTTTGAGTCTTTTTGTCATGGGCAGGGTCTAACAAGACCATTAGTTATGTTATAGGTTGAGCTTTTGGGTTTTGGAGTCAAAGTGTAGGAAAATTGTGTTCTTGCACTTAAGAATCTTTGTAGCCTTTGATGGCAATTTAGTATGTTTGTATAAGGATGGGGTCTTGTCAATGTAATAAGGTTTTTTTTAAGCCATTAGTATGGTTTTAGAGGATTCATAGGTGTTTACAGTGTATTTAAAGGTCAAAGAGTTAAAAAAATTGCCATGTATGGAAAAGTGATGTTAACAAATTTGTAATGGTGTGTTTATGTTCCCAACGGTCATTAAGCATTTGAAATTTAGTTGCAAAGTTGGTTGGTCATTGGTTGAGCCTGGGGAAGCCTTTAATTTTCTTGGAGTCGTCGATTGTAATGTTAGATGTTGAAGGAAAGGACCGGAAAATAAAGAATCTCTATTTTTTCACATATTTTATGCGTTTCCTCTCATTATTCAAATCTGTACAGGCACGTACAGTCAATTTATGATGTGAAATCTCTTTCATTCTTTGAATACTTGTGTTAGCTTTGTTTTGTGTCTGATTTGAAGGCATTTGGTAGTGATTTGTGTTAGAAAACTCCACTTCTTTGTAATTAGTTGTATACCTTGTTTTTGAGGGTTTTGTGATCTAAATATAATGTAAAGGGCCCTTACACTTTCTGTGGCCACTGTAACTTGTGTAAGGGGCCCTATGGAGTTTTGTTTACATATAGGATGCATGAATAGAGTGTAGGGAGAGGAATAAAGAAGATATATCTATTGTTCCTGAGTGTTTTGTGGAGAAATGCATGTAAATAAAGGGGTTTCAGTCTAGGGTTTGACAAAATCTGTATGGGAGTCTTGTTTTTTTGAAATTTTAAGCATGTATGGGGTTAATGGACAGTGTTTGAGTTGGTTTTAGGGCCTGGGAGATTGTGGAAGCACTAGATTCAATAAACCCTCATGATTTACACCTAAAACAAGGGTTTTCTGGTTTGGCATGTATTGGTCTGTACCGGTGAGATCTCTTTGTGGTTTCTGAGGTTTGAGGACATAAAAATTTCTGCCCCAAGGTTTCAGAGGGATTGGAGAAGTTTCAAGGGTACTCTCTTTGAAAAAGAGGCCTATTTCACTAGGTTTTTCCATGACAAGGGTGTTGGATCTCCATGTTGGTCCAAAGGAGTTGTTGTTGGGGCTTACATATGTGTTATATCCTTGAAATGGGTATCCGAATCCATTAATATTTTTTCTAGTGTTTTGGGAATCATTTGTGTTATTGGGAAAAAACTAGGTTTGCACTACTACAAGGGTTCAAGGGGTGAAAGTGGGAAATCTGACTTTTGTTGTTTGTCAAGCTTTGTGGGTGATTTAGACTATCCAAATAGGTCATATTAATCTTGTTAGATGCCTCTTATAGGCAGGGTTATCTAATTATTTGTTTTTATCTTGTTTCTTGATCAATGTAACACATTTTTACAAGAAGGCCGAATGTGTTTTAAAATAAATGTTTCCATATAAATAGGTAATTTATCATCTTTAGACCATTTCTCCAAACAAGCATAAACATGAAAGTTAGGGTTATCCTCTTCAAAAAAACTTTTTTATTTTTAATTACACAAAAATAAATGCTTTCACAAACATCAATGTGCAACCCATTCACACAAATCATAATTTTGAATCTATTTATTTGAAATTGTATTCCAATGCATTATATCACATTTTCATTCTATATAATGTATCTACTAATATTTTGGTAACACAAAACTAAAGATACCTCAAAATTATATCCCAACTTATAAGGCCTATTCAAAACTTCATAATTTGCATTCACCTAGTGCACAATTCAAAATCTTCATTCTCAAAAGATGCACAACAATGAGGATTTTTCTACTTTATATGATCCGAAAGAATGGCTATAATGTTTGAATTAGGTTGTTCCACATTGAGACATATGTTGCAAGTATAATTACATCAAACTGAAGGTCACTTGTAGTGACTTTGTTGGTATTTGTCTTGCTGAAAGTACACATGTAGTGAAGGAGAGTCACATTCAATAATATTGTAGGTGTATGTTGAATCACCCACTAAAATAATTATTAAGAGAAATTCTTCTTACTTTCAACAATGTTGCAAGTATTGGAAAATAATGACAAGTTTTTTTGTTTTTCAATTTGTTCTATAGCCACTTGATGACAATCTAAAATAACATTATGGTACATATAGAATCAACTATCTATATCTATACTTGTTCCAAGTTATCTTTTGAATGAATAACAATATTTGGGAGGTCAAGTAGGTAAAGGAATGTTGAACATTCAAAATACTGAGAGGGGGGGTGAATCAATATTCTTTTAAACCACTTAAGCATTGAAACATTCATTCCATTAGTATATTCAATTTGTAGCAAGAAAGGAAAGTATGAAAGTAACCATCAAAGCACATAACACATTAACACCATATTTTTATGTGGAAAACCCAAAATGTGAAAACCATAGTGAGGATTAGCTCACAATATATTATAACCAATTATAGTATATTTCAAAAGTGCTCACTACAGGTGGACTCACTGTCCACTGAAAGAAGAAAAGATAGAAGAGATTGTGGCACACAACCAATATTTGAACTGTTATAGTTTCATCTAACATATGCATGAATTATAGTTCCATTGAATCTCAAAATATAAACTTTACACACTTCATACTAATCTGCACTAACACTTTGCTCTACTCTGCATTCACATTATATTTCCACAATTTACATCAATTGTACATCACATTACATCTCTATCTTCAAAACATTGAAAAAGAACTTGCATATATATCTACTTTATCCAAAAACATGTATAACATCAATTAGGTTGGCCTAATTAGATGTATTATACAAAATATAACTTATCAACTCAACATACATACATACACACTTCACGCCAAGATCCAAAACTCATAACAAATCAAAATAAGTTGGTATGGACCCATAATAGCTCCCATATAATGAGTCAATGCTTATTCAAACTTCGGAACATACAAAACTTATTAGGTCAGCACTGGCAATGACCTAATAACATAATTTGCCAATTGTACATCCAAAAACTAACACGGGGACTTCCAAACTCTATGTCACTTGGAATATAGGCACCATTGACACCTGTCAACATTCCCACAAATCCACAAAGCTATATTCCAATCTGCAAAGAAGTGTGGATTCACCAAAACATGTACACCAAACTGGAAACCTCTACTAATGCTAGACCAAACTTTTGTCACACATAATTGTATTGACACTTGGTCAATTTTCATATCTACTACCTTCACCGGATCAAACCTTCTTTCAAATTCCCATTGGATTACCATCTTCAAACATGTTCAAGTTGTACAAACTAATCTGCATGATGGTCTTCATACCAGAATACAATATTGACATCAATCACAACACTGTAATACAATGCACTTATCCCTCATGCTCATGTTGTCAGCAAATGCATCAATGACAAACTTCTTATTCTTCCAGCAATCTCCCCCTATGTCATTGATGGAAACATGCCTCAATTGTCTCCCAAAATTATTCTCCCCCTTTGACATCAAGGGAAAAGGACCCAAACATAAGTCTTCACATATACTAGAACTCCCCTGACTGATATGTACATATATACAAGCTAAAAATTTAATTGACTCCCCCTAAGGGTGCAATCCAGCAAAAATTTGTACTAGAAAATTGCCTTATACCATCCACATATGTACATAGAAGTTTGAAACAATAACTTAAATGCATAAAAGGAAAGAAATACATTCACCCGGAGGAAGCATTTGACTCTTGCAGATTTTCAAGATGGATTTCCATTCTTGCTTTCCTTCCTCCCAAATTTTCTTGGCTAGGACAAGTATTCTGCTTTGGGTTTCAAACTCCATGAAGAGTTCTTCACCGTCATACAGAGTGTTGGGTACCAGATTTAGCTTTGAAGCTTTTGTAGCACTCAACAGGGCATTGGAAATAGGTATGAACTTGAAGTCCACCAAATCCCTGAGATGATCAAACTACATTATGATCTTTCCTGTTTGTACTTGAAAATGGAAGAACTGCTCATGTATATTTTCAATTGCAGACCTTATGCTTCCACCCAGATCTTGTGCTAGATCATAGGAATTGGAAGTAAATTTTCAATTTGAGACTCAATAAAGTCCATCTCATCTTTTATGCTTTTTGTAGACCTTGGCCACTTCATACAAAACTGAAATAAAACTTTAGCTTCCACCACACAAGCATGTACACCTTTAAGATTTTCCAAGAATGTGTTGTGTGCAACAACACACTTCTCCATTACATCCATTAGTTTTCTATAATTTATCTTTTTCTCTTATTCTTTCTCTAAATTCCCTTTCAACCCACTAGCATACTCCTTAAATGAATCAAGTAAAAATTTAAAATTTTCCATACCATATAGAGAGTTGTCAATGGTAACACTGGGTATGGCCTCCCACAAAACTTGTACTGCCTCATCTATCATCTCTCCACTCTTCTGATGATTCTCAATTATTTATTTTCGAGCAGATGCATGAAACACATCACCTAGTTGAAGCTTTTGAAGAGGAGATATCTTATCCATGTCCACACGCCCATGTTGCATCAAAAGTTGTAGTAACTAGGAAAACACTATAGGTTGGAACGGTAACTGCATGCTTAGAAAATTCTTTAATGAATCTCTAGAGGTGTCAGAATATTCACCAGTAGTCTTTACATCCTCTTTACATCCTCCTCTACAACCTTCTCCTTCAGATCATTTTCCTTATCACTAGTTTTAACTACTGTCTCTGCATCCTTCTTCTCTTTTGCATCACTAGATGCATCCTCACTCTTCTTCTCCTCAAACCTCTGCTCATCACTCCTTCCAGGCACATCTTCACTAGTATATTGTTCTTTTTTATCCAGAGGAATGATTGTCTCTAGTTGGCCTTGAGTGTTCTCAACATTTGTCTCAGATACCGAAGGAGGTGTTTGATGATCTATAGTGATATCCTCCTTTGCAATGTCTTCTCTGGTAGCTCCTTCAAAATTTTCCTCTCCTACAACATTTTCTTCTACAATTTCTTCCACTTGCAAAAGAACATTATCCTACACATTACCTTCTTCAGTGTCATGCTCATGTTGAAAACTACACTTATAGATCTACAAAAGATTTTTTTATATTTAAAAAAATTATTATTTATGTGAGTAGGGGTTGTTGAAACATCAAGTTTTTTGAATAATTTTATTATTTTGGTAAATTTTCCTCAAAGTGGTGCTACATATGCATTTAGTGAACACTTTTATTTGGAAAATTTGTGGTCATAACTAACTTAGTTGCAATTAATCTAGCTAGATTGTATGTTTGACCAAAATTGACTTTTGGTTAGAAATATTTAAATTCACTTGTGTTGATAAGTTTGCCATAAGTGTGACACAAATTTGTACTTTTACCCTGTGGCTACCATATTTTTCAACTGGTTGGGATTAAACTTATTCATATATTTTAGATTCCTTACTCCATATTTTGGAGGACGAGCATAAGGCTACCAAAGATATAACTAAATGTATTCCTTTGATTATGAATAATTTTTAGAAATCAACTAGAAAAGGAGTTTTATCTAATTATTTAGAGGATTACATGGCTAAATTTAGGCACTTTATGACTTACAAGAGTGTTTGGAGCTTGTTTAAGACATTTTTAAAGAAACCATTTGGAATGAGCCCCATGTGTAACCCATGGAGATTTGATCTTATAAAGGTAGTAGTGCCTAATTACTTTGTTATCCCTAACCGTATTGAATGGATTGCCTAAATGTACAATCTTAAAACCCATGTTTTCAAGTATTCAAAAGGAAAAAAAAATCATTGTACAAATATGAAATTATTTTAATAAATTTATTTTTATAAATAAGAAATTATTTCAAATAATTTTCTATCCAGACCTACTTGGGTGATTCTTGCAGTTGCCCAGTCACCTAATGCACCTCCTGAAGTGTCTTATGTTGCTTCTAGGGGTCGCTCCTTCTCTTTGGTGACCAGGTCTAGTTCTGCTTGCCCCAATCTAGTGTCCCCTAATCCCTCAGCCAAACCTTCTATGGTGGTGATCTATAGGGCAAAAGTGGCTGAGAATGAAGATTTATATCAGAGGTTTGGCTTGGTTTTCTACTTTGCAATATTTGGTTGTATCTTCTCAACTTGAATAAGTGGGTTTTAGAGCATTAGAGGAAAGTTTTGGGTAAGATCGAACTCTTCCCAAGTGTTAAAGGGTTTTTTGTTGTTACTTTTACTTTTGTTGAGGACTGTGTGTGCGAATTTGGGTCATCTTTAGACTTGGGAAGTTCATTCTCTTATGCTCAAACATTGGTTCTTTTCCTTCAATCCCCTTATTGAACCACTCAGTGTTCATCTAGTATGGGTTAGACTCTTGAATCTCCCCCTTCATTTTTTCGGAGGAGACTTGCTTTGAAGCCATTGGGAACTCAATTGGTCGCTTCTTGAAAACTAATAATGCCACTTCTTTTTTGGGCCATAAATTCTACATTTGCTTAGTTTTTGGTGGATATCAACATCTCTTTGCTTCTTCATGAAGAGGTGGTTTTGTTGGTTAGGGATCTTCCCTAGTCTCAACTGATCAACTATGAGGGTCTCACCTGTAGGTGCTACCATTATTTTTCTACTGGTCACCTGGCTTCAGCTTGCAACTCTCTTTAGCACTAAAAGGGTGTGTCAACTTGGTGGAAGGATGTGAATGATGATCTCGTGACTGCTCCAAACTCAGTTTTGGTGTGTCCTGTTGTCCTTGGTGGTGTTCCTAAGTGCACTCCTTTTTCTCCTTAAGTTGCTTTTATCTTGCCTAAGTCTATTGGGGTTAGTGGTTGTAGCTCTTATGGTTGTCCTCATGTTCTCGCCTCGAATGCTCTTGGTCTCCCTTTGGGAGAGACCCCTGTCCTTTATAGTGTGTGTTCTAACAATAGCATCACTTGGATCGTCGTTCATAGAAGTTGTAAAGGATCCACCTCTACCTCTTCCAGTTCTCTTTCTCATGACTTAGTGGATAAGTCCATTTGTATAGGTTTGCATCCCTAGCCTCTTGTTTCTTTCTAGTTCCTAGCTTCAATCAAAATCTTTGTTGGTCTCTGTTTGTTTCTTTTTTGTCTCACCTTTGGTGAGATTTGTTCCATTTTCCTTAATGGTTGTCTTGTATTAGGTATGGGCCCTTCCCATTTTTATCTTAATCAAAACGAGGTGTTGAACATGTAAAATTTTACTATTGAATATAATAAGAATAGGTCAATTACAAAGTGAAATGGTTGCCCCAATATAAAGTTAAGAAAAAGGTTCAAAGATGATTTGGATAACTTATAATGAAATGAGGTTGGATAATATGCATGGGAATAAGGTTAGGGATAGCACATATACCCAAGGAACATTGTTGAAGAAGGAAAATAGGTATGGAGTTAAGAACATGGTCGGAGAATAAGCTTTGGAATGCACACAAACATGATTAGGGACTAAGTATAGGGAACAAGTTGGAGAATAAAGCTAGGGATAGTGCACATGCATAAGGTTAGGAATAGGGTTGGGGAAGACACACAAACACTAGGTCAAGGAACATGGATGGATGATTGGGTTGAGGAATGGGGAAATGAATTATGGTAATGTGCTTGTGCACATGCTTTGGCAATGGAGTTGGAGAATAATGTTGAGGAATTTCATAGGAAAAAATTTAGAGAATGTTGTTGGATAATTAAATTTGGGGATGTATTCCACCACATAATTAGGGAAATTAATTAGAGAACTATTTTATGAATGCATAATAAATATAGTTAGAGAATGAGGTTGTGAGTGGTGCATAGGTTCCTTCAAGTCCCTTTTACTCTTTAGAAAATCAATCCAATTTCATGTAGACTAACATGACTTCTATAAAATGTTCTTCCAATTTTATGCTAGTTAAATAAGAAATGATGACATGTTAGTCAAGTGATTCATTCACTCTTTGCATTATTTATCCTAAGTATGAATAATCCAACAATAATAAATTGCATGTTTGATGATGTTTCACTGTGATGGAGACACTTGTGTCACTTAGCACTAGGTGAGTCTCTATAAGGCTAAAGAAGAATACTATGATCTAGATCACCCTAAAGAGATTCACTAAAGATCATCTACCATTGAAAATCTTTTTTTATCCATGAAATATATAACAAGATTAGCTAGATGGAATTCATTACTTGATCAAGAGATATTTTCCACTAGTAGTAAAGGAAGGGACATGATTATTAGGATAATATAGATGACTCATGCAAGTGTAAAATTAATTCCCCACTTAAGAAAAATATACGGATTTCAATATTTTGATGTCAATGAGTTATGCATTTCTATGAATCATGATCATACTAACTCCAACTAAAGAAAAAGAATGATCTCAAAAAAGATGCAGAAGTTGAGTTTAGACTTAGCCTTTAACAATCAACAAAAATATTCAACATCATGGAATATATAATGAAGTTGACAAATAAAAAATAATGAATTGGGGATGGGAAACATTGATTATTTATCAATTACCTTACCAAATACCATACAAAGCCTTATAAGACACTCCATGAATGATTTTTTCATGGACTAATCTTTCAATAATCAAAAGGTAATTCTTCAAGCTAGAAGAATATTAACAACCTCAATGCATAAATTCACAAGCATAAAAAGAGCATTAATTAATGGTTGGATCTTTTGTTTTCTCTTTCTTTGTTCACATTTCTTCAATATTTACTCATGTATTGAATGAGGAAAATGAAACTTATATGCTAAATAATAACTTGCCATCAAGAAAGAACTTGTTTCCATAAATCTAAATATAGGTTCATTCCTAATACTTGCTAATTGCTCAATAAATTTCCTAAAATTAAATATGGTCTCATAGAATAAGAAAATGTATAGTATAAAGAGGATGGACTTGTAGAAAATCCTTGGAAAATTCTTAGAAAATTTAAAATTATTTCTAAATATTTAACTACACTTTGTAAATTTTGTGCATACATATCCTACAACCATAGCATTCAAAGGTGACATGTTTCATTGAGGCATTTTTCAAACAAGGAACGACTCTTACCAAGGAATCAAGTATACCAATCCTTAGTTTTCCTCTATAGAGTGTTGGTAGAGGGGGGTTCTTTAGTAGAGAAATTTAATAATCTTATGCAAACATGGTGGACCATCCAACTTGAGATGTACTAGGATGGATCCTTAGGGAATTCTTCCCATATTTATATTACTAGTACAATGGCATCCTAGTTCTTAGTTCACAAAAAAGATACTTGTGTCAAGTCAAGAAAATTATTGTCAAATAAATTTCTAAAAGAATTCGCCTAACATCATCCCACACAAGAATTAAACTTCTATCAAATAGATTTAATATTCACAAAAAAAAAAATTGGTATTCATTCTGCAAAATACATGTTCCTTTTTAATGAGATGATAATTAATGGACTAGTCATAATCTTAAATGCAACTTGTTATAATTTGTTCTCTTTAAATAGTACATTGTTGTAAATATTGTATCTAAAATTTTTATGATAGTACCCTTCCCCAAAATAGAGATATAATAAGTAATCAAGAATGAAATAAGCTAATATAATAACTTGGGTGTGCTAAATAATACCTTAGATATCAGCATTGTACTTAATGTGCATGGGTGGGTAAGACCAATATAGTGATGATAGCCCATAAGATTATGGAGTCTTCATAGATTTAAAAATGGTGCAAGAAGATGAATGCAAGTAATGTTGTGGGGCATCAACATGGATTTAGTCCAAGAGTTACCATTATCTAAGTTTAAATATGATATTATTAAAGTGTGTTTATAATTTTGACTAAGTTTGCACACCTAATTATAGGTGATCTTTACCTTTTTTAAGTGGTTATTTGAGAGATATTCTAACTTCATGAAATATAAAAGAATATCATCTTGAATGAGATACTTGAATGAAATTTTCCTTTAAAATGCATTACAATCAACTTTAGGAAATAATTTGAACTTCAATTGCAATGTTGAGAAAAGTGGTCAAACAAAGAGAGTTAACTAGGTATTGGGAAATATGTGAGGATGTGCTCAATGGATTAGTAGTGCAAATGACAAGTAATTTTTAGTCATAGAGTTTTAAGATCAAGAGAAGATAAATATGGATAAAAGAGGTATGTTAATAGGAAAAGAACTCCTATACAATCTATAATAGGTGAGAATCTTTTCTAAGATGTAAACCTAATGTAACCAATGATGGAGAGTCAATTGAACGCCAACCATCTCTTTATATAAAGCATGCACAACGACTTCTAAGGACACACAAGTTGAGGTCTACTACACATAATCTAAAAAAAATTCATGATATCACAATATGTTACTAGGATGGAAGGAAACTCAACAAATAATTATATACACTAAGCTTAAACAAGCTAATTTCTAGCACATTGTTTTTTAAAGAATTAAAGGTATATGTTTGATGTCCAAAACATATCTTGAGATTTACATATGATACCTGATTACTTATCCAAATTTTTAAATAAATTCATAAACCAAAACTTAATTATTTGTTGAATTTTAAACAAAAACCAAAACACCATCACATAGGGGAAATTGTTGATTTTATAGATCTTATTGTAACATATTTTGCACCAAATCTCATAGGAATATTTTGGAAAACTTCCCCTTATAAAAATAAAATTTTGAGATAACAAGATTGAATATTACAAAAAATAGAACATGGCAATTATAAACTAGAAACACTATCCTACTCTCTTTTATCCCACATCAACATTGTCTTCACCCTTGATCTTCCAAATTTAAAAATGAAGTCTCTAATGTTTTCCCTAACCTTCAACCTACAAGAAAATAATATGGAATCCATTATGATACTAAATCCCTTCTCTAAATTTTATAACTCTCCTTCAAGTACGACACCAAGACTAGAAGTTCATACGAAGATTCAAAGGTGTAACTCCAAAAAATGGTTTTGATCTTCCACATATCCAAGAGCATCAACCAAGGATAATTTTTGTCTCATACAATAATTACCTCTATATATATGACAACATTATCCAAAGGGAAAGGAAAGAGTAAAGGAATAAACGTTTAACTCTCTCCACCTAGTCACCATCATGAGGGAAAGGCATGCATGATTATCCCTTATTATATTTACAAGTCCATATGGGAACTTCCATAATAGACATTGGTATGCAAATGGGGATTACACATACAAATTTAATAGAAAGATAAAAGTATCTTAACATCCCAAGCGCTTCTATGGAATTGTGACTCTTCAATTTCTATGGAGTGTCACATGAACTTCAACATAATTATCAAATGGGGTCCACCATATATTCTCTCCAAGTGCAGTACCCAAATTGGGAGGGAAAAGATATTTCAAATTCAAATTTGAATATGGAGCATGCATCCGCACCTAGGAAACCAATTTGTAACAAACAAAGAAAAAGTTGATGCAATAAAATTATTTTTGGTGATGTCAACTATTGAAGCCCCAAGATGCTCTTGCATCAAGACCTAAAAAAATAGACAATAAAATTTGGAAATTCATCCAAAATTGCACCTCTTAAGAAATTTCAAGATCTTGAAAATCATCAACCCATGATATATAGACTTTTTTCACCACCAATATTTAACAAGAATTATGTTGTATTCCATGTATCACACTTGAAAAAAAATGTAGACTTTACGTATGTTTTGCATTGGCATGCATTTCATGTACTTGATCTAGAAGTAGTGTTCTTGATCCTCTAAGACAACTTGATTAGCAATAGGTTTAAGTGCACAATAGAGCCATATAGTAGTGTGAGATTGAATGAGACCAAATACATTGAAAATGGTGCTACATGACAAAATACATAATTTTTTTCTTATTCGTTTGTTTAGACAATTGAGCATCAAGACAATCCATAGTTAGGTGGGAGGGGGAAGAAAGAAGGCTGAGGGGAAAGAGGATTTCATGACCCTCAATTATTGATGTTATTATTTATTTATCAAATTATTTTGTTAAACTTTGACATTTTAGATTAATTTATGGATTATGATTTATATATGGATTAATTATAGAAAAAATTTGGTGTTTATTAGTCATGTTTATATATGATGTGATGATTATTCTTTGATAGCATTTTGTTTAATTGGAATGGATATATTCATATATCATTATGAATGCATATATGAGACTTTGTTGACAACCAATCACTTTCTTCAAGTTATGTGGATGTAATGGAAATATCTAACTTGGGATGAAGGCTTTTCAACATGGAGAAGCACAAAATAAAGAGGAGAAATTTGAGACAGACACACATTCACATCGCATTTAATTGATTGACTAGTATGGTTGGTTGCATTATTGTTGTCTTTTTTCTTAGCCTTGTTGAAGCATGTGTACTCCTCATGGTTGTCTTTGATTTGTATTTCATGAAGTGTAATTATTATGGTTTCCATTTGTTATTGTGTTGTTTGGGCCTTGATAAAAATCCATAATAGGCATCAATATTATATGCATAATATTTAAGTAGATACCTTTTTGTCCATAAGTGCCCAAAAAGTATGGCCTCTAATTTGAACCCTCTTCAAGACCTAAAATTGGGAAAGGATATAATCACATATGTGATTAAAAATGGTACAAAGTGATAATTTAATTATATTTTTAATTTTAAAATGTTATAATTATGGTTTTAAACTTGGTTGACATAAGCTAATTTGATAAAAGGATTTTAAAGTTCAAAATAGAAAATCAAATCTAATGTTATCTTGAAAACTACAACCCAAGGCACCAACAAGCAACTCCTCTAATTTTGGAAATCCTTCTACCCTTCATGAACATGAATATCTCTCCATTCATGCATGAGATTTTTGGGGTTTAGTTTTGTGGGGGTTATAACATGCTTTGGGGGTTTTCTTTTTATCCCCTCATTCACATTATTAGAGTTTTCAACTTTGTATAGCGGAGATGGTTTGGATAAGAATGAAATTTGGAATATTTATCCAACTGCAAGTTTAGAAAAGCATGTGTTAAACTAGTTTATGATTTTTTAAACAAAGGAGACCCTTTGTTGATGTATGCATTACCATTACAATTATGTGGGGTTGGGGATATTGGCTTGTGTTCTTGACTTCCAATTATACCAATGAAATCTAGTCTAGACCACCTCTCAAGATTGTTTTTTGTTTGTAACAGATACATGGGATAATTATCGCACTTAAAAGGTTTTAAAATCCTTCACATACATCACATGCACCACCCACTATTCTCCATATTAGGGCCACAAATCAGAACTTCCCTATAGCTGCCTTTGTCCCCATCATCCTCCTTTGAGGCCTTCATGTGTTTCCAAGAATATCTCCTCCCTCACAACCTCTATCTAAACACTTAATTTGGGCTCTTTTGTACAATGTGAAGATGATTGATGTCATTGACTTTGAAAATATCTTCTTTTAACTTGATTTGGTCATGACTTTTGGAAAGCAATTTATTGATAGGAAGTTTACTATTGTTTCATGATAAGAGCACAACTATTTGTAATAACTATGTATCCACAAAATTTCATAGTGTGCTTTGTCTAATGGATCTCATAAACTTATCCCTTACAAGTAGTTGGACATTATATGGAGCTTTTCTAGAATAAGAGAAAGTTGTTTGAATTGTTAGCTCAGTAAGTAAATAAATCATAGCTTGATAATCAATATAAAATATGAAGCATTTGTAAATAGTTAATTTTGAAACTTCTAGATATACGCCTTAGATAATGTTTCCCTTTCCATCATACTATAATTCAAACTATAATAGTTCCCTAGAGTATATAAGTTGGTATGGTCAAGCTTGTGGTCTCCCTTTGGCATCAATGTACATATAGCCATAAATTTGGATGTGCTCCCACAAATATTGAACTCTTTGCTAGATCTAGTTATTCTAGTACATATGGGATTATCTTAACTTCTCAACAAAAAATTATTGATCTTCTCTACAAAAGACATATACACAGGCCTTTTTTTATCAAGATGTCAAGTGAAAAGAGGACTTCCATGTTCTTCATAAAACTCCCATAAACCCAATAGGTGAAAGGAGCAACCAAACACTTCTATGTTATGTATACATATATGTTTAACTACTTAGAACATCTATCTAGGTTTATCTTCAACCCTACTTCTCACATAATATGTACCAAAAATTCACAAATCACTATTAACAAACACTTATTTAGGTTTAAGATCAGCTTGGCTTGTTGGCATACTTCATACATTCCTCAAGAGCTTTCAAACATGTCTCTTCTTCTTCATATATTGGCCAATCATCAACTTTAAATTTTGTCCATTTCATAAGATGTGGAGTGTTATTATTTGGAAATTGGTTAGGGAACTGCATAGTTTGAATAGCATACTATCATAGGCACAATCATAGTTTCAACCACAAAGGTTGTCTTGAGCTTTTTCATCTTGAATAAATCTTAATATATACCTTCTATACCCATCAATTAACAAGTAGATATCATGTCCAACCTTGTCCTCTATGATGGAGCTTGTTACTAAGATGGGGAATGGGATCTTCATAATGATTGTGCTTAAGCTTTGAAAATCCATGCATCCTTATATCCTTCCTTGATTTTCAAAATTATCATAAAGTATAATACTTATTCATTTTTGTACATTCCAAATGTTATCCCAACTTACAACATTCTATCTATCTTTTCTCATACCTTCATCATGTACATCAAATTCAAGTTGTAGAGTCTCATCCATGTAGATTATGTTCCAAGCATTAATGATATGCAGTACAAACACAACTCACTCAAAGCCCCTCGTGTCTTCAAATAGAATGACCATCAAATGCATTATACATATATCTATTAAAATAGACCTTGGGTTGGAAATACTAATAAGGAATCCACATTACTATGTCCAAAACTAGGTTCCAATCACCCAAATTAGAATGCAACCACATTTGACATTAGGTTCCAATCATATATATTACAATACAATTGCATTGAACACTGGTTTCAATCATCTAAAAAAATGTTAGGACCTCTTCCATCCTCCAACTTCCAAAATCGACTTTGTGAATTGTGATGGGTATTCTTGCTTCTTGTCAATGGTCTTAACAATGACTTGTTTATATACCCAATATACCCACTTCAAATTAATTTCCTCATTCCCATGTATACATCAAATTTCCTCATTTTCAAATCCAACAATCTACTATGGAACTATTTCCTCTAAGCAATGATCAAGTGGAGGTAGTCTTGTCCTAGATACACCTCCTACCATGAAGTCATTTTCAAATGCAACAATCTACTATGGGACTATTTCCTCTAAGCAATGAACAAGTGGAGGTACTCTTGTCCACGAAGTCACCAGTGGCAGAGACGATTGCATTTGATCAAGTGAAATCATCTGGAGCAGATCCGGTTGAAGCGATTGAACCACCACCATATCCTTATAACACATGTCCTCCTTATAATATCTTATCAAACTTTATCGCCTCTTATTAACCCACTACATGTACCACTGAAGTCTAGTGGTGGAAGACTTTGATTCCCGAATTATGCTCCCCCTTGATAGGTACTTCACAATCTTTTCATGGAATAAAACATAATGCACTCAAAATCTAAGGAGATATTGAAAAGTTTGTACTCTTGATCCGAAACTTTCAGTTGAGGATTTTAAATAAAGATCATAGCTTAGTATCCCTCCAGGTACTTATCCATTTATATCTCCTATATTGATTTTCTACTGCAAATTCATCCCACATGTAATACAATGAAATTCATGTATTTGACAAAGTTGAGTGACTAGTAAGAAAGAAATTCATGTGCACATTTCAGGCAACAAAATTTTGCAAGGAAATGAACAAGTCCACATTCTTTATTTGTGTTCAAAGAAATTCTTAACAAAAAATTGTTGTTAATGGAGAAATTTGTACACCCTTTGAATTGTGTTTTTAATTTAATAAAGAAACAATCTGAAACTGTCATGGAAATATAGAATTAGGTGTCCTCCACATTTGTAAAGTAGAAACAACACAGTGCATTGATAAAAATGATGTCAAATGATCGGCCATGGAGACAGATAAGACAGATGTTGTTTGGGAGCAGCAATCCTAAGTGCTAAAATAGGAGAACCAGAAAAGTGACTGCTAAAAATAGGTGCAGCAGGGTTAAAAATAAAAATGGAATTATTTTTGTATTTTGCAGCATTATATGTTTAGACTCTAGAGGGTTAGTTCATTGTTAAAAGTAGGATGTTTAGATCATTGTTATGATGGAGAAAGCAAAGAGAAGATTTTGTGAGGTGTAAGCTCAATCGGAGGTGAATTAGAAGATTGAATATTATTTGTTTGAATTGATATAATAATAAAAAAATTGTTGGAAAAAGTTATGAAGGGCTTTAAGATCTTTTGAATGAAATTTGTTTTATGTTTATGGTTTCATATTTGGTAGTTGTTCTACCCTTGTTCCGTATGAAATTTTTCAATAGTAGTATTAGAGTCACATTTTTCAAAGCAAAATTAACGCAGGTGTCTATTCTTATAAATGAGAATTACACTAGACAAATTCTGAGACAAAATCTCAGAATTTAAAAATGATATATTGCTAGTTCCACAATTTAATAGCAAGAAAGTTGCAAAAAAAACTTTAATATGGAATGAGTATGGAATTTAGTAGTAAGCAGGTATGTCAATCCTCAAGATTAAAATATATTAATTATCTTTAGAAAAAAGAAGATGAGAAAAATGATGTTCAAGTGTTTTTCTTTATTCGAAGTGTTATATATCCAAGTATTTATTCAAGAATTGTAGTTTGCAAAACATCAAAATAAGTATGGACAAGTTTGGAAAAATCATATCAAGATACATATCAAGTAAGAGTTGCAAATATTCAAACCCTAAGAATGTTTCTTGAGAATTTGAGAATGAAAGATAACAAAAAAAAAGATGGAGATTATTGTATTAGAGCAGCAGATATTGTGAATAAGATGAGAGCATATGATGAGACAGTGAAACATGATGTGGTTGTGAAGAAAAGGTTGAGATCTCTTACACCTTAGTAGATGTATATTGATATTACTTTAGAAAAGTGTAAAGATTTAAAATACTTCATAGACTGAAGAATTGATTGGATCATTAATTACCTATGAAGATAATATAAAGTGTATGGGTGGTTTATCAAACATTTATATCAAAAACAAAGATCACTAACAATCAAGGAGACATTACTAATTTTCCTAAAAGCAATAAGGGGGAGAGTTCATACAAGGCTTTGGTTCTAACTTCAAAGGAAGACAATAAGTAGAAATCATGGTTTCTTAAGAGGTAGAGGTAGATTTAATGCAAGAAAAACACTAGTGCAGTGCTACTATAGCAAGAGATATGGTCCTATAAAGATATTATAGATTCAAAAATAAATAAATAAAAGAAAAAAGAAAATATGTACAAGAATATAACTGAAGGTTTGAAACAAAAGGTAAAGATGTAGATCCACTGCACTACTCTCTTTCATTCCATGAAGTTGAAAACACAAGTAATGTGATATCGTTTCTAAATTCGGGGATTTCTAATAAAATGACAAGTTGTAGAGGAGTATTTTCAAATATTGATGATTTTTTAAGTGGGGTGAGATTAAGTAATAATAAAATACTTGAAGTTTGTGGAAAACAAACAATGGATATAGACATCAAACAAGTAAAAGGAGAAATTGTTGATGTATACCACTCACCACAACTAAAACATAATTTGATGGGTGTTGGTCAACTAATAGAGAAATGACTTAAACTTGTTTTTGATTAAAAAATATACACAAGTGATAAGGGACAAGGAAGAAAGATGTTTGCTATTACAAAAAGGACAATCAACTAAATGTTCCCATTGAGAATCAAAGCAAGTAAACTAATTTTTTGTTATGCCACTATTGAGGATGCAATTTTGTTATGGCGCCAAAGGTATGAAAAGTCATAATTTTTTTAAAATTCTATTTCATGTCAAAGAAATATGCTGCATAGGTTACCAAAGATTCAAGCAAGAGGAAAGGAGTTGTGCAATGATTATGCCCTTGAAGAGCATCACAAGAACATGCTTCCCAGAAATACATGGAAATAAAATCAATCACTAGAGCTTATTCATTCATATTTATGTTGTGCTATGTTAAAGGCAAGCATAAGTATGAATAGCTAAATGATTACATTTATTGATGATTTTGCTAGATACATAGATTTGGGTTTTGAAGAATAGGAATGATGCTTTTGAAACATTCATAAACATTTAAATTTATGATAGGAAAAGAAAGTAGATGATACACAAAGTGTAAGAATAGATAAAGAAGGTGAACTTATAATTTAATGAAATGAAATCAAAAGAGAGTTAGTAACACATTATACAACACACCAAAATGGAGTAGAAAAAAGAAAGAACAAAACAATAATAGAATCAACAAGAAGTGCACTAGAAGCAAAGAGTATGGATATAATGGTTCGGGTGGAAGTATTAAAATAAATTGTTTACACCATGAATAGGAGTCCAACTTTTGTGGTAAGAAATGAGGCAGCATATGAAGCTCGATATAAGAGAAAGCCTACAATGGTACATTTAAAAACATTTTCCTATCTAGCTTATGTCCACATAGATGATGAGAAAAGTATGAAATTAGATGAAAAAAATGAAGCATGCATATTTACAGGTGATAGTGTAGAAAACAAAAGTCTACACATTTTATTCCCCTCGAGGTAGGAAGAACATCATTTCTAGAGATGTTATATTTCTTGAATGAGTCTATATAAGTCATTTGAAGAAAGATATGAACAAGAATGATTTGGGTTTTTTTTTTTAAATGAGAGTTCAATATCTACATCAATTTCAAACAATTTTACATAAAGATAATTCAATCCCATCCTCCATATCTAATGTTAAATAATAATCTTGACAGAAGATAATAAGAAATCAAGTTAGAGAAAGAAATAGAAATAATGAAGAGGTTAATTTTGCATTCTATTCAAATATTGAGATAGAACCTACTAAGTTTGAAGAAGCCATTTAAATGGAAGTATGATTAAAACAATGGTAGAAGAGACTAATACTATTGAAAGGTACAAAAATTAGGCTTCTAAAGCTAACAGACAAAGAAGTGATACATACTAAATTTGCTTCCAAAACAAAGTACAAGGGTGATGGTAATGTTGAAATATGCAAAGCTAACTCTTTTGTAAAAAGATATGCTTAAAGGTATGATATAGACTATGAAGGGGCCTATACAACTATTCTTATAACACTATAAGACTGATATTATCATTAATAGTAAAAAATGAAAAGTGTAGATGTGAAGAATGTACTTTTTTATGGATTCATTAAAGGGGGAGAATATGTAGATCAACCACAATGATTTAAAGAAGGCAACAAAGAAGCATATGTTTACAAAGTGAAGAAAACACTATGGTTTGAAATAAACATCAAGAGCATGGTATTCAAGAATTGATACATGATTTTTAGCGAATGGATCTATGAGAAGCAAAATTGAGCCTTCACTATATTTCAAGAAGGAAGATAATGAAACAATTTATCTATTTCTAAATGTTAATGAGTTAACCTATGCAGAAAGCTCAAATATAATGAATAAAATTTCAAAGAGGCAATAACAAAAGAATTTGAAATTATTTGTTTAGGAACTACATATAATTTTCTTGGCATGAAGGGATGGCAATCTTATTGTTAAACCTTTATTTGTCAAGCTAATTATGCACAAGATATGTTAAAGTTTAATAAACTAAATTGAACAAGATTTAATGCACCAGTTGCATTTGAAGAGAAATTTGTAAGATAAGATAGATCACCAAATGTAAATGAAAAGAAATACAAATATTGTTAGAAGTTTAATGTATTTGACAACTACAAGACTTGAGATTATGTTTGCATTCATTTCGAGATATATGACTAAACATACAAAAAGATATTTTTATGCAATAAAACAAATATTGAAATATGTGAAAAGAACAAAGAATCATGGGAATCCATTATTATTAAATTGAAGATTCAAAGTTGTTTTAGTTATTTAAATTTGGATTTAGTAAGATCATAAAAGATAGAAAGAGAAGATGAAGACATTATTTTACTTTAAAATTGGAATGATTAAATAAAATTCAAAGAAGCATAATACAATAGCATTATCCATTATAAAAGAAAAGTATGTTACATTAATAGTAGTGTTTACACGAGTTGTTTGATTAAATAGAGTTTCTACAAGATCTATGAGAAATTGAAGCACCATTATGTAAGAGAGTTAATACAAGACACAAAGTTAGAAATTAAGTTTTGTAAGTCAAAGGAACAATTGGAAAACATCATGACTATAGGACTAGGGAAGATAATACACTCAAGATTAAAGGAAAAGTTGTTAAACATAATGTCAAACACTCAACTATGGAAACATAGTCATGATTGATGCAAGCACAACCTAAGCAACTACCAATGATCCTAATTGCTACAAATAGGAGCAGCAAAGACTATTAAGAAGAAGAAAAAAATAAATTGTTTTTTATTCTAAACCTTATCAACAACCTATACAAATAAGCTATAGTTGGTGCCTAAATGGGAGCTTCTTGTTTAGAGAATCAGTTCATTGTTTTTGATATTTGATATAAGCTAGATTGAAAGGGCTCAAACTCTTGTATAGCAAAACAACCAACTGGAAAATAGAGCAAGCACCATGAGATATGGGACAAATTAGACAACCCAACAAGACAAAACAAAGTGAGACACATCTACAACCAAGTTGCTATACACTAGATCACTAATAAAAGATATAGCTTGGAGCCTTAGGGCCCCACTTAGACAATGTCAAACCCAACCTTGTTCAATCTCACACCCTTCACACTAATATGAGATTGAAAAATAGATTTAAGTAGACCTTCCATTCCCCTTCATACAATGGCCCATGAAATACTATCATCCAAGTCCTTGAAACAAGGAGAAGTGGGGATGTTAGGGAGGGGGTAATGGGAAGGGGGAGATTCCTCTACAATGGGCATGTTCTATGTGCACAAAGGGAGCAATGGAATGATGAGGTGTAGCCAAAAAAACAAGCAGCCACCACATGAGAAGGCTAAAGTTGAACCAACTCTAAAGGCATAGTAGATTAGATGACTGGAGCAAGAGGTGGTTGGGATTCTTCGATGGGAGCCAATGGACCAATACAAGCATGATATTCTATATTTGTACTAGGAACAAGGGAACCAACATCTTGAGAAGAATCATTACCCTGGGAGGAGCCATCAATTAGAGTCAAAAGCATGAATAGTGAAGTGATATTCACAAGCATTCTTCCACCATGTTGTCAATCCCTTGTACAAGGAGAGTGGGAAATCAACAACTAGGTGCCCGATGGTAAAACAACATTTGCATCTAAAGGAGAGACCCTCATAGTAAAAGAAGTGAGTCCAAGACCTATCTCCCACCATCAAAACCACATCCCCATGAAGTGGCTTGGAAATTTAATATCCACCAAGATACAAGTGAAAGTAGAATGGCGCATGTAAGAAGTGATTGATTCAACCTTCAAAAAATGATCAATAGAGTTACTTGTGGCCTCATAGCAAGAATCTTCCCAAAACTAGAGAGGACGATTTGGAAGGAAAACCCACACAAATCTAACATTGAGATGTTAAAAAATGGGGTTAAAGGAAGAAAATTGTAATGTCCCCTAATTGGGAGTGCCCCAAATTTTCCCTAATTTTCCTTAATTTAAATAACAATGGGGTTAGATGATACCTTTCCTCTTATTGAAGCCTTGCACAAGTTAGAACCATTTACCATAATCAAAATGATTAGCGGATTATAATCATTTATTACAATAATAATCATTAGCAGATTTGCATAATTAGATATTAATAAACCCATGGCCAAACACTAATTCAATCACAAATTACTCTAACATCCTTGGAGGGTTCAACCATAGGAGAGAATGGGAGAATGTAGTTTGATGGGGTTCCTTGGACCCTTTTTCCCTAGACCCAAGGGGATATACCATCTCCCTTGACCTCATGTGGTGCATGTCATTCATATGAGGTGATTTATCTAGGAGGTGTCTTTTCCATTATCCCCTCATCTTACCAATCAATTCCTTCTCCCTATGATTTGACCTCTTGTGTTGGTTATCCATGACGAAGGAGTGAGGTTCCAAAGAATGCCCTGAAAATGCTATCTCTATTAAGCCCAAAGGTAGTACCCTTTATACCCCCTTGGCCTCCTGAGGCTCATCAAGTCCCCAATGAAGGTGGCGTACCTAGGAGAGTGCCCCATCACCGATTCCTCTTTGTAGTCTCAGTTCTTTCCACCATGGTTGAGCTTTCAAGGCATATGACAAACAAAGATTAATTGTATTTACTGATATGGCAATAGTAGCAATATAGATCATTAGTAATTGAAATGTATAATTAATTAATCATAGCCATTCACATTAAATTTATTGTATCATATGACTACAAATTAGATTTCATAACACCAATTTAGATAATCGAATTGTTGCCAAAATAATAATTAATAATAACTCCTAGCATAGGAAAAGCAGACCCTAATTTCCTTATATCTGGCTGCTTGGGATGTTCATTACTCTCAGACTGAATTCTCCTTCTCCAATCACTTCCTTTATCTAATTATATTTGTTATACTCAGAAGTGTTTCTATATTTTCTTATTTATTTTTCCCTATGATCTCCTTCATTTGATCTGTTGTTTGTGCTTAGATTTTTAACTCATTTCTTTTTTTTGTTCCTTATATATTAATCCTTGGAATCTTCCTTTTTTATATTTTCTAGAGAGTCACAACCCATCATAAGCCACACCCTTTCATGGTTGTTATCTTTGAAAGGGTCATGGCTTTTCATTAACTATTTTATTAAACTAACCCACAACCTTTTATAGTCAGTGCTTCTTTTGAATAATGAATTGATGCCTTATTATTGCTTTTCCATATTAATTCTTGCCTTAATAAATATTACTATTATTGCTCCAATATGATTGCAACCTTAGGTCTCAATTGTTGGTTTTTGATAAAATAAGCAGCATTTACAGGGTGTTGTACCCTTTACACCGAAAGCCCACAGGGCCAAAAAGAAGCTAGTTCAAACCAGAACATGAACTAGGAGAAAAAAAATAGGAGCCATAGGGGCCCAACAAAATAGGCCAAACAGGCCAACACAAAAACTGCTGACAAACAGCTGTCGAACAACAAACAAGGACTAGACAACCCCTAGGCCACGAAGAAGCGATGGATTTGGGGAGTCCCTTCTTCCTCTGCACAATAGACCAAGAAGACTCATAATCAAAATCCACCGAGCGAGGCGAGTGGAGTGGATCCTCAACAGCCACCTCAGGCAAGGAGACATCATGCAGCGAGGGACCCTACAGCGAAGAAGAGGAGACCTGAGCGATCAAAGGATCAGTAGAGTCATTCAATGAGGGATGTGTAGGTTCCGCCTGAATAGCGACAGTAGATTGAGGCAAAAAAGGTTCCACAAAAGGGATGGTCAGAAGAGGAGCCTGAAAAGACCCAGAAACCATGGGAGAAGCAACCAAGGGAGGATCGCCCACCCCAGAGGAACCATCTAAAGAAGGAGAACCAACCGTGAGATGGTCCGAGAGAGCATTCTTCCACCAAGTAGCAGTGCCCTTGCGGTGAGCAAGAGGGAAACCAGAGGCCAAATGACCAGTGGAGAAACACCTCATGCATTGAAAGGGGAGGCCCTCATAGTCCAGCAGCTGCATCCAAGGTCTGTCCACCACCATTAAGACCACATCACCATGGAGAGGTTTGGAGATGTCCAAATCAACTAAAATACCGACCATTGTAGTATTCCCAAGATTTTGAGTCATAAATTCCACCTTTAGAAAGTGTCCAATGGCGTTGCCAATAGCTTCATAACAAGAATCCTCCCAAAACTAGATAGGGAGGTTCAACAGTCAGACCCAGACTGGTCTAGTATTCAACAGCTCAGTAAGAGGATTGAAAGAGCGAGACCAAGACCTAATGGACAACGAATGAATACCCCACATCCACCCCCTTTCCAACACACAGTCCTGCTCCATAGAGGAGGAAAAGGTAGCCAAGAAAAACCCCCTAGTGCTGGGATAGAGCTCAATTCACCCAGAGACAATAGGCTTCCAAGAAATAGAAACCCATTCCTGGAGATCTAGAAGGGAGGGCCACAAGCCATTAAACCTGCAAACCACACCCTACTCCAAATAGTAGTCCTCATTTTCAACCACTTCAGGTCCACAAACCACCATAGGGGAAGCATGGGCACAGGGCAAAGGTTTAACCCTAGCTAGAGCAAGCATAGATTGAGTACCATCCTTAGAAATTGCCTCAGAAAAGGACTTTTGAGGACAGCCCGAAGCGGCCCTAAAGCCAGTAGAAGGAATACCACCGTCAGGGAGACCACCAGAAGCAGGAGCAACAGGTGGCACCGCAGAGAGAAAAGGGGCAAAGGGGACAGCCGCACCCAAACCAAGTAGTGCAGCATTAGTGCAAACTCCATTAACCTGCAACGAAGACCCAGAAAAAATACCAAGAGGAGCAAGGGGAGCCCCAGCCAAAGGGCCCCCGCAGGCCACCTGACCATCACCAGCAGATTGCATAACCAGGGCAGTCGTGTCGGAGCCCAACGCATCTACACCATTCTCCCGTTGAGCTCTCACCCAGTGTCGTACCAACGTTCATCTTCATCTAGCTAGGGATGTTACTTCCAAGGGTGACAACAATTTGATTCAATTGTTGGTTGTTCTTTATTGTATATATTAATATATGTTTCTTCACAATCTGATTTTATTGTAAATATATTTATTTTTATATTGGTTTATATATGCATAATGTTATAATATAATAATTATAATAATATTCAAATTGTTAATATTTATATTTATATATATTTTTAATATTTATATTTGTTATTTATTTGCATTTCAATGCTCAAGTTTTTAGTTTTACAATTTTGGGGGCATGACAATTCGCCCTGCCCAAGATTGCTTGTCCTCAAGCAATCACAAACTAGGAAGCTCTTGACTTGACCAAGATCCTAAATCAACCTTGTAGGTTTGTAATTTTTAGACGTTACTCCTTGTGGTACTTTGATATAATTTAGAATTGAAAATTCCATAAATAATGATAATAATGGGGTCCCTAGTGAGTAAGGTTGATACCCTCCTCTAAGTATGAGGACAATTTTACTATCCAAGATTCTTCTTACTATTCACCAATGATTCTTAATAACAAGACCTATTATTTGAGACAAGTCAAATGAAATGCTCTCTTTTATATTTCAAGTTTTGAGGGGAGTCACACCTTATCACTTGGATAGTTACGACTCTCTATTATTGCATTTGGATACTAATAATAATTCATGATTCAATTTTTCAATAAGTTAATTTGTTAGTGTTTCTCAACTCATGAAGCATTTTGATAGGCAAGGTTTTTAATATTTTCATAAAGTAATCATATGGAGTAATCATGTTTGAAGAAATTTCAGGCATGAAGCAAACACATAGATATATGTCGTACACAAAGCATACATATAAATTCACATAAGACACAAAGCATGAAGCATACATGTGAAAACACATAATACATGAAGTATACACAGGAAGCATGAAGCATACACATAATACAAGAAGTATACACAAAAATGCATGTAAGTCGCAAAGTATACACATGAATGCACGTAAAGTCACAAGATATACACATGAATATAAGTTGCAAGGTATACACATGAATACACTTAAATCACAAAGTATACACTTGAATACACGTACGGTGAAAAGTATACACTTGAATACACAAAAGTCACAAAGTACACACTTGAATACACGTAAGGCACAAAGTATACACTTGAATACACGTAATACATAAAGTATACACATGGAAGGCACACGCATATAGAAATTCATTATTGGCCTACTTTAAGAAGGTTGAATAGTTAATTTGAATTGAACAGTGGTTAAAGTAGGTATGTTCCATAGGCTAACATGAACATGCTCTGATACCGCTTGTAATGTCCCCTAATTGGGAGTGCCCCAAATTTTCCCTAATTTTCCTCAATTTAAATAGCAATGGGGTTAGATAATACCTTTCCTCTAACTGAAGCCTTGATTGAATCCCTACACACAGGTTAGAACCATTTACCATAATCAAACTGATTAGCGGATTAGAATCATTTAGTACAATAATAATCATTAGCAGATTTCCATAATTAGATATTAATAAACTCATGGGCAAACACTAATTCAATCACACAGTACTCAAACATCCTTGGAGGGTTCAACCATAGGAGAGAATGGGTGAATGTGGTTTGATGGGGTGCCTTGGACCTTTTTTCCCTAGACCCAAGGGGATATACCATCTCCCTTGGTCTCATGTGGTGCATGCTATTCATATGAGAATTTATCTAGGAGGTGTCTTTTCCATTATCCCCTCATCTTACCAATCAATTCCTTCTCCCTATGATTTGACCTCTTGTGCTAGTTATCCATGAGGAAGGAGTGAAGTTTCAAAGGGTGCCCTGAAAAAATGCCATCTCTCTTAAGCCCAAACGCAATACTCTTTGTACCCCCTTGGCCTCCTGAGACTCATCAGGTCCCCAACGAAGGTGGCATACCTAGGAGAGTGTCCCATCACAGTTTCCCCTTTGTAGTCTTAGTTCTTTCCACCATGGATGAGCTTTCAAGGCATATGACAAACAAAGATTAATTGTATTTACTGATATGACAATAACAGTAATATAGATCATTAGTAATTGAAATGTCTAATTAATTAATCATAGCCATTCACATTAAATTTACTGCATCATATAGCTACAAATTAGATTTCATACATTTTTTGTTTCTTAGATATTAATCCTTGGAATCCTTTTTTTGAATGCCCCTCTATTTCTCTAAATATTCTGCCTTTTTATATTTTCTAGAGTCACAACCAATCATAAGAAAAACCCTTTCATGGTTGTTATCTTTGAAAGGGTCATGACTTTTCATTAACTATTTTATTAACTAACCCGCAGCTTTTTATAGCCAACGCTCCTTTTGAATAATGAATCGATGCCTTATCATTGGCTTTCCATATTAATTCTTGCCTTAATAAATATTACTATTATTGCTCCAATCTGATCACAGCCTTAGGTCTCAATTGCGGGTTGTCCTTTATTGTATATATTACTAGCAATTGCACTTTAGGTGTGCAATGGGGTACGCCGAATAATTGTATGGTGGTATTTGAATTTGTGTAGACATATTGGTTGAAATACAAAAAAGCTTATATAATCTAAAAAGACAACACATGAAATAAATTAAATGCAAACAATTATTTGCCTTAATTGATTTTGTGTAGACATATTGGTTGAAATAGAACAATGTGTATGTAACTTATTAAAAAAACACATGGAAAAACTTAAATGGAAATAGTATACAAAAAAAAGGGAACTTCAAATTATGTGATATAAAAATGTAGAATAAGGATATATATACAATGATGAAAATCAAGTGTTTTTATGGAATGTTTAATTGCCATTACAAGAATGTATGCAATTGAATATAATTGTATAGATATATTTTATATTTTGTGCAATATTGTCGCATGGTCACATTGAACTCCATTGTATCTGGAATAAAAAAAGATATATTTAGTATTTGAAAAACAACTAATAGAAAACACAATGTTGAAGTTGGCATTCAATACAAATTATTAGTTACCTTTGGTAGAGTAGTTTGTAGGTGTTAGACAATGAGAACATAGTGTAAGTGAGCCATGAGTGGAGCCTACAGTAAAGGAAAAAGAGAGATATAATTTACAACAAATAAGCTATATAAATATTGGTAGTGACATCAATAAGAAAGAGACAAACTTGTAGTAGTTCAAATGTACTTTAAGTGTATGAAGAGTTTGAATTTGACGTTGCTTTCAAATGATTCTTTCATTTTTTCGATGAGCGACATATGGCCTTTGCTTCACACATGCATATCTTTCGAATGTGAAGGTTTGGTGTATGCAAAGACTTTGTAGATCAGGAACTTGTGAAATAGTTGGGAATGTCAGGCCTTGTCGGTCTATGTTGCCAATGACGATCAAAGCACACATTGAATCGGGAAAGACCAGATGAAACAAATGTAGGGGTGTGTTCACTAAGGGAAAAAATTGCTCTATTTTATTTATTTTTTTGCAGACATCTGTGTAGTAAAGGACGTCAATTGGTAGGTCATTTAGAAAATGATGTTGTTTGTGCAAAAAAAGGCCTCAATAGAGAAGTGATAGTTTCAAATCAACTATGTATCCTCTTACAAGGATCCAAACATGATTGAAAGAAAACTTTGGATGAAGAAGATAATCAAGCTCCATTACCAACAATTTTCATGTTATGTTTGCAATAGAAAGAGAGGGAGAGAGAGGGATAGAAAGAGGGAGAGAGAGGGATATAAAGTGAGAGAGAGAGGGGGGTAAGGAGAGAGGAAAAATTAAAGTGAGACATAAAGAACAAAGAGAGAGGACTTGAGAAAGAGAGGGATATACAAAGAGAGAAGAGGGAGATAGAGAGAGACACATGTATTGAGAGAGAGAGATGAAGAGAAAGAGATATAGAGAGATGAAGAGAGATAGAGTGACCAAGAGGTAGAGGGAGAGAGAGATAAGAGAGATAGATATTGAGAGAAGAGAGATTAATAGTTAAAATTTCATCTATAAAATCTAACAAAATCCCCTTCTATTATGTTGTGATAGATGCAATACCCTATTATAGAGCTCCTATTTTGGCACAATTAAAAGGAAGGTAGGAAAAGGTTTTTGCAACGAAATTTATGTGTCGATTGCATTTGCTTGAAAGTTTACAAGGACTTTTCAACACATCCATTTTGTGGCTATTTTATAGTCATAGAAATCCATGGCAACACATCTTTAGGGAATTCTACCAAAAAATTTGCTTGTATAGAATTTGATCACTTTGAGCTAAGGATCTAAGTGTGACCCATTAGATTCAAGTTGAAAATGTGGATTGTTTGGTTGTTCTCCAAGTAGTGTAGGTTGCATGTTATAAAGCTCCATTACTTCTTACCCAAAAAATGATGGGCAAATTTCTTTCTAGTTGATGCATTGACAAACACCTTAGTGTAGGTTGATATGTAGGTATGATAGATACCATATAACATAGAATTAATTTTCCCAAAGCATTTATAGTGGTAGTATATGTTGCATTGTACATTTTAACTTATTGGTACAATTTTGTGATGGTAGAAATGGGCCCTTCTTTTGTAATGAGATGAAATGTTCATAGTTTTTAGTTCGCTAAATTCTAGTTCATTGGTGTCTCGATACATATGTACTAGAAGAATTATTATCTATCAAGATTAGAAATTACTTATATATCAAAGCAACTCTTAGGAAAACAATGGCCACGAAAGTAGATCCAACTTGTTTTTTTGAAGAGCAGATGGCTCTTTATTGCAAATTTTACATTTTTTATTTTTTTGGTATGTCAATACTAAAATATATGCAACATACAGAGGTAGAGCTTGAAGAAAAGATAGAAGAGATATAGAGGGAAAGAGAGAGTAAAGGAGTTCAATTGGGGTAAGGTTTTAAATAGCATTATGATTACAATTAAGGGTAAGTGCTAAGTTGTGATTAAACTTAGGGATCATTTAGGGTTACAATAAAGTAATAATAGGATATAGAGGGAAAGAGAGAAAAATAGGAGTTTAATTGGGGTTAGGTTTTACTTAGCATTATGATTACAATAAAGGGTAAGTGCTCAGTCATAGTTAGAGTTAGGTATCATTTAGGGTTATAATAAAATAACATTATTATTATAATATAACAAGATTAATACCTATGTAAACCCTTTTTGAATCCCACCCCTAACTGAAATATAATCCTAGATGTAATCTTAAACTTGACCCTAACCCTATTCAATCTCCAATTTGGGTTTGATTTAGAATTTGGTTAGGGTTACGCATCTATTGTAAAATATAATATAATATAATATAACATATAAATAGAATATAATGCAATATAATATTGTCTTATTGTATAATAATTTAATATATAATATATTAATATTATATTATATATATAATATAATATATTATTATATATTATAATATAATGTACTGTATGACCATAAGCCAAATTTACCAATTCAAATGAACAAATTAGTGAAGAAGCTCGTTTAACAAATCACCACATGTAAAACAAAAGAAAAGACAATTAAATTTATTTCGTTTAAAAAAAACAACAATTGAGAGAAATAATGATATAATTCAATTTTTAATTCTAAAACTAAAATAATTCAATCTCAATATAGCTAAGCAAAAGAATTGTGTTCTATAAAGAGAAATTTTCAATCTTACTCCAAATCTGCTCAATTTTTATATATTTTTAAAATGATATAAGTTAATCTCGGTACAGCTAAGAAAACACATTATGTTCTTTAAAAATGATATATTTTTAAATTTATGATATAATTCAATCTCGGTATAGCTAAGAAAAAACGTTGTGTTCTAAAAAGAGAAATTTTCAATCTTACTCTAATTCTACTACAATGTCTCTAGTTTTTTATGTTGATCACCCATGCAGGTGATCTTTATCTTTCTAGTACAATATGTCTCTAATTTTTTATGTCAATATTTTGTATTGATATGATACAACATGCAACAGCCACATACAATTGATATGTCAATATCCTTCTAAAGAAAATAACAACACAAAAACATAGTAAAAACCCAAACCAAAGACAAAAAGACATAATTAAACAAAAACTCAGAAAAAGAAACTTGGGAGATATTTTTGCAAACATAATGTAAACTTACACCATTAAACCTAATAGCAAACTAAATGGTTGTAGGCAAGCTAGCTGGCATGGAATTTAAGTATGACTGAATCATGTGATCTATTTACTTAGCTACAAATTTTTCTTTCTAGCATAAGAAACAATAGTAAAATTCCCATTGTAAAAAAACAATTTTTTATAGGACAGAATGAGTAAAACCTTTCAAATAAAGGTTGTGTGAAATTATTCAATCCTTATAAATGAATTGCGACAAAATTTTGATGCCAAAGAACTAAATGAAGCTTGTTCTCATGTGAACCAGGCATTCTTGTTTACTGCCAGATAATCTTGTATATTCAATCATTTCTAACCAAAAAATGTCTTTTTGTTTTCCTATAGATTATTCATCAATTAACAATTCTTTTTTGTACTCCACTAATTATATAAAGCTGGTAAAATCTAATTGATATCAATTTCATAACTATATCCACTGTCTATTTTTGCATAAATCACGTAATGGGTATTTTCTAGCACTGGCATTCAAGCTTTGCCATTTCATTCAATGTCAGCCGTGATCTTGGAGTTCTTCAATGACCTCATTCCACATTCAACTTTTTCTTCTTGATGTTTGATCTGAGGACTATCCCCAATTTTATCCACAATACCTTTGGGCCCTATTGTCGTCCCAAAGGAACCACCCTTTGCAATGAACTCTCTAACTGCTTCCTCATCACCAGGATAAAGAAATTCTCTACGCTCATAAAGATGTGCCATTTTTTTTTCTTCCTACTACCAAATGTTCATCAACTATAATTGTATAATTCATGCTTATTTGTAAAATGCAAAAGAAAAACACAAGTTTCTCAAATAAGAATCAATAAATGTATAGTAAACAACCACAAAGCAAATAACATCTAAAGACTATCCTCCAGAAATTTGATTAGCAGAGCACAGGTACTAGCTTGATGAAAATAATGATTGCTAGACCGTAGTTTGAGGCTTTAACATCCACCAACCAAGAGGTGATGTTTCATTCCATAACCATGTTGCTCCACCGATAGCATATGCAGTAAGAAGTGATTTTCCCATTTTTCTCATTCGATCCCAATTCCAGTCAACCATCTTTCATGTTGTTTTTTTGCAAAAATTCAAGCATCAAGTATCACATAATTACATAGCTGCCATGTTTATAGAACATTAGTCAATCATCTTTATGGAATATTTTTCTTTTGTTTATATTTCTAATCAATTCAGGGCAATAGGTAAATTTAGTACAAAATTACATAAGAAACAAAATTGAGTCCTTTGAATAATGGTGGAAGGCAAAGTGCCCAGCCTATGGCACAAGCAATGAGAGCAGCAAACATATACTCCACCAGTTGATTGTTTATCCCCAAGTAGCCGGTTAAAACAGGCACTAAAAATTGCTCCTTGTTTAGAACCTAAATCACAAACCAACAGCAAACCCAATTCCACATTTCATTTGCTTTCAATCACAAACCAATTCCACATTCTATTTGTTTTCAATATGTACTATGTAATTATGACAAATGATTCAAAATTAGGAAATAATGGCGCAATATAAAGTTCAATAACCTCTTCTATATCAGTAATCTTCACTGTAGCTAAGTAATAACCATAGAGAATTCTTGTCCAAAACACCATGTACAACATAAATATAGATCCTGTTATCACTAATGTCCATATGTTATTATACTCTGCAGCCTCCCCCATCTGGGATCAAGTATATAGGCTCCACAGTTCTTATTACATAATGTTGTTATACCAGGTACAAGTGTATATTAAGAATTGAGAGTTGTTTATATGATAAACACGCATTATACTAGGACATGAAGAGGCGTAATCAACGGTATACAAAGAGCTCCAAATGTGGGAATCTCTAGATATACTCTAGTTGGTGTATACTATATATAACCCAGTAGAGTTAAATCATGTTTGTTTATCTTGTAATCGTCAACATATATAAATAAAATCTTGTAGAGAGTATCCTGGCAATTGTTTTGACCGACCATTACACTCAGGTAAACCATGATAACTGCCTTACATCCTGGACAGTAGATCCTAATAAATCCTAAACAAAAAAAGACTCTATTGACTTTTGTATTTACTATTGTCTTGAAATCTACATAGGATTGCATAGAATAATAAATTGCAATTACTAGATGTTTTATGAACACATTAAACCTCACCAAATGAGAAGCGATCAAATTGATTTAATCCCATTCAAGATTTGACGGGACTACAAATAGGATTTAAACAAAAGGGAAAACTAATGCAAACTATCAAGCTTCTTAGAGAATTCCATATCCATTTATGGAAATCTGCTACTATTCCATCTGCTCTGTTATGTACAGATAAATTGCAGAAATCATTGCCAATAAAGTTCCAAAGATCAATTTTGGCAGCAATATAAAGTTCCAAAAATCATTGCCAATAAAGTTCCAAAGCCCTAGTCAACTGCTAACCCTTCACTGCTAATAAAGCATTAAATCTAGTTTTGGGCATACATAAAATTCCTAGAATTAAGAACTTATCACTCACATTCTGTGTAAGTTAATTATTGCCAATTTCCCATCATCCTAGGAAACTTTCTTTGGCCCAACTCGTGGACGGCTGCAAATTTCATCATAATTTTTATAGTTGAAGACTGTAAAACCCGTCTAGTTAACTTAGTTGGCATATCAGTCCATCCACTCCTCTCCGTGGGGAAAAAGGAGCTACAGACATACACCAAACTGGTCATAGAGAGCTTATAACACCAAGAGAAGGCGTCACATTTCCCTTCAAATGTGTTAAAGCATACTTCAAAGCTCTAGTAACTAAAGATGGAGAATGTAGCTGCAAGCATGATGAAAAGTAGGGAGACAAAACCCAATGGTCTAGTGGTACACAAGTATACATACACTATGATACAGCAATTAATTTGAAAGTAAACCAAGATGTATACAATTCAACGCAATAGCTGGACCAATTTTCTAGAATAGATAAAGGTAACTAGAGCAATTTTCTTCAGATGGCAAAGGAAACCGGAAAATACAAGGATGGTATACGGTTGAAGCCATAATGTGAGCAATTCAATACAACGGTTGGACCAATTTTCTTCACAAAGTAGGCTACCAAGATCAATTTCCTTCAAAGCTACAGTAACCTGCATAATATTATAAAATCAAAAGGGTGTTAGGCTCACTTGGACAGTGACCAAACAAAAGCTTCCTTCCAAAAAACCATTCAATGCACAATTCAAATAAAGCACTCAATTCTTGCAGACTTAACTCTTCAGAAGAAAAAGCACATGGAACCACTGGCACTCATTTTGTGTGGATATTTCAACAGAATTCTTATCAATGATCAATTAACATGAATCTCAATAGATCTCAGAAAGTTGACAAATCCACACCTACCTCATTCCAGTATGCTATAGGAAACTACAAGTTACTTCAAATCTCATCAACACAACATAAACTACAAAGAAAATTAATTACAATTAGAAATCATTAAAGAGTGATATGCACAAAAAATAATTCTTTATTGAACTTTGTGCAAAAGTTTTGTGAAGGTTGTGGGCTTGTTTTTTCTGATTTAAGGCACAAGAGAGCTATGTTTGATGGTACTATAATTGAGAAAAAAAATTGTGATGAAATGAAGCTAGACCCAACTTAGCACATCAGTAACCTATTGGAGTATAGTCCTTGTTTCCGTGGTTAATGCTTTTGCATATATGCACATTGCAAGATCAACTAGATCAATAGGTATGTGGTTAATTTATTTATCAAGCACCATAACAAATGGAGAAATAGCTTTAGCGTGTAGTGCTCTGACAAAGGGTTCATATGATGAAATAGCTTAAATATTTCTCCTTGCACAAGTAATTCTCCCTATGCAAGATACAACTGAAGCTTTTTTTCTTGATATTTTGTATCAACACTCCCTTCCCTTCCACCTCCTCCCTATTCTTGGTAGCAGCTACAATTTTGACTGCTACTTTTTTATCCTTTTCCAAAGTTAAAGAATATATTATAATACTCTTAGGTGTTAAGGGACTCCTAGTTTTACTATTTTAATCTGTCGGCATTATTATGATCATCCATGAACTATCCTTTAGAAATAGCTCAAAAACAAAACCATTCAATCTGCAAGCAACGAGCATAATGGACAAGCCACAATAGAAGACCCAAGTTGTTGCTATGTCTAAACAACCCATCCATAGCCAAAATTATAGATATTCAAGTCATTTACTCACTTGTTCTTGGCAAGATTACTATAACATCTAAAAATAAATCCTCATTCCATGATGCTTTGATGGATGTCCATACCCTGTTCCAAAGCTCCTATTTTGGAACAGGAAAGGAGGATGCCAGCAAAGGTTGTGGAATTTGTCTTTACAATTTCCAATTTGAAAGTTTCTAAAGCCTTTTAATGAAATCCATTTTGCCCATTGTTGATGTGTTTTTTTGTGACCACACCAACGTAGAATAAAGTCGCCAACGACTACCCTATTCTCTCTTGATCAAAGTATCCAACACGCTAAGATTGCGAGAGAGTTCGTGCGTTCAACTCCAAGGTTCTTTTAATGCGAATAGGCCCAGTTGGCTCAATGTGATTTGTTGGTATTTCAAGGGGACTTACGGAATTGTTCAACAGCAGAGGAAGAGGTTTTCACAATTCAACAGATTTATCAATGAAGCACGGGTTTCCTATACTAACCAGAAAGTACTGAATTGAAATGGTGTAGGGTTAAGAAGGCTCTAATTTACTCTAAGGCGTGGGAAATGGCGATCAATTCTCACAAGCTTCAACCAGGCTCTGCTTTGCCTCGCTTCGGACAGCCTCCACAGAACCGGTGCAATCTTCAGAGGAGTAGCTCAAGGTGTTCAGATCATAATTCAACGCGAAGACACCATCACAATGACGCATACCAACGTGTGAATCACAAACGAAGTTAAGTCCACGATGTTCCAGTTGACCACGCAAGGTGAACTCACCATCAGCAAGCCCACTAGTGGTATGGATAGACGAAGTTTTGCTCAAATTGAAGACCACATTCCACAATTCCTAACATTTACTTTGCATGAAATGAAATTACACTACTCTACGCTACTTGAAGTAGAAGGGATGAAGAAACCTCGCTAGCTATCCATAACAAAGACGAATTCCACCATCAATGAAAAGATCTTTTATTATGAAAGTTTTACACGACAATCTCTTGCAAAAATTTTCAAGGGAAAACTTTCCTTCTTCTTCAACTACACTATCAATTTATACTAAGTTACTCTAAGCTATCACCTAGCTGTCTCTCTATTCTAACCTCTACTGTCTAACTTCTACTTCTAATGAGATACAAATGAGGGGGACTCCCCCTTTTATAGATGGCCAAGTCCAACGGACGGCTCAGATTACAATCGGCTGGATGGCCCAAATTGTGCCACCTCAGCCCTAAACAAGATTCACCCTAAAAACCGCCACCAAGAAGAGTGGGGTAATAAATGAGCAATTAATGGCCATCATCCTTCTAGAAGATTCCAGCCTGGAAACGCATTCACATTGCTCTTGATCTTCTTTTTGACGTTGTTCTTCAACTTTGCTCGAGCTTCCATTCTTTTCTCCATCTTGAGTTTTGAAAACATTTCTTCTCTGTCACTAAGTCTCAACACTTAGCCATTTTCTTGCAACTTTTCTTCCTTCGTGATTGAAATGTCATCTTGGATCACTTAAGTCATCACCGCCTAGTCTCGACATTCCTCCTGCAAAACAAGCAAGGAGAAGAGTATTAGAACACTTCATAATAAAAAACTCAGCTTACTTACCAAGATTTTCATGTTTTAACTTCCAAGGGTTCATCGTTTTCTCCAGCCAACTTCATCCTCAAATTTTTCATGCCTTAGCCAAATTTTCAACCTATCTTGTATTTCGCTCGGGCATACTTCATTCTGATATTTCATCCGACTCAGGCTCGAGAAAAATCCTCTCATCAGGAATTTGACCAAAAATCATCTAGACGATCATTCTCAAATTCATCTGCCAAGGCAAATTTTAACACATTTTATCCCTTGCCTTAGAAAATTTTGCATGTCATGCCTTCAAGGTGGGCACATTTTGGCATATGTGGTGGATGAAAGTCTTTGACTTCCTTGACTATTTTATTGCATGGGCGCATTTTACCCAATGAGCAGGACGAAGCTTGTGCCTTAGAATTTTTTTTAAACTTTCTCCTTGAGGGTGGGCGCATTTTGCCTAGGTAGGTGGATATTTCTCATACTTAGAAATTTTTTCATCACATGCTGGAGATGAGGGCGCATTTAGGGGGGTCTATAGGATTTTTCAATGCCTTAGAAACTTTTTCAAACACCTGAAGGCAAGCTAGGCGCATTTGGAGGTGGCAGGAGGACGAGTTCAAAACTTAGAAATTTCTTGATGCCTCTACCACCTTGGGCGCATTTCCTGGGTGTTGCGGGATGAAATTCATGCCTTAGCCATTTTTCTTGACCTTTGCCAGCCTCTCCATGCCTGCTATTTATAGTAAGTCCTCCAATTCTTGCATCTCTAAAGCTCGGAATGATTTGAAATTTTGAACGCTGGATCTTCACGACTTCATCAACCTGTTGACACTGCTATTTCGGGTTGGCCTGCTATTTTTAGCCCATTTCTGAAGGTGGTTTGCTATTTATAGTAACTGCTCGTTTCTGACATCTCCACAACTCCGTTTGACTTGAAATTTGAATGACGTGCTCCTCACCACGTGACTTGCCTGCTGACATCGGCGCATGCAACTGATTTGCTATTTTTAGCCTGTTTCTGAAATGACTTACTATAAATAGTAAGTGCTCTGTTTGCCTTCAAATTTTACCAGCAGATAGCCTGAAGGATGCTGATCGCGGTGGTTTACACCGCTTTTCAAAAATTCTGACTTTTTACCCCTCTTTTCAGGTCCCGAAGCTGGAAACCCTAATTTGTTCTGCATGCATATCAAATGATCTCCGTTTGTTCTCGTTTCTGCTACATTGCGATCAGCTCATGATTCTGAAGTGTTGGGAGGCGGTTGCCGGGATGCACCTGCTAAAAATAGTAAGTTCCCAAATGAGAGACCATCTCCATTTGCATGTCACATCACTGCGTAACTCTCGAAAAACCCATAAAGAATATGTCGACATGCAAAGAAAACTCTGACATGCAAACCCTAAAAATAGCCTCTAAAGGCTGAATTCTGAAAGTTGTCATCTCACTTTGCATGTTATATCGTTGCGAAGGTCTCAGAAAACCCAGAAGGAATATGCAGACATGCGTTGAAAAATTCTTCGTTTAAGCCTTGAAATCTGCTCCGAAAGTTGAACTGCTAAAAATAGCAAGTTGTCTGTTTCAGCTCAAATTCTGCACGCGAGCAGCTTGATGTGTTCTTAATGCAGTGTGACTGTTGGAATTTCAAAAACGCTGACGGAATGCCCTAAATTGCACACTTACTAAAAATAGTAAGTTACCGAAATCTGATGAAATTTCAGTGAGGGCCTGCTGGAAGCACACTGACAGCAATGTTAGTCTCAAATTTCAATTTATTCACCTCGTTGAATTCAAATTGGCGTGAAGGAATCAAACCCTAATTTTCAGACTTGGCCAAATTCACATTTAAGCTCAATGGCGGATACATCCCTCGAAAGGCAAACAGTAGAAAGAGAGGGAGACAACAACAAAACGAACCAAAATCAAAGCCAAAAGTTCGAAACGAAGCAAAAATTAGGGGGGTCCCCATTTGCAATGGGGCGATGTGTGAAAAAGGTCACAACACCCATATCCTGCAATCATTGCATTCCATGAGATGACATCTTTTTCAGGTATGTTGTCAAACAGTTTGCGTGCCTTGTTAATGCTTCCATTTTTGGATGCATGTCCATTAGGGCAGTTGCTACTATAATATCTGACAACGTTCCTCTATCCTTTATGCTTCGATGGATGTCCATACTGTTCCAAAGCTCTCATTTTGGAATGGGCAAGCAAGATGCTAGCAAAGGTTGTGGAATTTGGCTTTAAACCTAACAATTGCATTTGCTTGGAAATTTCTATAGCCTTTTCAACATCAACAATTCCATTTTGTGCATATCATGTAATCATTGCAGTCCATGAAACCACATCTCTTTGAGGCACCTTGTCAAACACTTCACGTGCCTTGTCTATGCTTCCACATTTTGCATATATGTCTATTAGGGTTGTTGCAACTACAACATATGACAAATTCCTCTATCCTCTGCTTTGATGGATGTCCATAACCTGTTCCAAAGCACCTATTTTTGTACAGGCAAGGAGAATGGTAGCAAAGGTTGTGGAGTCTGGATTTACACTATCTCCATAACTTAATGTAACAGTACGTCTCAATAATTTAATATAAGGAGTGATGAATGGTTTAATGAAATAATAAGAAAACTACAACTTCTGTCAATGGCGATTTTAAAGGTAACTTATACCACAACCCCTGCAATATACATGGGTTTAGTCGATATTTGTGCATAAATCTGACAGGGTGTTATAAGCACCATTCCATACAAAGCATATATTAATTTGTTGATTTCTAAATATGATAACTAGAAGCAATATACAGGGGATATAATACAGAGTATTCCAATCCTACTTTATACATGGCTAAAACCCGTATGGTTATAATTACAAGACGACATGCTTATGGTAGAAACCATAATGGTATAATTGCATAAAAAAGAAACAGAAGAAGACACTATCAAATTAAAAAATTATCTCTGAAATATGCACACCAGTGGCTCTTGATGTAGCATGGGCATTATCCACCCTGAACCATCTGCAACTTGAAAATGCCCCACCATAGCAAGCCCTAACACTACCAGCGTTATTATCTTCTCTAGAATGTGGGGGAAGGCAAACGCAACACGCACACAGAACAAAAAGGTACCTAGTGATTCAATGTCGGCAGGCAAGGTATTACGATTCAAGTTCGGCATAAATAAATTGGCAGATCATCAGAAGGCACCGCTAGAAAAGAAGATATTGACGGTGACCTCCTCCAAAAATGAATATACGATGATCTCCTCCAATTAATGCATTGTACGTGTAAGGTTAAAATGCATTACATAGTCTTGCATGCCTCTACAGAAACCTATGTCGTCGATCCCTCAAGTCAGCTTGCCTTTCTGACGAAGTCGGCCTCTTGCAGAAGATGATCAATGGCCGCAATCATTTCAATCGTTGGCCAGGTGTGTAGAGAGAGGTCAACTGTAGATTTTAAAAGTTAGGTTGCTCTATTTCAAATTGGATACGCCTTCAGCGTAAAATATATAAATCTTCATTCACAATCTGATTTTATTCTAAATATATTCATAGTGTTATAATATAATAAATTATAATGATGTTCAAATTGTCAATATTTATATTTATATTTTTTTTAATATTTATATTTGTTATTTATTGCATTTATTTATTTGCATTTCAATGCTCAGGTTTTTAGTGTTAAAATTTCAGGAACATGACAAAAACCAAGGCTTGAGCAAGAAAGAGTGCTCACCCTACATTCAGTACCTGAGTTGAAGCACCAAATCCCTGTCCTTTGATTAGTCAAAAGGCAATATGAAGAAACTTTTGGCACAAGGGAAGAGCTCAATCTTGTCCTCAATGATAGGCCTCCAAGAATCCAAGACCGATTTGTGTAGACTAAGAAGAAAAGGCCAAAGATTGCAAGATTGCAAGATTGCAAGATTGCAAAATTTGCAAACCAAGCCCCTACACAAATAAAAATCTTCATTTTCAAGCACATCCTATCCACAAATCACCACTGAGGATGATTTAGCACAGGTGACGAGCCGTAATTTTTTCTACAGCGAACAAGCAACACCTCCTGCACCCACAACATAGGCAAAAGAACATGAACGCCCAACACCTATAGTCAACTTTGTAACACAAGCAGGTAGGGTACTCGAAGAAACATAGTCTCCTAAACAGGGGTGAAACCAGCAACACCATTGCCTAAATATGCCTGAGCAGGGGACAAAAAAACCTTATTGGAACCCACAGGCAGTTCATTCAGACCAAGGACACCCAAGCACCCAACACCATGATTGGGAGAATGGCCAACAAGGAGAGCCAGCATCAGGGAAACAGGCAAGTAGGACTATGAAACTAGGGCACACGACTGCCAAGTCAACCCCGAAATACCACAAGGAAAGGTGCCAACTTCAGAGGGTACAAGAATGTCTTCAATAAACATCAAACCCATGGATGGGGTGACAGAAACAGAGTTCACGAATGCAAAAAATTGAGCCAGTTGCTATAACATTTGGGAGAACGATTGAGTATATTAAAATTAGTTCATTGTTTATTTAGATCATTGTTAAGACGACAAATAGCAGAGAGAAAAGATTTTGTGAGTCGGCTAAGTAAGATGCTGAAGTGAAGTAGAAGATTGAAAGTTATAACTGTTTTGTTTTGCCTTGATTTGATAAAAAAATAGAAAATTATTCCAAAAATATTTGAATGGATTTAAGATCTTCTGGATGAAATTTATTTTATGTTTCTGAATTCTTAAGGTTGACGTCCTGCCCCTGTTCCATATGAACTTTTCCAACAGTTCAGCCTTAAGCAAATTATTGATATGATGCCATATGTAATAAAGATATGTTATATATATCATCTGTGCTAAGGAAATCAATAAGTAATCCATTCACCAATTCTTACCATCTCTACAATTGCAAAAGGATTGCTATCCTGCCCTTGTTTCATACAATATTTCCCAATAGTTCAGAATCATATGAACAATATATTCATATAACACCATATACAATAATGATCTATTATTTACATCATCTGTGGTAGTGAGATACATCAATCGATAATCTGTTCACCAATTCTTACTATCTCTGCAATTGCAAAAGTAATCAAACTATTTTACTATATCTGTGGTTTACATTTTTACCATCTGCGCCGCTTCCTTCGATATAAAAACACAAACGCAGCAATTGTCGTAGCAACAAAGACCCCAGCAGTGACTTGCAAAGTATATGGAGGTAGGTTTTCAACCAACAAATTGCCTTTACTAGTCATTACTCCAACAAAATCCTGAGCAGGAGATTGCTTGAGAGAGAGGGCAAACTCCACACCCTGGCTTGATAGCACACTTTTATCTCCAATGACTGGCCTTATTCTGGCAGCATTCTCCAATGCAGCATACTCATCCTTGCTGCCTCCTTCAAGGAATACCCCAACAAGCTGTCCTCTGTCCACCCAATATGCACCAAACTTTCCCTGTTTTGGATCCCCAAATTGGATGGTGTCCCCAGTATTGTCCCCATAGAACTGCCAAGAGAGTGTGAAAACTCTTGAATAGAAGTATGGCAAATAATCGAGGTCACGAATCTTATCTCGAGCCATTATTGCTTTAACAGCATGTTTTGCAGACTTGCGAGCAAAGTCTACATGCTCCAGTCTTCGTATCTCTCCTGAAAGTTTTAGTGGAAAGGCTGCCATGTCTCCCACTGCATAAACATAACCATTACTTGTTTGCATTTTTCCATTGACTTTAATGCCACCTTTCTCCAACACCAGTTGATCTTCAAACAACCCGGTGTTTGCTCTAATACCTATTCCAACCACAACCATATCAGTAGCTAAGCGAATTCCATTCTTCAAAATCACTGCAACAACCTGGTATGTCAAAATGAAAAAGAATATCACGTGCCCATCAAGAAAGAAGAAAATTGCATACAGATAACTGCTAAAACTAAAAAAGGCTCAGACTTGGCAAATCAATTTCTAAACATTTATTTAAAAGAACTAAAGCAAGCAGCTGAAATTCAATCAAACTACTTTAGCAAATTTCCTTGGGTAAATATGGTGACATTACAGATTGCTATTTTAGAACACGGAGACTTGAAGTTATATACGACAAAGTAAATGAACCTGCAATTCTGTGCTAATACCATGCAATGGCTAAACCATCTTTCACTATCATAGGTTCCAAAATATTCTCCATGTTAGACAATAATACAGTCAGGATTAAAATCTATATTCAAGTTACAAATGTATTTATTCCTGGAGCTTTTCAAAGCAAATGGCTATTAGATTCATACTAGCTGTGTTTGCACAGGACATTTTTTGTGTGCAACAAATGAATAAGTCAGTTCAAAACCAAAAATTACAAGTGTGGCCTTTTTTGCCCCATTATATTGGACTTATGGCTAATAAAATGAATCTAAAATGTGGTGATAATAATCAAATTGCTTACCTTACCCTCTGAATCCCTTTCAAGAGATGACATTACAGTTCCCTTAACGAACTGGACACCTTTACTCCTATAGTAGTCCTCGTAGAAAACTGCTAACTCTGATGTAAATAACCGGGCCACTGAAATCATGGCCCTAAAGAAGGTGAATCTCCAGTATTTATTAAAAACAAAATAATTGTAAGCATTATTCTATCACCATCATTGCGCTATGTTATTAATCCAAATGTACTGATGAATAGTGAATCAACATGCATTAAAAATGGGAATCATAAATAATGATAAATACTTTGTAATTGTCAAGAATCATCAGCATGTGGTATTTTACAATAATAGAAGAAAAATAGAACTATGTATATTCAAGATATTGATATGAAAGAAAGCTTGCTTCAGTGTTTCTCTGGAAAGACCATTGTTACATGCATATAAAATGGAGAAAGATGAAACTAAGTATATACAAGATGGATAGGGAAGGATAGGGAAGAAAAAGCTTACTTAAGTGTTCCTCTGGAAACACCATAGTTACATGTATTTTATTGGTAACTAATGCTGCAGCACATTCCATGCCTATGTATCCACCACCAATTACAACAGCCTTGGCACCAGTGCATGAGGCCATAACATTCACAAGTTTGTTTGCATCATTTAAATCTCGCAAATAGCATATATTTTTAGCATCTGATCCATTTACTCCAAATTCCTCAAGCTTCAAAACCTAGATGAAAACATAAATTGACATGAGAACAACTTAATCAGCTCAGAAATCAAGCTTGAAATTCTACAGGGTAAACATTTTACTAATTAGTACTTGTTGAAAAGCACATGAAGACAAGCATGAACGTGTATTTTGTCTCTCATATATACATGCATTCAAGAATCAAGAAGTAAAAATAACGATACATAGAGAAAATGCCAATGAAACATTCAAATCATAGGACAACAAAGGCCACTTCTTTATTAATATGTCATACCCGGGCCCCAGTTGCAACAATTAAAATTTTGAACGAAATGGTTTCCCCAGCTGCAGTTAACAATGTCTTGCGCTTTACATCAGCTGACTTTACATGAGTTCCAAGAACTAACTCAATTCCTAGCAAAGCAAGGTCCAATCATTCAGTAATTAATAATACACCAAGTGCAAATACTAACCGTCCAACACCAATGAAAAAAGCAATCCTTAAATACCATCCTCTAAAATAATGAGAATTATTACTGCATCATAATTTATGTTAATTGCTGTTTTTGTGAGGCTTATGAAATTTGCACTTTCAACTTAAGTCTAAATTCTTTATAGAACTCTGTGATGCTGCTCCATGTTTTTCAATAATTTTACATCTTTGATTTCTCCTGTAACTTTTCATCTCACAATATAGCACTTTACTATATTATCCATTCATAGAACTCAAGGATGTTAGCATGATCCCACCACAAATTCTTACAGATGTTCAAAAAAGCCTTTAATGTTTGGTATACCTAGATAACAGAAACAAAAATATGTGAAAGAAAACAGAAAGCATGGTGTCAGTTTTGAATGGTACAAAAGCAGTAGATGATCTAATATGTTAGTCTGCAAAGATATGTGAGCAGTTAGTATTTATGATTGCGATTTTGGAAGTGATTATTATATTAATCATAAACATAGCCTGCATTCCAGACTATAGCTGAAGTGTACTACAATGGCACCAGAACCTGAGATCTCAAATAAGGAAATTGGCCTGTAATAACATCAAATATGTAAAACCAGAAAATTGACCTAGGAGTGCATATTGAAGTTTATAAATTGAAGACAAAACAAATTAAATACAAGAGCGGCTTGATATATGCAAAAGATTCCTCAGCACCCCAAGAGAACATGAACATTTTGGAAGCCATATTCACATGTGGATTTAGGAATCTCCTCTCCATTCCATGAAACTGTGCTTTCCAGTCATTCTGCATGACAACATTCACTGCTTGAAAGCATGGGGAATTCACATAAACAAACTGACCATAAATTGAAATGGAGGCATCATTTATATTCGTGGATTATAAAAAACATTTTAGTTTATTTTGCTAGATAAAAGTATGTCTATATATTAAACACCGTACCATAACAGATATTACAATGAGTGCAATTTTCCTTCCACCCCAAGAGTCAAATAATCTAAATGAAACTACTATACATTTTGTTGATAAAATTCCCTTTTACATATAACTGAAAAGCATTACCTAGCCCAGTCAATAAACTTATCAAAACTGCAAATTAAGCGCCCAGTGACAAAAGTTACCAAAACATAAAAAAGAACAGCACTACCCAAAACCACACTCTGAGAACCAACAAAAAATGCTGACCACCACAGATATCACAATAGTCAGGACCCTGATGGTCCAACAGGCATTATTGGCAATCACATATCAGATACTAAATAAGACTCAAACAGTCATTCATCACCTCCATATGAGTATCAATATCTTCACTAGCGACTTCCAAATTTGCATGAGTCAAAATATAGGAGAGTGTGAAAGGATTTGAAAGGCTTTAAGAAGGAGCTCAATAAATGATGAAACAGCAATAGGTTGCCCCAAAGGCATTTAGTTTCTTGCTGGCTGTCCCTTGGTTCACTTCACACACTTATATGAGAAATATTAAAAGAGACCTGAATAGTACCAGCTGTTCTATCCTTGCATCATCCTTGTTCCAGATGCTAATGATTAATGCCACCTGTCCACCCATCACTAAGTGGAATTGATTCAGATTCATGAGAACACAAATAATTTGGAGGAGTTCTGAGGGGGAAGATGAAAAGTCATCCTCCATTTGTTCTCCTCCGTTTGTGCTTTGTTCTTTGTGTCCTGATGTACCTTTTGTGTCTTTGTGTTTTAGGTTTCCATTCATATGTATGTTTTTTATGTCCATGCTGATGTGTTGTATATTTTTTCCAATTTTTGAGCAAGCTGTTCAGCTCCCATTTATTATTGAGTGGTACCCTATAAGGATTTTGTACATGTAACATGCAGTTATGACCAGAGGTGATGTTGAGGAGACAAGCAAAGAAGAAGGCGTGAATGACCATCCAAATGTACAAATGTTAAAAGATGATAAAAATAATTTCCCTAGGGGAGGGAGCAAAACTTTCAAGTAGGCACTTATCAATGAAGAAAAGGTTGAAATCTCCGGAGAAGTGGCATTTGTGGTTGGAGAAGATTATGCAGTACCCACACAAACATCAGGCAAAGGAGAAAGTAAGGAAGGTGAGGCCCATTTTGTTCTCCATCTAAACCCTAATAATACAATGAGTGTTATTTTAGAGAAAGAAGAAAGCAGGTTGAAGAATTCGGGTGTTTTCTTTGTCTGTTTAAACCATGTCTGTTTAAACCAAGACGTGCTGCCTTCTCAAAAAAACTTGATGATTGGATTGTGATTATTTGGGGAAAAAGCCAGGGCTCTATGTTTCATTTTGTCGTATGTTGCAGAAAGGTTTTTATTTAATCTGCCTTAAAACTAACAGCAAGCTAACAAGGGTTGTTATTAAGGGTTTTTGGAATGTTGGAATGTCTACTTTTCATGCTTTTCAATGGAACCCTTTGTTGAACCCCAGGGATATGATATTACAAACAGCACCTTGTAATATATGAGATCTGTGATGTGCCATAAGATTGAGCTCTGTGATATACCACCTCAAATCTAGTTTCTTCTTCCACATGCCTTAAAACCCCTAGGAGAAGTCATTCATGTGGAAGACATGAGGTGCTTGCTTCCACATATGAATGAGAGAATTTTAATAGCATTAAAACTTGCTTCTTGCTTTCCAGAGTGGATGTCTTTTCAGCTTCTTTGATTTTTCACACAAAGTTAACAGGCTGGAGGATTAAACTCTTGTTTTATAGATTAAAAAGATGGCCCTGTTAGGAAGGACTGCCCTTTGTTGTTGAGAAATAAACCACCCTTGAATAATAAAGGAAATGATGTTCTATCAATGTTCCACGGAGTTTCGGGGACGGGGACGGGGACAGGGAGAGGCGGGGGACGTGTTTCCGGGATGGGAGACGGGGGGCCTAAATTGGGGGACGTGAGGGGGACGGCGGGGGGATGGCGGCGGGGGGGTGGCGCTAAAATACATATAGTACTTGAAAATTAAAACTTAAAAGATTAATAATTTAATTGTCTAAACTCTAAACACAATAACACATTGCAATAATATATCATTTCATTGACATTGGAAAATGCAACAAGAACTATATGTTTCATAATTTGAGTTTCATAATCATGATTCATGAATCATAATTTGATAATTACAATCAAGTATCACTGTATTATCAATGTTCAAACTTCAAACTTCCAAAACAGAGTACAAGTAACAAAATACTGAAAATAGTAAATACTAATAGACTAATAGTAAATCAAAATGGCTCCAGGCTAATGGCCCGATGCCGCTAATGATCTAATCATCTCCAAGCTCCATGCCAATCTCCTCATCACTAGAACTGCTAGACTCCGCATGCTCACATGTCTCGTTTATGCTTCCACATTTTGGCATTTTGCATACATGTCTACAGGGCAGTTGCAACTACAACATCTGACAAAATTCCTCTATAGTCTCAATTCAAATGGAATGCAATGATTGCAGGATATGCAGTTGCTGTTGCAGTGCAACAACAACTGCATATCCTGCAATCATTGCATTCCATTTAAAAATTAAAATTAATAATAATAATTTTATTTTATTCAATTTTCCTGTGTATGCAAAATGTGGAAGCACTGGCAATGCAGTGCTGGGCACAATGTGGAAGCATTGACGTCATTTTTGACTGGAGGCGTCATAGAGATGTCCGCTCATGGAATGCAATGGTTGCAAACCTCACAGAGATGTCCGCTCATGGAATGCAATGGTCACGTGGCTTCTGCAAACCCCGCGACCATTGCATTCCATGAGCGGACATCTCTGTGACGCCTCACAAAAACCGCGCGGCCCCGTTGCAATGTTTCCACATTTTGCATACACGAAGTCGCGAGCCAAAACTAAGGGTGGAGAAAAAACCAGCAAAATAAAACTTAGAAAAATGAAATACCTCAAATCCTGAGTTGAATGCACCAGTCGAAAAACCCTGCCACTGTAAAATTTGATCTCCAAACTCCAAATGCAAATCTCTCAGTCGCACGATGAAGACTCAAAGACAAAAAATTCATCAAATAAAAATATAAAACTTAGGTTATAAAATATAAACTCTTATGTTTTTAACTTTTTAAATTTTTCAACACAATAAATTCGTTTTTGAAGAGACGTTTCTGAGTTTCCTCGGCGTTTCCATGGCGTTTCCCGTGCCAGAAACTCAGGGAAACGTCTCCCTTTAGGAGGGGACGGCGGGGGGACGGCGGGGGTACTTGGGGACGACGGAGGGACGTTTCCCAGGCGTCTCCCCATCTCGGAAACGTCCCCGTCTCGGATGCGGGTTGTTTTTCGGGGGGGGACGCGTCCCCGTGGAACACTGTGTTCTATGTAAAGGAAATTTTGTACGTAGGAATGATAATTCTGGGAGTGCTAAAATGGTATAAGAAAGAAGCCCTTCTGCCTTGTTTGAACAAGGGGATTTTGAAATTATCTTGGCTCGGGATGCCCAGATGAAGTGCTCTACCTCCCCTAAATGATACTGCCCTAAGAGATAACTACCAAAACTACTATGCAAAATATTTGTGATTCTTTTCTAAAGGGAATTGGTAGTGATTTAGCTCCTCCCAAGCAGCTTGTCCGTGTGGTGCCACATTCCAAACCCCAATTCTCCCTGAGTGGCCAGTCAACAAGTTTAAGTTCAAAAAAAGGCTTTTGATGACCAAGGAGATAACCCCAATTGAGATCTTTCTAAAAAGTCCTCTCCAAGGTGGCAATAATCTCCAGCAATAATGAGTTCTTTGCCATCAAAAGCCCTTCACTGATGATCTGTAACAATGAAAGCAATAAGTTGTTATTAATAAAGGTTTAGGGAGCAGCTCTAAGAATCTTAAAGGGAAGAAAACAAACTACCCCTTGTTTTGAAAGGCTTTGTAAAGGATGGAAAGAGCTCAGTCCCTTCCTTTAACCTGGTTTTTTCTAGATGGTTATGAAGGTAATTAACTGGAATTTAGGGGAATCGGAGCCCCTGATAAAAGACATCCTTAGATCCTTTTTCTAGTCAAAAAAAGAGTTAGATTTTTTGTTTTCCCAAGTAGTTAAAGCTGTTGATTTTGGACTTGAGAATGCTCTTCACACTATTTGGCCTGGTGCTTCTTGTTTTTCAACTAAACAATGCAAGGGTAGAGGGGGTACTTCTATCCTTATTAACTATGAGTCATTGTATTTGTTTCTGAAGTTGGTTATTCTCCCTATAATAGAGTTATTTGAACCCTGTTGATTATTGATAATAAGATGTTTGGTCTATGTTCTGTTTATGCACCTAATAACTATAGAGGAAGGGTTGATTTGTGGAATTGGTTAGCTCTAAATCTGAAAGGTGTCCCTTGCATTATTGGGAAGGATTTGAACATGATCAAAGATAGAGAATTTAAAGTGGAGGGAACTCTTTTGACTGGAAAGGCAATTAACTCTTTTCTGGTCTATATTCATGAGGAAAAAGAATATTGGGGATCCATTGTTTCAAGGTAAATCTTAAGAGTAAAGGTATTTGATATACCTGGAGTAACTTTCAGGGTGGCAATAAAAGGGTTTACTCTAGATAGGACAAATTTACTACAACACAACTTTCTTTGGGACTCTTACAAGTACTGATTCTAATGTGGTTAAGAGCATTCCTGCCACTCTTTCAGATCCTCACCCTATTGAATTCAAGTTCCATATTAACTCTGCCCACTTTAATGTTCCAGAATTTGAAGGGATATATAAATTCAATGTCTACCATCTTAAGGATCAAGCATGTATTGAAGGGCTAATATTGTTAATTGGGAGGATGCTATTGAAGTTGCCCAAAAGTGTAAGAGAATGTATGGTAAGAAGAAAGCTAAGAATATAATGGAGCCTTATAGAAAGAATCAGAAAAAGATTTTTAGTATGGATGTGAATTTGCAAAATTTCCCCCATGAACCTGCTCATCAAGAAAGTGCTATGAATTTAAAACAACAAATAAAGTGTGTGCAAAACTACTCGGAGAGGGGTGCTAGACTCGGACCCAAAATGAAATGGTTGAAGCTTGTAGATAAAGGCACTTGGGTCTTTTTCAATTTTGTAAAAATGAAACACTCTAGAGAAAAGATTGGTGCTATAGAGGTTGGAGTTGTACTGGTTGAAGATGGTGAGCACCTTAGAATTGCCCTCCAATCATTCTATAAAAATCTTTTTACTTATGATAAGTTGGATTCTCAGGCCCTTGAAGCTAGGGAGTTGATCCCTAAGATAGTTCCCAAAAAGATTCACTTCACTCTTCTTACCGTGTTGGATTTTGATATTACAATTTACAGTAGATAAAACTAAGAAAGTGACTGGCACCTTTAAAGTGAGAAAGCTCCTGAAATGGATGGGTTCTCTACAGAGTTTTATAAGGTCAACAAGGAATGGATCTCTTTGGTACTCCTTGATTTTTGTAATGAAGAAATTTCAGCTGGTTCTTTACGTAAAAACATTAATACTGTTGTTATCAAATTGCTCAATAAAAAAGCGGATTCAATGCAGTTTAACAATCCATTCTCTATAGAGTTTTATAATGTCAACAAGCAATGGATCTCTTTGGTACTCCTTGATGTTTATAATGAAGAAATTTCTGCTGGTTATTTAGGTACAAACATTAATACTGATGTTATCAAATTGTTCCCTAAAGAAGGGTTAAGAAATAGTGACGAATAACATTGCTTAGTATGTCATTCAAGATATTTGCCAAGATCCTTGCTTCTAGACTACAAAATGTGCTCCCTCAAATTATTTCTTCCTCTCAAACTAGTTGTGTAAAGGGGAGATACATCCTGAATAATTTGATTGCAAGTTATAATGGTATGCGGCAGGCCAAAGCCTTTATATGCATGAATTTTGAAAAGACTATGATAGAATTGAATGGCCTTTTATTTGGTTATTCATGAGAGCTCTGGTGCGTGGTGAAAGAATTTGGAAGCTAGTGGATGTTTTATTTAAGGATGCCTGTGCTAATATGAGCGTTAATGGGGTTTTTACTGATGTTTTTAATTTGCAACCTTCTATTAGGCAAGGGTGCCCATTAGCTCCTATCTTATTTGTCATTGTTGTTGATTCTATAAAATACCTTCTCAATGATTGTTCCTTCAGGCCTCTTGTCAGATGTTTTGGTCTCCTTTATCAGCGTAAACTACTGGAAATCCAATTTGCAGATAATAGAGCCTTGTTTCCTGAAATCAATGCTGATAATTTTATTAATATGAAGGATAGATATTTAGCCTCAGGGTCCAAATCGACCTTACGGAAATTTGTAGTGCTTCATGGAATGGAATCTCCAAATTGGATCAAAGATTGGTAATGGGAATGGAGGAACAATTCAAAATGATCAGATAGCTGGGTATTCTATTTGCACTGTCTCCTTCCTTTAAAGAGATGTGGTAATGGGTCATGGATAAAATTTCTAAAAAGGTGGCTAAATAAAAGCACACTTGCTTTCATTGGCTAAGAGAGTTCAAGTGTATCAGAAGATATTTTCTCCCTACACTATCTACTATTCCTGTGTCGGATGGCCTGTTCATCCCATCTAAACCAAATGAATAAAATCAACTAGGACTTCTTGTGGTCTGATGAAGGGGAGTTAAGAGAGGCATTTTGTTTCATGGGAAATTTTTTGTCTCCCCAGAGAAATTGGTGGTATGGGCTTGAGAAATATATTCCTACATGATATAGCCTTTTCTGTTAAGTAGATTGTCAGGGCATTGACTAGCAATGAATTTTGGAAAGTTCTGATAAGATATAATATACACAAGTACTCCCAAGGGTAAACCTGATTGGAATGATCTCCATGACTGACGTTCTGTTTGGATCTTTCAAGGTTAGGTGAAGGTTGCCTATTTTTCTATCCGTTTGGAAAGCTTTAGAGTTAGCTAGGGGCTATACATTTGAGCTTGCTGCTTGCTTGGATAGTGGAAACTTGTTTTTGCCCTATAAATCTATTTGGTGGAATCAACAGTACAGTGACAAGCCTTTGGCTCTTACAAGAGGTTGTTCAGCCAAAATTTGGCATCTTAAAGGAGTTCAATGTTTTGACCAGATTGTGGGAGCTCCAATAGCTATCTCTTGGGATAATCTGAAAAATGCTAAAGGAATTTACTGAATGTTGCTTAGCACTCTTGGAGATGGTCATCCACTTGACTTGCAGGGTGATAAATAAAATTGGTCTAATAAAATGAAATGGAGAGGTGGTATCAATTTAATTAAGGCCGGTTCCAAGTACATTTATTGCCTGTTCCCATACACAGAGGTGCTTTCCAATAAACTTAACAATACTTGGTGGCTGGCTGACCCCCTAATTTGTGGTCTAAAAGATTCAAATGTATTTAGTCGTATATGTTAAACCCTAAAAAAATCTTTTTCAGATGGTTGTTGTTACATAATAAGCTAGTTGTTGGCTCTGTCTGATTCCTTCTTGTTGCTAATCAATGTTCTGTCTGGAAATGTTGAGTCTGTCGAGCACCTATTTTTTGACTGCCCCTTTTCTCTACTGGTCTAGAATGCCTTTCCGTTGCCTTAGATTAAGTTTCATGTAAGAAAGCATATCAATTGGTTCGCTGTTCTTTTTGATTCTTTTTCTTGTACTGTTAAAAATAAGTTTATATCTAGACTTGTAATGTCTTCTAAAAATCTTTGGGACATATGGAGTAAGGATTTGTTTCAAGGTGACAGAAAGAGGGCTCATTGGCTTCTTCTTCTGAGAAGCCACACTTTCTATGGTTGTGTTACAGGCTAGCCTACAGGTTGAAGTTGATTGTGGTTGACATTTAAAAAATTGTGACTAATGTGATCCTATTGCTGAGCATAACAAAGAAAAGGATGTTGTTCAAAGCTAGGTTGCAGATGTTCAAAATGTAAACCATGGCCCGAATCAATGGCACCTGCAAGATGTTGACACAGATGAGATGAGTATTCCTACCAGTTTTACACCAGCAGGAACTTCTCCTATTGTTATTCCAGCAGGTGCTTCTCCTATTGTTATTCCAGCTGGTTCTTCGTCTGAGGGTCAACATGAATTCAGTTATTTGTATCCTCTTGTCCCTTTTAGACAGTGCCCAGACTAGCGGCTGCAGGAATGTGTGGAACACAGAATCCATTCAACAAGAGGATCAGCTGACTGTTTTACTGGAGTTGCTGGACAAGAAAATCAATTCCAAGATTAAAAACAAAACGATTGATTAGCTGCTATTGAGTTTTCTATGACATATGACTCAGATTTTGTCTTTGGAACAGTCTACACTGATCTGGTATTATATATATGGTCTAAAATGCAATGTATTTTGATAATGTTCTGAGAATTAGGGATTGTACTTCAATGACCTTTACATAGCTGGTTTGATTGAGGGTTGATACTTAGGATTTCTTGAGTTTTTGTCCTGTTGACTTTGTATCAATGATCCTCAACTGAGCCATATTTGTATTCTTTAATCAATATAAAAAAAACAAAAAGACCTAGCATAACATCAAGGTTTAGCATCCAGGAAATTTAGGACTTCAAAAATAAGGTCTTCATACACATAAAAGGCAGCATGCTGTGATGCAGAAGCCCAAATAAGGAAATTAATGGTGGAAAAAGTGAAAATATAAGAAAATTTCCAAAAATAGCACCTCGAGTAAAAGTAGAAAATATACCTAAATTACGATCTTTAAGAAGAATTTGTTGAACCCCACATTTAAAACACAATAGGAAATTGAATCTTGATGCAATTACAGAAAAAAACAAAAACCCTGATGTCACAGATATGTACATAGCTTGTAAGTTGTAAGAATATATGATGTGAGCAAATTTACAATTGCTAATTATTATAATTCTACCCAAAAATAATCTATCACTAGTACAGAAAAAAGAATGCAGCTTAGAGTGAAGAGTAGTTACCATGTTCTTTATACCACTTTGGTGTCAACCTCTCCTCATGTGAGCCAACACATGTATGGAAATGTGGCAAACGAGCAGCATCTACATGTCAACCAAGTTATTTAGTACAAAGCAAAGGCTATAAATTTCTAGATTAACACTATCTCATTCAATAAATTTATTCCAAGGTGAAAAGTTAACAGTTCATATGAAACAGCAAACAGTGTTATACAAAAAGAGAAATAACAGACAATTCTAAGAAGCAATCTAGAAAAGGGAATTTCCAACAAACATGGATACAGGGGTGTAACTTTTCCTGTCTGATTTTAAAGCATTTCCTATAACATACTGTAGCATCATAAATTGTCAACCTTGACAATTTCACACTATGTTTAGCTCCCCCTTATGTGCTCGGGCCTAACTATGCTAATAATTTGCCCATTTTATTATCATTTTCGGAAAATTAGGATATAATTGGGAATTACTATTAATTATTTATTTAACGGTAACAAAAGCCCCATAATAGGTCTGGTCCAGGGTGCCACCGCCCTTGACCAGCCTATTTTGGCCCTATTTTGAATATGTTATTGTCGGAATTTTTATGTTTGCAAAATCGAATTCATTTGCCAGCTTTTCACAATTAATTTTTCAGAAAACGAATAAATGCATATAAATATAAGTCTTTTTCACCATTTGAACACCTAATAAAATTTTGAGCAAGCAAGCATCCTAAAAAGTAGTGAAGAGAAGAATAAGCAGCATTATTACAACACTTCTTCATCAATCAAAATTCATGTTAGCAATGCATCAAGTTTATAAGTAAGATTGTTCATGTTTTGTATTCATTTGTTTTGTGAGTACTAACACTTGCAAGACTTCCTATCAACAAGAAAATCTTCCTTGCATGAGATGTGCATCATGACTCCATTCCATCAAGGAGATCAAATCTGAATGGTAAGTTGCAGCACTTGTCATTTATCACTTGTTTTTATCCATTTGCCTTTGCCCTATCGAGGGTAAGCACTCTTTACATCATCAGTCATTGTGGAGGTGGAAACACCAAAACGGGGTTTGACTTGGGCAAGCCCCTATATGGCACAACCTTTTGTCCCCTCTCTTGTTTGTAGGTGGCAAATCTGAAGTGGATTTGGGAGAAGATTGAAGACCTAATTGCAAGATCAAGCATTCAAGCCTCCTATTTCAACAAATTAGGGCAAGAAGGATTATTCATCAACAGACAAGGTTTAGAAGCTAAGTCCAGGAGGAAAGAGGCTACAGACTGTGACCTACTTGTACCTGTTCACAAATTTCGGAAAGCAGCATCTTCCAATCTAGGGCAACGATTTCAGCCCCAATTTACATGTTAAGTTCCTCTATCTTTGCATTCTACTATACTGTTATCATTTTTGTGTTTCAATCTTGTATTTTTTTGTATTCATATCAACTGATTGTAATCTCATAGTTGACCTAATTCATTTGCACATCGCACACACATCCAATATCAAATCAATCAATCACAACAAAAAAGAGGGACCAAAACCCTGATCAACCATTTTGGCTCTTCCATTGAGGATAGTAGCCAAGTGGTCTTATGTGATCAATTTGGTTCCTCTAATGTAATGTTGGGAAAGGTGTGATTTAGACCCTAGATTCCTTTCCCACATAACATGTTGGTGAACCCAATGCTTGTTTCATTTGTAAAGCCTTTTGAAATCATAAATCTTTCATTGTGAAATCTGAGTGTAAAGCTTAGTTTGCTTTCATTTGTCAAAGGCCGTGCATATCCTAGTGAAAAACATTGAAAAAACATAGATTTGCATATTGTTTTTCATTTCAAAAGCGCAAAAAGTGTTATATTTCAGCATTTTCAAGATAAATTCAATTAGTCATAGCATTTTAAATGCTAGCAAATGTCATTTGAACATATTGCATTGCTTTAGCAATATAAAATTTCATGCATTTGTGTGTTTAACATAGACAAATTAGGTTTTCATACATTTTCAGAAATTTGTTTTCTTTTAGACTTGAACCTAAGCAACCTCAGATCCTCAAACACTATATTTGATTGCCAGACTTTTAAACTGTCAAAGTCTTGCACCTCTGATCTAGGGAGCCACTACCCTTGTCCAGCTCATTTCTGTCCAAATTTTAGTCACAGTTTTGTCTTTGTGCCCTCTATGCAGATCCGTTCCTGTTTCTGAAACTTGTGTCAGTTTCTGTCTCTTTAATCTGTTTTTCTCTTCATTGTATGAACACTTAAGCATTCTAAATCTCGTAAAATATATATATATTTGTTTCATTTTTTTCTTTCAAAATGTCTAATTGTTTTGGTAAAGTAATGTCTTCTTTGAAGTCCTTCATCGATGTGTCATTTTGTTCTTTTGGTAATATTCCTCCAACAAAAGATGAAGCTCATGTTTTTTCCTCTCCCAATGTATCTCCTCCTAAAGAGGATAACTTGGAGCAAGCGGATGAGATCATCAATAGCTTCCTAAATACTATTTTACCTACCCTTCATTCAAACATTCCTAGAGACAACATAAAGAACACGCATGAGGAATCCATATGCCAAACTACTCAACAAGATTTACCTATAAGCTACAATCCACCTCACATAAATTACATTCCACATCTCTACCAAGAATCTGCAAAGCCTATCATACCTTCACTTGAAATGTTTTCTTCCTCTCATAAAGAGACCCCTTTACAATTCACCCTCGACCATTACGCTTACATACAAATGATCCCCCTAGAACTCATGTTGATCCATCTTCCCATCTCAAACATGATGCTTCCTTTTCTCAAAATAGTCACTCATCCCATTTGAACCAAACTAGCAACACATATCTTCATTGGGAGATGCACTATGGCCACAGTTTCTGAATCCTCACTAAACAAGGCTTTGTTACAAATAATGAACAATTCAAAGCCCTATAGAACCCACACCGCAACTTATAACAACACGAATAGGATACCAACATCCTCTCCCTCCACCTTTGTATGAAACATTCATGCCAACCTCTACCTGCAATCAAATCATCATTTGCGTAAAAATGGATTACTTCCTGCTCCGCACCTCGTATTTGAGATAGAAAAGACATTATGCACATTCCTTCAAATGGGTATAATCACCCTTCCGCCTCCATGTGAAAGAAAGTCCAATAAACAAAAACAACAAACTTCATCCTTTTGTGCATATCATTAAATGTTTGGGCATTCTACTGATGAGTGTTGATCCTTAAAAAAGAAAATACGACTATTTCAAATATATGATGTCCCTATAGATCCATATAAGATAATAAATTAGTGATTATGGTGTTGCTCCTTGCTATGTGGCATTTGGGGCATCATTTGTTGCTCAATGCCATGCATGGGGACACAAAAGTGTTGTGCAACCATATTTTCATCAATGAAGAGCAACACAATAATATCCACAATGATTGTCCTTGCCCATACACTTGGGGGCCAAGGATAATTAATTTTGTGAGGTGTGTATTCATTTTAATGATCCCCCCTTCGTCCCTTGTTTCCTCAAAATATTAGCATAGCAAGTACGCTAACATTTTAAGGGGGGCATATCCCTCATCCATTTTCATACATTTGGTATATAGTGAAAAATCAATTCGTTCATGTGCCCCTTTAGTGGTGGTATTATGCATGATATCCCCTAAGGTGTGGCTTTGCAATTCTTTAATGTGCCCCTTTAGCGGTGGTATTATGCATAATACCCCTTAAGGTGTGATTGTCATTTTATTTGTGTACCCCCTTTGTGGCAGTGTTGTTTATAACACCCCCTAGGTGTGGTTACCAATTTAATCCCCCATGACGTTAAACTTTTGTACACCCCTTGAGGTGATTTGTCCCCGAGACATTAAACTTTTGTACACCCCCTGAGGTGATTCATCCCTCGTGACGTTAAACTTTTATGCACCCCCTAAGGTGATTCGTCCCCTGTGACATTAAGCTTTTGCACACCCCTTGAGGTGATTTGTCCCCTGTGACGTTAAACTTTTATGCACCCCCTGAGGTGATTTGTCCCCCATGACATTAAACTTTTGTACACCCCCTAAGATGATTCGTCCCCTATGATGTTAAACTTTTATGCGCTCCCTGAGGCGTAATTGGCAAAAGAGAGATTTAGCATAATGGAGTTTGCTAGTCTGTGAACTTCAGCAATTTTTACATGGCCACCTAGCATAACACAACTTGCTTGCCAGTTGAGCCATGTGTTTCATGAGTATGCTAGCATAATGCAGCTTGCTAGCCTCGTGAAACCCATCATGTTGCATGAACACCTAGAATAAAGCAGCTTGCTAGCCTCAAGAAACCCATCATGTTGCATGAACACCTAGCATAACACAACTTGCTAGCCAATGGATCTATATAGCTCATAAGTGATTTGGCATAGCACAACTTGCTAAGCCATATGAGAGCACAATCATGTCTAGCATTATATTCGATGGATGACGTTTAGTATTTGGGACAAATTTTTAGACTGAGGTCTCTTTACCTTATGACTCGAATCATTTTTAGCATACTAACCTTGTGTCTATGTCTTATTTTTATTGTTATTTGTTTTTGTTTGTTATGTGTCTACCTTGTGTCTTTTGTGTGTTTACTTCATGTATTGTCTTATGTTTGCTTTGTGTCTTCATTGTGTATGCTTTGTATCTTCATAGTGTATGCTTCGTGTTTTTATCTTTCGTTGCATTGAATCTTACACGCGTGTGTTCCTTTGTTTTTTCATTGATTAGTAGGATCTTAAGCCTAGGGACTACTACATCCCCTAGATTCAAAGTTATCCTACCTCCCAAATGTTTGGATAAATGAACCCTTCTTGACTTATCCTTAATTTAGTGTGAGCATTAGCAAGTTCATACTCTCACTAAAGTGGGGGTTAAATGTAGCGTCGTAAATTGTCGACCTTGACAATTTCACACTATGTTTAGCTCCCTCTTATGTGCTTGGACCTAATTATGGTAATAATTTGCCCGTTTTATTAATGTTTTCGGAAAATCAAGATATAATTGGGAATTAATATTAATTATTTAACGGTAACAAAAGCCCCAAAATATGTCTGGTCTAGAGCGCCACCATTTTTTACCAGCCTATTTTGGCCCTATTTTGAATGTGTTATTGTTGGCATTTTTATGTTTTGCAAATTCAAATTCATTTGTCGGTTTTTCACAACTAACTTTTTGAAAAACGACTAAATGCATATAAATGTCTTTTTCAGCATTTGAACACCTAATAAAATTTTGAGCAAGCAAGCATCCTAAAAAGCAGTCGAGAGCAGAATCAGTAGAATTATTACAACACTTTTTCATTAGTCAAGATTCATATTGACAATGCATCAAGTTTATAAATAAGATTGTTCATGTTTTGTGTTCATTTGTTTTGTGAGTACTAACACTTGCAGGACTTCCTATCAACAAGCAAGTCATCCATGCATGAGATGTGCATCATGACTTTAGTCCATCGAGGAGATCAAATCTGAGTGGTAAGTTGTAGCACTTTTCATTTATCACTTGTTTTTATCCATTTGCCTCTACCCGATTGAGGCTAAGCACTCTTTACATCATCATAACCTTTGTGGAGGTGGAAACACCAAAACGAGGTTTGACTTAGGTAAGCCCCTATATGGCACAACCCTTTCTCCCCTCTCTTGTTTGCAGATGGCAGATCCGAAGTGGATTTGGGAGAAGATTCAAGACCTAATTGCAAGATCAAGCATTCAAGCCTCCTATTTCAACAAATTAGGGCAAGAAGGATTATTCATCAACAGACAGGGTTCAGGAGCTAAGTCTAGGAGGAAAGAGGCTACAGGTTGTGACCTGCCTGTATCTTTTCACAAATTCCGAAAAGTAGCATCTTCCAATCTAGGACACAACCACCCCTAACCAGGCAATTTCAACCCTAATTTACATGCTAGGTTCCTCTATCTCTGCATTCTGCTATTCTATTATCAGTTTTTGTGTTTCAATCTTGCATTTTTCTATATTCATATCAGTTGATTTTAGTCTCATAGTTGACCTAATTCACTTGCACATCACACACACACATCCAATATCAAATCAATCAACCACAACAAAAACGAGGGACCAAAACCCTGATCAACCATTTTGGCTCTTCTATTAAGGATAGTAGCCAAGTGGTCTTATGTGATCAATTTTGGTTCCTCTCTAATGTAATGTCAGGAAAAGCGTGATTTAGACCCTAGATCCCTTTTCCCACATGACACATGCAACTTACAAATTTAAACAACCTATTTATTTATCTCTAACATCTTTTTGTTTGTGCCCATACTTTGGAAGACTTTTGGCCAATATCCCTGTCTAATACAATTAATAAAGTTATCTCTAGGGTAATGGTTACCAGGTTGAAAGAGATCACCTCAAGATCATTGCGCAAGAGCAAGGGAACTTTTTCAAAGTTTGTCAAATTCTAGATTGTATCGCTATAGCTTTATTAAATTATTCATTCTCTCTAAGCAAGAGGATTGAAAGGGTTGCTTTGAGATCTCTAAGGCCTATAATTGGGTGAGTTGGAATTTCTTGGGTAAGATTCTTTAGAAATTTGGTTTCTTTGAGCCTTTGAGAGAGTGGGTTAATTATAGCTATTAGACTGCAACAATTTTGTTTCTCATTAATAGAAGCCCTAAGGGTTTCTCTAAAACCTTGCATGGCATAATGCAAGGGGATTTGGTTTCCCCATATATCTTTATTATTTTAGCAAAGGCTTTGGGTAGAACTTTGCTAGATGAGAGGGGTAGAAGGTATCGCAAAGGTTTGAAAATCTCATCTAATGATGAAGTTATAACACATTTGCAGATTGTAGATGACACAGTGATGGTGAGTAAGCCTACTCACAGGGAATGTAATAATATTAAAAGGATTTTCATTTTTTATGACAATGCTTCAGATCAATTAATCATGGAAAGGAAATCTCATGATTTCTTCCTAAATATGAGGATTATAAATAGTTTCTTTTCCCAAACCTTGAGTTGTGAGATAGCCCGACTTCTTGATACCTACTTAGTGATCTCACTCTTCATAGGTAAAGCTAGGAGTAACCTTTTGCTCTACCTTGAGAGAATTAGGAGAAGTAGTTGGAAAGGGAAATGGTTATCTTTTGTAGGTCATCTAACCCTCCACAAGTTTGTCTTTCGAGTGATTCCCACCTATTATTTGATGCTTCTTATTCAGGGATTGAGGGAGCAAAGAAAGATTCATTAGTTGCTTGGGATAGGATTTACCTCCCCATATAGTTGGGAGGAAAAAACATAAGGAATTGTGAAACAGCCAACACAACATTGAGAACCAAGTTGGTATAGAGGTTTTATAAGCAAACAAATACTTAAAAGTTGAAGACCCAAAAAAAACTTTACTACCCTATTTCTTCTAGAGGGGTTTGTGATTTAGAATAACATTGGTTTAGCTAGACTCTTGATTCATCGAATACTTTTTTGGGTAATATGGGATGGGAGAGAGGTTGACTTTGTCACCCCCTTTCTCAATAAGTGGAATCAAATGAGATCTAATTTATAAGTGCTTGTGCTTGGAGCCTTGAGGTTAAGGATTATTGGATTACAAAAAATAAGGGTTAATAGAATGTTTACTGATGGAAGGATTTGGGGCTCACATGTGATCAAATAAGCCCTACTATGCTTGAGCTTCAACACATTCCGTATAACCCAAAGTTGCTTGGAGAGAGATTCTGAATAGTCTACAATGGAATTTCAATGGTATAGAGGATTATAATGTTAAGGAAGGTTAGCTTTCACAGGTTGACAAGGCTTTGAAAGCTTATAAGTTTGAAGTTTGGAAGAAAATGTGGGCAACTAAAGCTTGGAATAAAAAGTGTTTGTCTCTTTAGTTGGCAATGCTCAGATGTATCCACATGGAAGATTAGTTAAAGAATAAAGGTTTCCAAGGACCTTCAAGACATGTGAATTGTCATAGGGAAGATGAAGATGTTCATCATCTTCTCTAGAATTGTGGCTTTATACAAGAGGTTTGATGAAGCGTTATGCGATTGTATGGCATGAAATGTGTCTTTCAAACTCTCTTTCATGAGCACATTGCTAGCTGGAAATGAAAGCACAATTGGAAGTAGTGAAAATACTATGAGAAATGACTCCTTTAATGATTTGTTGGGACTTATGGATTAAGAGGAAATGGGAGGATCTTTCAAAATGAAGAAAGCAATGGTTGATTGGGCCATGGATTGGCAGAAAAAGGAGGATATTTCACAATGAAATGAGAAATATGGATAAATTCTAGGTGAATGTGACAAGAGCTATAAATGTGATTATGTCCGTCCAATAGTGTAAAGACTTGGACTAAGTGAAAACTTGGCAAGCCAATTTTTTACTCTGCCAAAACTCGGAAAAGACTCACCAAAACTTGGCAAATTAAAAAATCATTGGAAAGCAGCAAAATTTAAGGACAATTTTGATGCAATACAACTTCAAATATCATAGTAGCATTACTTGGAATCGAGATTGACTAGGCAAACCAAAAGTACAAATGGAATTCAATTCTGTTTTTCCATTCGGAGCAGCACAATTTTGTTTTTTGTTTTTTTTACATTGGAGTGGGATTCAGGAGCAACAACCACCAGCATGGTCAAGGGCAGCATCCCTGGCAAATTCTCTATTGAGATAAAAGGCAGAGCCCCTACACCAAGCCCAAATTAAGGTATTTGAAGCTACAAGAACCTTAAAAACCAACATGTACATAGAAATAAATTACTTTTAAGTTATGTCCTGTACCCTATGATGTATAAATAATTGGATGTATGTATATTTTTATAATTGTAAAATTTAGTCATCTTTGTATCAAGGTTTCTTGAAATTTTTTCTTATCCATATCTGATATCATATCCTTTTCCATGCAACTCCAGTGAAAATGGTTTAAAAGCAAATGGGCAAGTGCAAATAAGCTTAAAATTGGTGAGTGTTTTATAAGCTAGGTTACTAGTTCTGGTTTGGATTCAGGCTCAAATTTGTAGGTTCAGTTCACAGATTTGGCAAAAGCAAAAGAAAAAAAAATTGGGGGTTGGGTTCATTTGGGGGTCATCCATACAATAATTTAGAAAAGTCATATATATTTATATACATAATTCACCTTTACTCAATCTGAATTCCCCTTCCCCATTATATCCTCAAAACATCTATATTTAAATAGTAAACCATAGAAATTGTTTCCTTACAAAGATAAATAAATAATACCTTATCATCCATTTAATAATAGTCAATAAACCCTTTATTAATGTTGCATTGGTGGTTGTCGTTGCACCAAAAGATCAACCTGTCAATGTGTTGTACCCAAAATAATTTTTTGGTATTCTGCTTAAATTGAGCTAAATCATGTTAAAATGCCATCAAAAGTCTGTTTTAGGTCAAACCAAACATAGGGTTTTTGTGGGTTTCTGTCAAGGAACACGTGCAAAATTCTAAAAAATTGAAAATTAGGGTTTTACACCCCTATTTTCAGGGAAACCCCCTAAAATAGGACCTTCCCGAAAATGATCAAAAATGGTTTTGATAGGGTTAATTGACTTCACGATCACACTAATCAAGTCAAAATCATCGTAAGACATTTTACTCTGGTGGGTCTATTTCTATTTTCAGGAACAAAGTTAGGAGCTCTGCAGCCATTAATGGCAAATTGCCCAGTACCAGGTGCTGAAAGCTAAGCTTCAAAAGCTTCAACGACGCAACCATGGCGAAAAAAGATGAAAAAGAAGTTGTTTGACGAAGGAGATTCTCGAAACCGAAGAAGGCCAAAATTTGGCTAACTCTGGAAATGTTATGAAGGAGAAACCAACTCAAAATGAAGAAAAGCGCCCTTTTCTAGAGAAAGGCGCCCTTGAACCTCAAGGGGAAAATACAGTCTCTTGATTCTTCCGATACAGTCATCCTCGGCGTTCTCGTGCTGACTCGACAACGAAACATTCAGCGAGGTCATCTGATAAGGTGATCATTGGCAATTATCAACAGAAGGCGAAGAGGCTATTATGAAGAACATCCAAAATGACTGCTCAGCATGGAAAAGGCGCCCTTACTGAAGAAAGGTGCCCTTGAATAAGGCAATGAAGATGCCACCCGTTGAGAAATCTTGTCTTCTTGAATCCTATCCAACTCTAATCCAATCTCACGATGAAATCATTTGCGAACCTGCGAGATGAGCCAAACAACTACAGCGATTGATCAACTGAAGAGGCAATCAAGCAGAAGATGCTAGAAAAGCGAAAACGAAAGAAGAACACTAAAAAAGTGCCAAGTATCTTGAAAAAGGCACCCTTGCTGAAGAAAGGCGCCCTTTCTTTTGGGCACTCAAATGCTGACAAAAGACCAATTGCCTTCCAAGATGATCTTCTCCGTTTGGATCAACCCTGACAACATAACCATCTGCAAGGGATTCTGACAAGGCAATTATCCAATGACGAAGATCAAACTAGAGCAGTTTCCAAGGTAAAAATCAATGATAGAAAGAGCAAAAGCGCCCCTACAAAAGAAAGCCGCCCTTGCTCACTGAAGCCTTAAACTGACTTTCAGGAACTGAGACACCAGCCATCCTTTTCAGGACTGAGTTGGCCACCTGATGAATCGTCAAGCAAGATTGTCCGACTTGTAAGTCAACGAAGAGATCAAATCAAAGCACGGGAGGTTTGAATAAAGAAGTTCAATAACAGACACTGAAAATTGACTCAGGCAAGTGCAAAAGTGCCCTTGCTGAAGAAAGGCGCCCAGTCTTTTGGAGCCCCAATCTCAGTTTTCTGGCTTACCACCTCCCAAGCACTTCTCTTCAGCACGGATCCAGCTCAACAATGAATCTATCAGCAGCTGCTCAGGATCAACAAATCAATCTGGAGCAAGGATCAAACGAAGATCATTCAACATGAAAAATGATGAAAAAAGGACTCAAACTCAAAAGGGACACCCAAAAAGGTCAAAGGCATGTTTTGTTGACCAAATAAGATATTTTGGAGGCAAACTTGGCCAATTCACCCCACAATCAGTGGAAACCTACCTTTTGAACTCCAAATCAAGCCAAATCAGGTTTAGATCATGAGTTAGGCGCCCAAACTTCAAGGATTCGGGCTTGAGTCTACATAAAGCAAATCTAGGCGCCCTTTTTCATTATTTCTTTGCAAGTTGAAGATTCAAAACAGCAAGAAGCTCTCAAGGATGCCATTTTTAGATCTAGCAAGGGTTTTCAACAGTTCTTCAATATTTCTTGAAGATCAGAGGTAGAAGAAGATTTCTAATCAGAGGATGGATTTAGAGACAGATTTGCTCGAGTCAAATTAAAAACTTCCAATCCATCTTCTGTCTACTTCCTCTTTTCTTGTCTTAGGTATTCTTGCATGTCACACAAATCAGCAGGCTACCACAGATTTGATCAACTAGGCAAATTCAAAATAATTTTCCAGTGAAACCCATCTCGTCAGATTTTCCAGAATCAACAAACTTGCTGCCCCTATTTTTGGGGGTTTTTCCAAAAAAGTTTCAGAATCAAAATTTTGAGGAACTGGGTTTGTTCAGCATTGAAGCACGAACAAAACCCATGTGCCAGATTTTTTCCGGAAAAATACTTCTCGGCAGGGCACTATTTTTAGGAGTTTTCAAAAACTGTCAAAACAGGGTCAAGTGCACAATCAATCTTTAAGTTATTCAGGATGCAGCACTCTTAGGTACAATACAAGACCAAGACGGCCTTGTACCATGATTACCTGAAAATGACTGACACAGACTTACATCAACTAAACCCAGTGGTCGATCCAGAAGACTTGGAGGGCATGAATCAGATCACGTTGCAAAACATAGAGGAGTCTGGGTTGCTTCAAGCTGCATCCATCCCCATCACATTACAGAGTGCGGAGCTTGTAATTGCTTGCATTAAGCATTACAATCCTACCACGAGAGAAATCAAATCAGTGGATGGGAGGGTAATCTGCAATTTAAAGCCAAAGGACATTGAAAAGTGTTTTGATATTCCATCATGCCCTACTAACAAGGTCATATCAGTGACAGAATGCGACAGAACATTTGAGGCAGCCAAGAATAAATGCCAAGGAATAATGGCAGAAAAATGGCTGAAAGTGAAAAAGGCTACCTTGCATAAGTTGGTTGGACGAGGAGAATGCAAAGATGAGTATGCAATGTTGATCACTCTACTCAGCAGAATCACTAGACAAGAGGAGGGAAACCAATTTCAGTCGTGGATGTATTATGTCATTTCCAAAATCATCAGCAAAAGGGAACATACAACTAGGCCACTCTGATCCGTGATACACTCCACCAACAGATTACTGGGTTTCTAGAGGCTCATAGGTTCCACATGTGTTCTTACCTAGTATACCTGATTTCCTTCTAAGGCGAGTTCAGGATATTAAACAATGTGGGAACCTTAGGTGTGCAAAAGGTTCATGAACACTTTACACGTCTTGAGTTTACTCAAGCAGAGCGACACTTCAAAAGGACAAGTGACCTCTTCATCATGTACATTGTACGAGACCTAGACCATGAGATGCACGTACGAGTTTCACAAGCAGCCAAGGAGGCAATGGTGGACTGGACGGATTGGTTTATCCAATTCCCTACCTTCGCCTACATACGTGTGTAAAGCTACATTGGTCACCCCACCATGATGCCACGCTACCCTTCAAATAGGGTAGTTTTTATGGAATTCCTAAAGCTGTTGGCCGAAGTTCACACTCACTTGCGACTAAAGAAGAAGCCAGCTGTGAACTTTCCCGTTGAAATGGGACTCTATAGATGCAGGTCAGCAGCAGATGCCAAGTTGATGAGCCAGGAAACGGTGAGACTTAACCTCAAATACCTTATTGAGAGAAGGTCGTATGATCCCAGAGGTCTCTATGCAACGCATCTTGAGCAACGCTCATCACATGAATCTTCTATGGAAGATTATTGGGTCAATTGTGACAATGAGTATGAAGTGTGAAGAAGGATCTACAGCAGGTTCAGGCTCTCACAAAGATTTTTTACTATATGTCAGAAGACATTGAGGGCTTCTCTGATGATGAAGGGGAAGTCATTCTCCCCTCATTCTTCGTAGATTCAGTAGACTCACAACCACTCCCAAGAGTGGATTGATACGCAAAGGAAAACCCATCTATAGAGTAGAGAACGAGGAGTTGTCAGGAACAGTCAACTCTACCTCGATAGCAAGAAGACAAGGTAGTACCTCCCAGAACAGAGCCGCCACAGGTTCAATCTACACTACCTTCCCCATCAAGGAAAAAGCCCAGGCAGAAGCAGTGGTGCAACCTCCCCAAAGGGATGAGGACGTCAGGGCATACAAGGCCAAGAGCATAGGGGATACATGTGGAGACAGCCACACACACCCCAGAGATAGTCATGGGAACTACTACCCCCGAGCCATTAATAGAGATAGTCACTACAAAGATAGAGCCTGAAGAGGCAGAAGCGGCAGCAGAAGAAGCAGCAGCAGAAACGGTGCTTGTGTTAGAAGCAGAACCACCTACATCACCACCATCACGACAGTCACAAGTCCCCATCGACTTGGACTCGCCACCGAGAGACGTCACTCCAGCACAATCTCATTCAAGGGCATTCAAGGGCCCCATATTCCTCCTAGCGAAACTAGCCGAGATTCTATCTGGCTTGAGAGCTTCCTAGGAAGGAAGAGGGAAAGGCCTTCATGCGAGCTTGACTTCACGGAATTCGACCATGTCCCACTAGACATGCCAGCGAAGAAAGTGAAGAGGCAAGTTCATGTAGAAAGGAATGCAACGAATGAATTCATCATAGAGACTGATGCCCCACCAGAAGATAAAAGCATACACGAGGTACAAGTGGAAGACTTCACATTATCCAAGCTTAACCTCGGAAAGACCACACATCAGGTGGAGGCAGACCTTCTTGGAATCGCCTCAGTGAGCGCCCAAGAAAGGATGGCCAAGGATGGAAAGGATAAAGCAGCCTTGAAGGCTGAGAACCAATAGTTGAGGATGTACATTTCCAGCTTGATGCACGGCACCCTGAACGTCTTGGCCTTACCACAAGAATTGCTCGATCTTCCCGCAGAGCAGAACCATCAACAGTTGATGGCATATGGAAAACACTTGAGAGATCAAGTGGAAGAATTTGTCCTCCAATGACAATGTATACTGGAAAATCTATACCAGTTACGAGATAGAGCACATGGACTCCGTGCGGAAATTCAGCAATCTGAGCAAAGAATAGCAGAAAAGAGGCCAGGAGACGAAGTCACAATTGTAGACTTGCAATTGGCGTATCAATCAGTCTACTATGAGGAGGAGAACAAGCAACACCTATTTGTTGGGAAAGAATAGCTAGCGTACAAGGTGAAAGCCTATAATGCCCATTCAGTAGAACTAATTGACTACCGACGGGTTGTCGCAGATATTATCAACTTCGCAAGAACGTTGGTAATATCCTTCCCTCACATTAAGTATCAGCATGAGGGAGGAGAATACATTTAGCTGGTCACAGTATAGAAACAGTTCAGAGATGTCATCCACAACACCTTTCTTGAAGATCCAAACGGTTGCAAGCTAGCCAAGGTGGCAGCCTTGTCTACCAAGTTCGATGAGGCAGTTGCCCACTGTATAGACTTCCAGCATCAGCTCACGACAGGCGAAGTAATGCTAAAGTGCCGCGTCATCATTTTGCAAAGCATTAACTACCTAAAGGCTGAAGAAGTCAACGAATGGATAGAAACATTGTTGAATAGTGGTGAGTTGTAAAGGCACCAAAGAAGGACGTCCTACCCTCCAATTGGCATTTATGATACTTGAAGTTGACTTGATGCCTCTTTCCAAGTCAACTCAAAAAGACATTAAATGTAGTTGGAGTTAACTTGATGCCCCTTTCCAAGTTAACTCCAGATCCCACAAATCATGTATTATCAGATCCCACTGATTAAGGATGTCTAATTTACTTCCATAATTTATGGATCTCAGGTCTCCACTAAACGTGGATGTCTATTTTGGAGGCATACTTTGTATTAAAATTCACCTTTAGTCTTCTTTCAGTCAACTGAAGTAGTTTCCAGTTGACTCTTTGTTTACTTTCAGTTAATTGAAGTAGTTTTCCAGTTAACTGTTTGTTCCCCTTTCATAGGAATAAATCTTGCTAATTGATTGGCAAGAACTCATTTTAACTCAAGGAGATTTTGGGGTTGCCTACTCCTTTGAGTTCTATAAATAAGAGCCTTGGGCTCATTATTTGTTTAACCTTTACTTAGTATGCAAAATTGTTGCACCATTGTTGCCAACAAGTTTGAAAGTGATTATTTGTTCACTCTTGGATGAGAGTTGATTGGTTGATCGTAATTGTGCATGATTTTGTGCCTTTGCTGTCCCAATTCTTTTGTAACTCGTTGATGAAGCTTGAAAAAGAAAATCAGAAGGCGCTTGCATTTTGATCTACATATTTGAGTTCTTTTCAACGTTTTGTATCTAATAGCTTGTTGTTTCATTTCCCTCCTCGGACAGAGGTTCCTCCTCGGATATTTGTTATTGGTTGTTATCGTAGGATGTCGTTTAATGGATTGACTTTCAACCTATACTTCGGACAGGGGTTCCTCCTCCTTAGCAAGCTTGTTGGCCAAAACATCGTACTTTGTTGTTTCTAGTAAGCTGTTTCCTAGCCTATACCTCAAACAGGGGTTCCTCCTCCTTGGCAATTCGAAGATCCAACTTACCGTAAAGAGTGTTTACTTGTATAAAACTTTATTCCAACGTATATCTGAGAGTTCAGAGCCTCGGCCATATTCTAAGGAGACGGCGGATTCAAGTGATCCAACCAATTCATTCCCGCTCCTATGTCCTCATACTTTGTTTACCTTGAGGAGATAGGATAGATTAAAGCTAGTTTAGTCATAGTTAACATCTGCAGAAACCAGAGAAAAGCTTAGCTACGGCGCATTGTGTTTGTGCACCCTTGTGTCCTGCCACTGAATACAAAAAGATAGGAACCTTAGTCTACTCTACCCTTTCTTACGCATTACATCAGCAAAGAGGGACTTCTCCTCTTTAAATAACGAAGAAGTGTTGCAAAACATTTGTAATAGCTGACCGTTTACAATCAGCACTCCGAAGGTGCTAATTTAAACGCCAACACAATGCCTGATACAACCGCCATATTTATGTAAGATCCACAGGAGGCGGTTAAGCCATGTCACAAACCCAAGCACCATGTTGGACACAGAAGACAAAGGGACACACCACCTTGCAACAATCCCCCCCCCCCAATGCAAGCAATGGGTTTGAACCTATGACCTCAGCTCCGATACCAATTGTTACATTGGTGGTTGTCGTTGCACCAAAAGATCGACCTGTCAATGCTCGATACAACTGCCAGATTTATGTAAGATCCACAAGAGGCAGTTAAGCCATGTCACAATCCCAAGTGTCGTGCTGGACAAGGAAGACCAAGGGACACACCATCTTGCAACAATTAAATTCCTATCAATTTAAATTTTAAACTTTCACTAACTTTTATTATGGATTCTCATATTTTATCTAGACAACAGATGACTACATACAGCAGACTTTTATTAGTTCCTACTTGACAAGGACGTATGCCCTACACACAAACAGATCTATTCCACCAAAGGGTTTCTAGGCAAATGGAATGCCATCATTTAGTTATAAAAATATACGAAGATATTTTTCTAAATGAGGTCACCTTGATTCATTCTAGATTTTCCCGGATTCATCTTGGACAAACCTACAGACACTATGCCACCTCCTAGACAACTCCCTGAGTGCATTAAATCTAATCCACAACATGATTCAAATTGGACCTGGATTTGGGGCCTTTGAGGACCAAACCAAAAACAGAGTTTTAAAGGTATGTAAGAACCCTTACAGGTTCTAATTGAAATTTTTTTCTTTTTCTGGTCTGAAAATTTTTGTCTTGCCTTCACTTATGTCTCAACAAAGATTTACTATAACATGTAGATTAAAGGATCCCAAGCATAAATAGAAAGAGATGAACTAGAACATAGTTTTTAGGAATTCAACAAAGATGAATACAAACAAGATGAACATACCCAGCAAGATAGCTTATCCTCTTTATTTGATTTGAAGCTGGTTACAACAGAAAAGACTGAATATTAGAATCTGTTAGGTCTGATTTTGAGTTTCAGACCTTCAATTACACCAAGTTTGTGCCAAAGCACCAGACAAACCCTAGCTGCAAGAATAGAGAATGAAGCTAAGTGTGTGAGATGATAAGCCTAGCTAGAGATGACTTAAAAAACACTGTCGCAGCCCACTGGAGGTTGTAGTCGCCAAAATCTCCACAGATATGGTGATGAGATCAGCTTGAAGACTACTGTAATGAAAGTCTGACTATGCCTTGAAGATGGAAATTGCCCAAAATGACCACCTATATCAAGCGTACCTCTTGAAATCGCTTCTTGCCACAAATCAAAGTCTCAATTTGCAACTGGAGTTGTGTTAGAGCAATTTGGTTAAGCACAATGATGAATTTCTGTTTGAAATCACCTCACAAGGTGGGATGGGGGCATCACCATACCCCAGAATTCAAGGGAGTAGCACCTTGAATCGACTGAAACTATTTCAATCAAGAGATCTCTCTCAACAAACAAGATAATAATATCAATAAAATGTTTTTCTCATCCCCCAAGCCTCCTTAAATAAGGCCTTAAGACAAAACCGCCCTAGGAATGAAATCAGATTTGTTTTCATTAAAAAATTCACCTTGCTTCAAGGCTAAGGCACCTACCCCAAGTCGACCCAAAGAGGATCAGATTTGCTTTAATTAAAATATTAATAACTTCTTGACTAAGTCTCCCAAACCTTCCTAGAAGAATCTGATTGCCTTTTTGCCTTTTTGGATATTATAAAATTCTATCTTGGAAGTTGTAGACATGAAAAATATCCTGATCAACTAACTTCAATTCTTCTTTAATCACCCCTCTACTAACCTTTTAATTAATTCATCTTAATTCCTCTGTTAATCAAATAAATCAAATTTATTTGATTAAATCATTATCCTCTTTTGATTAAATAAATCATTTTATTTATTTATTTAATCCTAAAGTCCCTCTTTAATTAAATAAATCAATCTTATTTAATTAACTTCTAAAGTCCCTCATTTTATTAAATAAATCAAATTTATTTAATTAAATCACTAACATCATCCTCTTTGATTAAATAAATCAAATCTTTATTTAATTAAATCTAAAATCATTCTCCTCTCAACTTTGATTTATTTAAATCCTAAAATCTAAGTCAAAATTGTCAAATCACCTAACCTCCTCTTATTTAATCAAATCCTAATTAAATATAATCTCAATCCATGTCACATCCTCTAACTTTTGCCACTTGCACAAATAAATCAATTTAATTAATTTATTAAATCTTCATTTTCTCTCAACTTGGCATCTTTGAGGGAATATTCCTCCAAGTTTGAAAATCCCTCCAAAAAGGATTTGTCCTTCCAACAAAGCATTTAAGAGCTCTTACATGTCTCTTACACAAGTCAAACTTAGCATTTAACTCATCTTTCATCCCCCCCTAAACATGTCATTTCATCAAATTCAAATTTCAAATCTCCCCCTCTTTGGCACATTGATCAAAATGTCCACAACCTTCATCCTCTCACATCTTGACAAATGGCACAATGCCACTGGATTATCTTTTATCCCACATTCCTCCTATCTCGCATTCTTCTATCAATATATTCTATAAATAGAGACCCTCTTTATTGTATTAATCCTACACAACTTCACAACTTGATACACATTCATCTTATCACCATCTTGCATCTAATTGATCATCCATAACATCTTCAAAGTAGTTTCATCATTTAGCTTATCAAAGGGGGTTGGGAAAGGGCTACTTTTCATATCAAAGTAGCACCAATCCCCCTATGGGATGATGCTTGAGTAGTTTAGGAATAGATTTTATGCTTATCTTGCTTATGATTTTATGTTAGTTTGATAATGTCATTATTTTCTTCACGTTTGCTCAACAGTTTCATGCGGAGGGCTTTTATCTCATTTGTTCAAAATTGACTGATTTAACTCATATTTGTCAATCTTTGATCAATGTAGATTTTGGTCTTCACATTTTGGTGCCCACCATGGGGCAATGCTTTGATAAAGCTTTACCTAATACTTTGACGGAGTTTTTGTCAACCTTTTCAATATTTAGCAAATGGCGATCCACCACTATTTTCCCTGAGAGGTGGACAGAATTTGATGATAGAATAATCTTATCAATATTACGCAATGAACAAAAATACATAGGATTTTTAAAAATGGCGGAGAAGCGCTCGTGGCCAAGTTTCAGGCGGCATGAAGGTTTTCGTTACAAAGGTGGTGCAGGCTTCAGATGGCCTTTCAACAATCGTTTCAAAAGAGACCAAAACAGCTTTGCAAGAAATGCAAGAAATCTAAATGATTGGACATGGAAGGTTCTGGTGAACTCTAATCACTGGAAAAGTAATAAAAATTCTGGAGTCAGGGCTGCTAGGGCAAGATTGGGAACGGGTTTCGATGGCATTCGATCAATGCATTCTCGCCAGCGAGTGGATTTCAGGGCGGTGCAAAAAAACTTTTCGCGCCCAAAACCCTCCATCAAAGCAGCTAAGGTTTTAGAGGTATGCCCAAATTTTGGTTACAATAGGGTTGTTTCCCTTGTGTTAGAAAATGAAGAATGGAGTGAGTCAGTTCGTTATCTCAAGGATAAGGCGTTTTTCATGAAGTGGGGGGGCGCTTGGCCTACATTCTCAAAGATCCGCTCATGGTGTAAAGAGCAGTGGGGCGAGGGTGTTGAGCTTAAAACGTTAGCAAATGGGTTCTATTTGGTTATATGCTCCTCGGCCCATGATAGAGACTGGATTCTTAATAGTGGGCCTTTCTTTATGGAAGGGAAGGGTTTTTTTCTTCAAAGAATGGAAACCTAACTTCAACCCCCATGAAGAACCCATCAGCACTGTCCCGGTTTGGTTAAAGCTCCCTGGCCTTCCTCAGGAATATAAGGATCAGGAAACCCTAAAGCTAATTGGCAATAGGATTGGTGATTTTGTGTTGGCGGAAGAAGCAATTGATAAATCTGATCTCAGCATGTATATAAGAATTTGTCTTAATTGGCAAACGATCCATACTCTCCCAGACACTATTGAAATTAAATCAGGTTCAGGTGTCTGGAAACAAAAGATTGTGCTTGAGGATGTAATGGAATCATGCTCGAAATGTAAAGCCTTTGCACACCCTGTTGGGATGTGTAAAGAAGGCGATAAAGGTAAGCAGTCAATGCAAAACCTATTAGCTGAAGAGATCTTAAATCTTTCTGAAGGCAACCAATGGGAAAAGCATTGGAATGAATTGGACTGGGCAGTATTGCAATCTCATAAAAGAAAATGCACATTTGCTAGTAGTTTACAAGTCTCCGGGGGTGGTGTTCAAAAGGAAGTTATAGATAAAATTTTTGATAGTGACACCAAGGTCTCAAGCTCTGACAACGGGGAGGAAATTGCAAGAACAGCAAGGCCTGATATGGTTAAGATAATACCAGTTTTCAAGGATCAGCTATAGGGTTGGGAGAAGATATCAGATGGGGATGGTTTCGAAGATGATAGGAATAAGAGGAAGGAGGCAAGTGATAACTTTGACTAAGGTAAGAAGGATGGTGGTCAATTTTCTGATAGAGAGGAGTGTTTAAATGATGAAACAGGTGGGAACATAGAGGGGATCGCAAGCCTTTCTACAGCAAAGACCCTCCAGGTCTCCGTCACAATGATGGATACGGGTAGGATGGATAGTCTTATTTTGCCTGATCAGTGTTTCAGTGGCATTGATCAGAATTTTCAAAAGGATGATCCAGTTGCAGAGGCAAAGGAACCTTTTTTCAAGGATATCCAGATATCTCCCATCATGAACCTTGAGAGCTCTTTTGAAGGAGTGAAAGACAGCGGTGGTAACTCCATAGACTCGGAAATGGATGATAATTCAAATGAATATTTGGATGGGGAGGATGAAATGGGATTTCAATCTTGCTTAGGAGTATCCGGGACAAGGTCTTTGGATCAGACATCCTCCCTTCAAAACAAAGCCAGGGTGGAGGAGAAGAAAAAGCGGGGACCCAAATCCAACAGGGTTAAGTTGGAAATGGCGGGCAATGTTGCTAGCCAAAGTAAATTGAGGTCGGGAAAAGGCTATGCCTTTTCCCGGAGGCAATGAGGACCCTATCATGGAATGTCAGGGGCTGCAATGCCCCTGACAAGATACGCTTGATCAAGAGATGTCTTGATCAAGCAAGGTCGAATATTGTTTTGCTTCAAGAAACAAAGATTAAGGCAATTGATTTTGGCTTTTTCTCAAGGAGATTTCAGCAGTGGAATTGCAATTTAGTTGAGGCTCAGGGAGCCTCGTGGGGCCTTGTTGTCCTATGGCGGGATTCTGTTGTTGAGGTGGAAGTGGTTAGACAAGACAAATGGTGGCAGTTGCTGAAAGTCATCTCAAAACAATTACATATAAGTTTTTTTGTCTTTAATGTGTATGGCCCTAATTACCCAAATCTTAAGAAACTGTTATGGCAATATTTATCTGATATCTTGAAACAGGATAATGAAAACATGTATATTATTGGAGGTCATTTTAATGCACTTCTACGCCCTTCTGACAAAATGGGGGGAGTTGGATGGAATGGTCAAAGTCACAGAGACTTCAGTGCCTTTGTGTTGGAAAATGGTCTGATTGAACTTCCTTTCAGATCGGGAGTTTTTACCTGGACTAACAGGAGGAGTGGCTTTTTTAACATTGTTGAGAGATTAGACTGCTTCTTTATTGTTGGGGATTGGTCTGATACTCGTTGGACTTGTGTGGTTGGACTTGTGTGGCTGAGATATTACCGATTACTGGCTCTGATCACTACCCGATCTGTGTCAGGATTCAAGACGACACAGCCCCAGATAGGTGCCCTTTCAAGTTCGAGGCTATGTGGCTGAGGGACAGAAATTTCAGGTCTCTTGTGGAAAGTTGGTGGCGTCATTCTCTAGAATTCACTGGTAATAAAGCTTTTATTTTTTTCAAAAAGATGCAATATTTGAAGGAACAGATTAAAAAATGGAATAGAGAGTCCTTCAAGAACATATTCACCGAGAAATTAAGGTTAGAAGGAGAGTTAAAAGTGCTGCATGATCAAATCATTTCTCAGGGGATGGATGAAGATGCTTTTAGGAGTGAGAAGGTTTTAAATAAACAATATGTAGAAGCCCTTACTAGGGAGGAAACTTTCTGGAGACAGAAATCCCGGGAGACATGGCTAAAGGAAGGTGACAGAAACACTAAATTTTTCCACACCTCGGTTAAAGTTAGGAGGACTCATAACAAGATTTTCTCCATCAAAAATGGAAATGGTGAATTACTTACAGAGGCTGATCAGATAAATATGGAGGCAGTGAGGTTTTTCTCTAATATTTTTAATGGTGATGCTGGTCTATTTAATGACCCTCACCCAATTCTCAATGTTATTCCCCCTTGTGTTGCTAAAGATCATAATAAAATGCTCATGGATCCAGTCTCTTTGGAGGAGGTGAGAAAGGCTGTTTTTGGTTTAGGTTTAGACAAATCTTCGGGGTCGGATGGGTTCCCAGCCCTTTTCTACCAAAAGTTTTGGAATGTTTTAGTAGCTAACATTTTGGATGTTGTAGAAGAATCAAGAAGAGGGGGGTTCATCCTAAAAGACTTTAACAACACGTTCATAGCTTTGATCCCTAAGAAGGCTGTTGTCACTTCTTTTGATGAGTTCAGACCGATCTCCCTCTGCAACACAATTTACAAGGTGATTTCTAAGGTAATAGCTAAGAGGCTCAAAGTGGTGTTGGATTCAGTGATTTCCAATGAGCAGAGTGGATTTGCCCCTGGGAGATCCATATATGAAGGCATCATTATAGCACACAAGGCTGTCCACTCCATTCGGTTGGCCAAAACTGAAAGGATGATGGTGAAGATAGATATTAAGAAGGCGTATGATGAGGTAAATCGGGGCTTTCTTCTTCAGGTGTTGTCAAAATTTGGCTTTAATTCTGGTTGGATTTCTTGGGCGAGTAGCTGTATTAGTTCTCCTCGCTTCTCAGTAATTGTTAATGGAAGTGAAGAGCACAAAAGATTTACTGAGAGGGGGGGGGGTGAATCAGTAAATCAAACTCAAACTTTTATTTTTAAAACTTTTAAATCTTTATTACAATCAACTTTTTGATATGAACCAATTTCCACAAGTTGACACAATTTTATTGAAGTAATTTCTTTTTCAAGTAGGCACCAACCTACAAATTTACAATGAGATGATTTTGTAGAATAACTTCCACAAGGAACACCTAGACCTCTCCAGAATTTAGTAGACACCTGCCTACAAGGAGCACCAACCCCTAATGCAAGGCACCAAATGATGAGGTGAAATCGATGGAAGTGAGACTTCAGGTGATCTGTCAAAATTTGGCTTTAATGCCCTGGTTGGATTTCTTGGGCGAGTAGATGTAAGTTCTCCTCGCTTCTCAGTAATTGTTAAGGTAGGAAGAGCACAAAAGATTTACTGAGAGGGGGGGGGGGTGAATCAGTAAATCAAACTCAAACTTTTATTTTTAAAACTTTTAAATCTTTATTACAATCAACTTTTTGATATGAACCAATTTCCACAAGTTGACACAATTTTATTGAAGTAATTTCTTTTTCAAGTAGGCACCAACCTACAAATTTACAATGAGATGATTTTGTAGAATAACTTCCACAAGGAACACCTAGACCTCTCCAGAATTTAGTAGACACCTGCCTACAAGGAGCACCAACCCCTAATGCAAGGCACCAAACCTTGACTTGATGGAAGTGAGACTGCCCTCAATCTGATCTGCACATGCCCAACTCTCCAATCTGCTCTATGTGATCCAAGATATCACCTTCAGCCCACACAAGGAGGTAGGAATCTGACTGATCTGCAAGTCTTTACTTACAACCACACACTCAAGCCTTGAAATGAAAGCTAAATATATACTTTGTTCTAGAATTGCATCCCTTGATGAAGGATCATGTCTTTGTCTTTTCAGAATTCATTCACACCTCTTCATTTGCTTCATTTTTTATTTAATAAAAAATTTATTTTCAGCTTTGTTTTGTTAAATCACTTGAGTTGAGATCAATGAAGGAACACGTCTTTTTGAAAATTGTGATGATCATTGGCTGACTGCGTCTTTTGAATCCTTAGATTTTTACTCCAACTCATACGTATTTAGTTAATACGTCCTTTCCTTTTGAAGTGGTTCGATGCTTATTCATGCACCGCTTTGTTTGTTTTATTAGTAATCATTAATCTAAAACCTTTTTGTTTTATTCCGAATAAATCTCACCATATATTTTAATAAGTCAAAACTTATTGAGCAATATTTATCGACTCAATTATTTTAATCGCACCTTTCTCAGAATTATCGTTTATGCTTTTTAGAAAAGACGTATGCTTATTTTTCGTGATATTGTCCTCCTTAGATCTTTCACGTCAGATGCTTATTGTATTTCATATGTATTCATCAGTTAATAGATAGCGGCAGATCAAATCATTTTAAATGATATCGGCTTTTAAAAATAAACCCGTCACTTAAAGACTTCCTGTCATCACGCAAATAAATCCGTCTCTTAAAGACTTCCTGTCATCACGCCTCTAGTCTTAAGTAATTTGCATCGCTACTTCCAGTTTTACGTTAAAGCCATGATATCTTTCAATTTTGCTTTTGATATTGACGCGCATATGATCCTTCCATCGGCCCTTTTGCTCAGCAATCACCGCCCATCTTTGAATGATTTTAATCACTGCCTTATATATATAATAATGATTATTGCATCCGATATAGTAATCGTTGGTTAAGTTAAATGAATTGCTCCTTTATTAAAACTTGGCCAATGAATATAGTTTTATTTGGCACTAAATATCTACCGTCCAACGAAGCAGATATTGTCTTCACGTAATGGCTTCAATAGATGATGCAGCTAACCCATTGTCTTTATCAATATGTAATCTCCAAACAAAATCATGTTTGTATGAAGTAGGACCAAATCTGAATTCGAATCTTTAGTTAAAACACAAATATTCAATGAGTTGTCTATGATTTGTCCTTTGTGACTGTTCTTCAATAAGGCATATAAATCTTTAGTCATATTAATCTAAGAATATGTTATCTTCAGTTATGCGCGTACTTGACATCAATGACAATATTTTAACAGGAAGCCCCCAGGGTTTCTTTGATTCAAATAAGGGGATTAACAGGGGGATCCTCTGTCCCCCTTTCTTTTTATTATTATGGTGGAAGTACTTGGAAGATTGATCTCAAAGAAGTGCGGTGAGGGACAATGGAAGGGCATCAAGATAGCTGATGGGGTTGAGCCTCTCTCACATTTGCAATTTGCAGATGATACCTTTTTAGCTGGAGAGGCCTCTGTAAGAGAACCTTGTGTGATTAAAAAAACATTAGATGACTATGAACAGGCTTCGGGGCAACGAGTAATTGGCACAAATCAGAAATATATTTCTTTAATTCTGACCCTGCAAAACAGAGAGAGGTTTGTAGAGTCCTTCGTATGAGAGTGGGTAACCTCCCAAGCAAGTACATGGGCATCCCACTTTTTGGTGGAGCTAATAAATCAGAGTTGTGGAAGGGTCTTGTGGACAGCTGTTTATGCAAAATGAATGGTTGGAAAAGCAGGTGGCTCACCTCTGCTGGTAGGATTTTAATGCTAAGATCAGTAATCTCGGCTATCCCGATCTTTTCTATGATGTGTTTGAAGATCCCTAGCAAGGTTATTAAGGAAATTAATCAGCGAATGAGGAAGTTCTTCTGGAACGGAGCTAGTGAACAAGATAAAATCCCTTTATTGGCTTGGGAGAAAATTTGTTTATCAAAAGGAAAGGGAGGGGCAGGCTTAAGGGATTGGCACAAAATGAATGAAGCCCTCAGAGCAAAATTAGTTTGGAACCTCTACACAAATCCGAACCAGTTATGGGTAAGAGTAATGAGAGCTAAATATTTGGATTCTATGGAAAATCATAGAATATTAACAATCAGAAACCCACCCAAAGGCTCAGCCGTTTGGAATTTCATTTCTAGTTGTAGAAAGGTAATCATTGATCATGTTACATGGCAGATTGGAAACGGGGCAAAAGTAAAATTCTGGGATGATTCTTGGGCAGGGTTTTCAGCGATAAAAGAGAAGGAAGGTTTGCTGGAGATCAGAGATAGACTTGTGCCCCTTTGGGGTGACAGAGTCTGAGACTATTTGATGGTAAGACAAGGGGTCTTGGGGGAAGAATGGGTTTGGAAGGACTTGTTTGAAGCAGGGCTGTCAGAACAACATCAAAGGCTCTTAAAAGAGGTTCTTGATCAACGGAAAATTCTTATAACCGGAGAAGAGGACCGAGTCATCTGGTGTGGGGCTCGGGATGGGATTTATTCAGTCAAATTGGGCTGTCAACTTTTAGAAGGCAGGGAGAATGAGCCATCAAGGAGATGTGATCTGTTTTTGAATAAGAATTGTCTCCCCAAGGCGGGTGCTTTTGCATGGCTAGCTGTGAAAGGAAGGATTCTAACCGGAGAAAGAAGGAAACGTCTTGGCTTTGCTGGTCCTTCTAAGTGTGATGTGTGGGAATGCAGAGGAGTCAGTTGATCATCTTCTCCTTCAATGTGAGGTAGCCTCAAAGTGCTGGTCAAATTTAAAAGGGAAGTTGAACTGGCATGGGCCAATGCAAAACTCTCTAAGTGGGGTTTTTGAAAGCTGGCCACCTCCTCCAAGGAAATCATCTTTATCAAGCATATGGATTTCAAGTCCATCATTGTTAGTTTGGGAAATTTGGAAAGAGAGAAACCGTAGGATCTTTATGGACAAATGGGAAGTTTTAAGAAGAATTCAAGGCAGATTTAATCAGGCTATTGAGGAGGTGGTTGGTGCAGCAGCCTCCCAATCTAGCTCGGCTTCTCTACCTTTCACAATGGAGGATGGGAGGATTCAAAACTTGTGGCCTAGTATATAGATCAGGCATGGGGCATGGGCAGATAATCTTGCTAGAAAGAAGGATCAGCTTTGTACAATTTGGGAACCCCCGGCTGAAGGATGGCATAAGGTGAATTTTGCTGGTGCTGTTCAATCTAACTCGGGGCCCTCTGGGGCGGGGTTTGTGATTAGGAATGAGAAAGGTGATATTGTAAAGTGTGGTGCAAAGAGATTAAAGATAGGCACAAACAATGAGGCTGAAGCCTTTGCAGCACTACTTGCTGTTAGATTGGCTCGTAATTCAGGAATTAAAAAGTTACATTTGGAGGGAGACTCACTTGTTATTATACAAGCTATTAAAAATGGGGGGATCAATGCTTGGCATCTGCAGGGATTTATTTCCCTGATTGATGGTGAATTGAATTCTTTTGAGAACTTTATGGTCAGCCATATTAGAAGAGAGGGCAATAAAGTAGCTGACAAACTATCAAAGTGGGCACTCAATTTTGAACAGGAAGGGGAAATGCGATTGGAAGATTTTCAAGGTTTGGAAAATCTGGATAGTGCATTGTTTTCAGAAACTCTTGTTTCTCAAAATGAGTGTAGGGGTGGATCAGTGATGATAAATGAGAACTTTGGAAGGCTTGTTGGGGTTTAATTTAGCTATTGGGCTAGATCAGGCATTCCTCTCATGAGAGATGTCACCAATGAAAACTGGCGGTGTTTTTTAAAGTTTATTCTTCTAAGAAAGGTGGTGTTCGGGCTCGGCAGCTTGGTGAGGGTCACTTCAAACTGATCCATTTCGCTAAGGAGTTTTCGAGGGTGTGAGTTGGATTACCCAGCAAACGTTTTCTACTTGGATGATCGAGGCTTTGAAAGGCACCAGCGCATCTGAGAATGTCCTTTTGAATTTTAATTATTTTGTGCTGAAGTTTGTGCCTTTTTGCTATAAGAGGAGCGGTGGTTTGGTGTAGACAGCAAGTAAGAGGCTTCCTTTGGTTTGTGAGAAGGTTTCAGCAGAGTATAGAGAGCTGTGAGAACTTGCAAATGGAGGAAAATTTAGGCATAGGGGTTTTTAGCTGATATTTTTCAAGGCTGTTTTTTGCTTTGTAATGGCTGTTAAAGGGGTGATTATGCTAAATATCAGGATGTAAGGTTATGCTCTCTCGGTTGAGATCTGAAGAGACTTTTGAATGTAAAGGTGGTCGGGTTAGGTGTTGTTGGTTATAGTCCTTTTAGTAGTAGCTTGCAGGGGAAAGTAAAGGACTTTGAGCAGTTGTTGGAGCTCTAAAACTCTTATCATATGTATTTCTTTTTATATATTAATAAATTAAATACACATTACCGACCAAAAATATATATGACGCAATGAACGGCTGATTTTTATTTTTTTATGCTTTTTGGTCTATTTAAAATACACAATTACGTTGTTAGGTGGTCCACTACAGGTTGGAGATCGAAACCTAATTAGATTTTTTCTACCATATTTATTGTCTATTGTGTGCTTTCAGTTGTGCTAAACCAGAAGTTCCGTATATGATCAGCAGTGTTCTTTCAGCTTGTGTACTTCTCCTTCCAATCACAGTCTCTTGCATTTAGTTCATGGATCTACTACTCACCTCCGTCCTTGGATCGCAACCATTCTATCCTTCCTCTACAACAGACCATTGATCTAGTGTTATAAGACATTTTGAACGTTAGATTTGAAAGTACAAGTTCCTCTCTAGATGTTTCTTCTCATTGGCTTTTCGCATCATGAGCCGTCAAATCTTGTGGCTTCTCGAGCCTTGACCATCCCTCTGGTCTACCACCCATTTAAGGCATCCGGCGCCAGTCTCGTTCCCGGCACCCTTGATACATCTAATCTTAGGTAATACAACCGTCGATGTTGTTCCCTCTCCTAGAAATACTGTTTTCCCCAATCTCCATGCCGATTCTAGTCACGGCACGTATCCCTATGCATTCATTGCCAATGGGCCCCTTCTCTCTTCTCCCTTCGCCTTGCCCCTATCCTCCCGACCCCCACTCTCCCGGTCTCTATCTTGGTCTCTCATAATAAAAATTATATAAGATCTTGGGATTTCTTGAAAAAGGACTTGGGCTTTGCCATCACCCCATCCTCTATTTCTAAGAGTTTTAATAAAATTTTAGAAGGTTATAGAATCGTTCCTTCATGATCTAGTTGATGAGCTCATAGAGGATTCTGCGTTTGCATTGAGCAAAACGTTTGTGGAGTTGTAAAAAGTAGTAGCATGCGCGTGCATTTATAATAGAATATGACTGAAACAAGGTTTGGTGTGCCACAGCTTTGACTCATCTCAAGGCTAGGAAATTTCTAAATTAGAAAACGAAAATGTTGATCGTGGAAACGCGGAATCTAGAACAAACGCCACTTGACTTGACTTGATCTTCCAAGGGCTCGATAATTGATGGACGAATAAGATCTCCAGTTTCTGCATTCAAATTGTCTCTCCCTCAATGGAATTACTTATTGCTCAAAATGTTTATCCAGCTTAGACATCTTCTCGGTTTCAGCATTGGCCAAATGTCATTTTTGGTTTTCAACATTTGAAGACTACTTCCATCATCCTTAGCATTTATCTTTCCTGTTGCTGCAGAGTGCATGCTTCTGTTGTTCATTCTCTATGTATATTGTCTTCTGCTGTGCATGTTGTGTGCTCACTTCTGCATTAGCATTCTCTGGAATGTAGTCTTGATCTTTTGAGTGTCTCCCCAGGTTCATGAATTATTATAGACATATGGCTATAAATTGTTTTAATCTACTCACTGAACCGCGACGATTTTGTCCAGATTTTTGTCCATTTGTAGGTAGAGTCTCCATTCGCTGGCAGAATTATGTTATTTGCAAGTAGCGTTTACAGCTTCCAAAGAAAAGCAACAAATCGGAAATCAAGTAAATGATTATACGATAGAGACTACTGTTATTTTCTCGGTTTATGATCCATTTGCATTTACTTATGACAGTAATAGGAACTAGTGATTTATCTTTATAATGGAGAATGTGTGAACATTGTACTGCTAACATTCATCGTATGTCACTCTAGGTGGGTGTTATAATGATTTAGTTGCAGTATCCGATTTCATACGATTTGACATTTCTTTTACTTCCACTTTTGAAATTTACTTTTTAGGCATAAATATTAAGTTGCTCTTGGAATTATCTCAATCTGCAATCTGCAATAGAGTTTTATTATTAGGCAATTATTGTCAAGAAATCTGATCACATTTCGCACAATAAAGCAAACATAAATCAGCCACTGGTCATTCAATAGCATACAGGAAACAATCTCTCTTGGGCATTAATCACATGCAGGTAATTGACAGTGACAGGTTTCACAAGTATTTGAAAGGTGGTAGTAGTGGGTTTTCTCTTTATTTTCTTGACAATTGTTTTTTACTATTAATTTTCAGCTTATGCTTAACACATTGGTGTATGAGAGCTTTTTTTTTTGGGGTTATCTTATTTGTGATAACTTTGTACTGTCTGCAGGTTGGCATTGGAATTGGGATTGGAATCGAAGAACCACAAGCAGATTTAAGTTATAAAAGTGAACTTGAACTTGAAAAAAAAGAGCATTTTTTAAATGCTTATTGTAATGAGTCTAGAGCATTCATTCACTACTTTTATTTTTTGTGTTAGGCCAACTAGATCAAGTTGGGTTTAAAATTAATCATTGATTTGATTTTTATTTTTATTTTTATTTTTATTTTTATTTTTATTTTTAAAGTTGACTAAAATTAAACATTAGAAACTTACTAGAATTTGACTTTTGGGCTAAAATTGAACAAGCAAATCTCACACTTCAAAGTTGGTGCTTAAAAATAATCCAATTATTGCTTTGAGGGATTAAAAAATGAACATGTGCATTTGATGTTTTGTAATCTTTTTCACAAAGTAATATCATTTAAAAAGGCGTATGCACTTCTCTCACGCTTCACTGCGATCTTGAGAATTAAAAGTCTTTTTGTGATATTAAGTTGTCAAAAAGATTGCCTCCACACTTCAATTTGGATCCTAAAATCGAACAAATCTTGCGAGTGTGAGTGGAACATATCGCGTGTGTTCTCTCTTTGTTTCTCAACGAAGATTGATCAAACTACGGATGTGTTTGCTCGCTTTTGTTTTATCTTAGAGGGCCTGCCTTGTAGGAAAAAGTAATCACCCAAGGGAATGACCCAACCAGCAACACACTAAAGCCAAGCGACTTCCAACCAATATATAAATGTGGGTACTTGTTGAAAGACAAGTATCAAGATGATCATTCCGACGAGAAGGGCAGCAATGATCTCTCGCCGCATGGATGATCCCCCACGAACAAAATGCCCACATTAAAACCCTTGTTTAGAAAAGGCCAAAATCCTTGATCTATTTGTTGGTGCAAGAACGATCGTTCTAAAGCCGTCCCACACTTTTACGGCTTTTAGTAGAAATGGAAAATATGCCATGGGAGTTTCTTGGGTACTAATGATTGGCTGCCCCGTATAAGTGAGTGTCATAGAGGGGAGCCAATGGGGTCAAGCATCTAACCATTCGCTAAAAGTAAGCATAGTTGGACTTGTCCAAATGGGGATTCAACAAATACAGTCTTTCATATCCATAGGGTTGTACTTGTTCTTGGAAACAAAACACTTTGCTAGTTCGTTAACATTTGAAAACAAACATTCAACATTATCATCAAACTTCAAACCCTTTAGGAAGCAAATATCTTTGACAAAATTTATGTGTTATTGTTTGCCCTTGGGATTTTATCCTTAGAGGTTTCTAAACACTTGAATTTTTATCTTGTTGACGTGGTTTTTGAGACCGCACCAACACAGAATAAAGTCTCCCAACGGACGCTCTATCCTCTCTTGAACAAAGTATTCAGCATGCTAAGATTGCGAGTAAGATCATGCTTTCAACTCCAAGGTTCCTTGAGTGCGAATAGGCTCAGTTTGGTTTGATGTGATATTGCTGGTATGTCAAGGGGACTTACACAATTGTTCGACGACTAACAACAAACAGTAGATTAAGGGCTTTCGTGTGATTCGAATGATTTTACGCGTATGATTTGGCAATATAGCTTGTTCTCCTAAAACTAATCGGAAATGTGCGGAAAGTAAAGGGGTATAAGGCCTAAGGAATTTATATGCTACTCTAAATGCAGGATATGTGGAGCTTCATTTCAATAGACTTCAACCGGATTTCACCTAGCCTCCGTCGGACAGCCTCAGCAAAATCGGTGCAATCTTCAAGGGAAATAGCGAAAGATGTTCAAGTTATGACTTAACATGCATACACCATCACAACGACGCATATAAGCATATAAATCACAACCGAAGTTAAACTCAATGTAATGTCCAGTTGACCACACAAGGCGAACTTATCATCAACAAGCCGCTAGTGGTATGGAATAAAGCGAAGCTATCTTAGTAAAACACCACACACCAAAGTAAGCTACATGCATGAATTTAAGCTACTTGGATACGAAAGGAAGAAGAAACCTTGCTAGCATTTCATGACAAGACGAATTCCATCATCAATGAAAAGATCTATTATCATAAAATGTGTTACACAACAATTTCCTCAAAAGTTTTCAAAGGGAAAACTTTCTTTCTTCTCCAAACTACACTATCAATCTACTTCTAAGCTACTTCTAAGTTGTCCCTCTACTCTAATTCTACTCTGATCCTCTCTACTGTCTACTTTCTAATGAATTACAAATGAGGGGGACTCCCCCTTTATATAGCTAGCCAAGTCCCAAAAGACGGCTAGGGTTACAATCAATAGAGTGGCCAGAATCGTGCCACCTCAGCCCTAAATAATATTGCCCTAAAAACCGCCACAGAGGAGAGTGGGGTAATAAATGCGCCATAATGTCCACCATCATCCTTCTAGAAGATTCCATTTGTAGACGCGTTCACACTGTTCTCGATCTTCGTTCTTGGCGTTGTTCTTCGATTTCTTCCACTTGAGGGTCTTCATCTTCGTCACTTTGAGTTATACTAAGTCTTAACACTTAGCCATTTTCTTGCAAATTTTCCTCCTTCGAGATTGTAACTCATCTTCATCGTGCTTCCACTTCAAGTCATCGTGCTCTGGCCTCAACATTTCTCCTGCAAAACAAGCAAGGAGAGGGGTATTAGAATACTTCATGATATAAACTTAACTCACTTACCTGATTTTCGCGCTCCAACTTTCAAGCGTTCATCGCCAACCACTAGCCAACCTCTGCCTTCATGATTCCTCATGCCTTAGCCAAATTTTGATCCATCTTCTTCAAAGGCGTATCATCCCTTTGACAGTATCAACTTCAACTGCATCTTCAAGAAATTCATTTCACCTGCTGGAGCTCTGACAACCTTGGTTTTATTCACCTCTGGCTCAAGGAAACTATCTTCACGAAGGATTTTCACCTTGAAAACACATTTTCTTCACATTTGCCTTAGAAAATTTTCACATCTCCCTTAGGAAATTCATCAACCTGGCGCCCATCAAAAATCTTCACCCTGAAGGCCTCGGCAAAGTGTGGAAGACCTTAGAATCAACTCCTCATCGATAATCTTCGATACCCAGAAGAAAATTTTCTCCAGAACGCATCGAACCCATGGGTACCCAACGAACGGGTTCATTTAATTTTCTGAATTTTGAACCTTAGAAAATAAATTTTTTAGCAAATTTAATCTATTTCTTCATCCCCAGGCACATTTCCTTGCTCTGGCTTGAAATTTCTCGTTGACCTTGTGCAATTGGCATCCTCCGACTTCACCACTGGCAAATTTGCTCGTGCCTCAGGAAAATTCCATCACCTCTCCAGACTTAGGCATTTTTCTAAGGGAGAAAATATTTTGTGCCTTAGAAATTTTTTAAATCACTCTGGAAATTTTGCCTTAGAAAATTTTGTTTGCCTGCCAGCGAGAGAAGTATCATTTCATCAACTTACTTAAAACAAAAAAAAAATTTCACGCCTGGCACACTTGATTTGGCTCCACACTTGCAAGGCAATTTTATCTAACTCCAACGCCTTAGAGATATTTCATCACTTCAATTTATATTTCACTTCATACTTAAGGCGTATAGCACACTGAGGAAAGAAAATCACGCCTTAGCAAAAAAAAAAAAATCTCTAACACCTTGGCATTTTCAACGCCCAACACACTTTATTTATCCTCTTTGCATGGCGCATATCACATTTAGAGGGGAGGATATTCAATACGCTTAGCATACTTCATTTGTCACTCACCACCCTACACATACTTTAGGCGCATTTGGCACTTAAGGATAATAACCACGCCCAAGTAACATTCTCCACCCTCACCTCACTTTGGCGCATCTAACACATGGAGGAGGATAAAATTTTCCACGCCTTGACCTCTTTGGCCCTTTTCTAACCTTGGCGCATTTCATATGTTCAAGAGGATTTTTAAATTTGTCTTTTCCATGCTAAGTTGGGCGCAATTCACATGTCCAAGAGGATGAAAGTTTTCACGCCACCTTTTGGAATATTCCTTCCTTATTTTGTCTTGACATGCCCTTACTTGGGCGCATTTCATGCATGAAGGAGGATGAACATTCCAACGCCAAGCTTTGACTTCTGTCCTTATTTTTCTTTTGTCTTTACATGCCTTCTTTGGGCGCATTTTGCCTATGCTACAGGATGAGCTTGGGCGCATTTTGATGCATGAGGGGGATTAAAATGTTTGACTTTCCTTTGACCATTTTGCCTTGGGCGCATTTTAGCCATGGTGGAGGATGAGAATCTTTTGACTTGTTGACTTTTTCTCTCCTTTTGGGCGCATTTCAGCCTTGCTGCAGGATGGGCGCATTTGGAGGGTGGTGGAGGATATCTCCATGCCTTAGAAATTTTTCTCATCAACCTCTTAGAGTGGGCGCATTTGGGCTAGGGAGCAGGATGAAGTTTTAACTTAGAATTTTTTTAGCATGCAAACTCTCAAGGTAGGCGCATTTTGCCTAGGCAGGTGGATGAAGTTCTTGACTTTCCTTGACTTTTTGCAACTTGGGCGCATTTTGCCCTCTGAGAAGGACGATCTTCATACTTAGAATTTTTTTTGACCTTCAGCTGAGATGGGCGCATTTTCAAGGAAGTGAAGGATGAAGTTCCAGACTTAGCCATTTTTCTCGTCCTTGCCAGCTTCTCATACCCTGCTATTTATAGTAAACCTTCCCATTTTTGCACTTCTGAAGATTGGATCAACTTGAAATTTTGAACGTAGCATCCTCATAGCTCTGTTGTCCTGTCGACACTGCCATTTTCAATCACCCTGCTATTTTTAGCCTGTTTCTGAAGGTGGCTTACTATAAATAGTAAGCCCTTGTTTCTGATAGCTCCCAAGCTCCGATCGAGTTGAAATTTGAATGAGGAGCTCCTCACCACGTGACCTGCTGGCTGATACTGACGCATGCAGCTGACCTGCTATTTTTAGCCAGTTTCCAAATTGACTTACTATAAATAGTAAGTGCTCCGTTTGACTTGAAATTTCACCGCAGATAGCTGAAGGGCCGATGCAGATGGTTTACCGGATTTCGAAGATTTTGACTTTTGATGCCTATTTTTAGGCTCGAAGCTGGAAACCCTAATTTGCTTTGCATGCATACTAAATGAACTCTGTTTGCCTTCGTTTCTGTTGCACTGTGATCAGCTCGTGATTTTGAACTGCTGGGAAGCGGCTGCCGGGACACACCTGCTAAAAATAGCAAGTTCCTTACTGAGTGAGAATCTCCATTTGCATGTCATACCATCGCGAAGCTCTTGAAAAACCCATCACGAATCAACATGCAAAAGAAACCCGACATGCAAACCCTAAAAATAGCCTCGGAAGGCTGAATTCTGAAAGTGGTCGTCTCGTCTTGCATGTTACATCGTTGCGAAGGTCTCGAAAAACCCAGAAGGAATATCCGACATGCAAAGAAAAACTCTACATCGGACCCGAATTCGTGTGGGCCCGCTAAAATAGTGGTTGTCGTTTTGCTCAAATTTGGCATGCAAGCGTCGATATACTCTGAATGCGTGTGATTGTCGGAATCTCAAAATAGCTGACAGATTGTCTGGAATTTCACACTTACTAAAAATAGTAAGTACCTCAGAATTTGATGAAATTTTGCTGAGAACCTGCTGGAAACATGCTAACATCAATGTTAAGCTCAATTTTCAAGTTATTCACTTTATTCGACCCCTGTACTGACCAGGAAGACAAAACCCTAATTTTCAGACTTGGCCAGAATTTTTGCATTTTAAGCTCAACGGCAGAGGAATCCCGGGAAATAGACCATAGAACAGAGACGGACGGAGAGAGAGACCAAAAACCAAAGCCAAAAAGACCAGAATGGAGCAAAAATTAGGGGTCCCCATTTGAATGGGGCGATGTGTGAAAAAGGTCACAACATATCTCAATTTGCTTAATAAAGTCAACATTAGGTAACCTTTGCCTTGATTTCCTTGATTTCCACATAATGCACTTTGTGGGATAAAAGAAAATTAGGACATTGGACATCTAGTTTTAAAAAGCTAATCAAAAGTGTGTTTGTAATAAAAAAGGACTCATTAAGCAAAGTTAAGAAGCAATTGGACCCCACACATGTGCTTAACATCTTTTGGTCATATGGTTTTCATGCAAACATTGGTCTTTTGGTTTGAACTACTCTTAGAGAAAAGCATGTTCTTCAATATCTTGGTCTTGTAAACAAGGTCCCTGTTAGGTTCATTTAGGATCAAATCAAACACTTCATCCATTCCAAACATTTATCATCTCATCCCACAAACAACTTTAAAGCTTTGGAAACATCATTATCTAGACTTGGGTACATCCTTAAACCAAATCAAAATCATCTATTTAGTTAGGTGTGTGTGGATGAATCCTTCCTCACACACTTAGTTAAATTATCACCCTTTTTGAACAAGTTCATCCTAAGGTAACATCTAACATCTTAGGGTTTAGCAGTTCATTATCCAATCAAACCAATCAAAATCACAAATCCTAAAGTCTAGCATTGATCCAAAGTTCCTAAAAAGTTCAACACCCATATCATTCACCCCTTTCATCCTTCATCTCATCATTGGTCCTAAACACCTTAGAGGTCACTTTTGCAACAAGGCCAAAACACAAGAAGAACATGGAATATAAACTTGATCCATACATCATGAGCAGTCTAAACCAACCAAACTCTCAAAACCTTACAATGCCACTTAGCTATCAAAACTCACATTTGTAAAATCGGTACATGGAATCATTATCTCCTACAAACCTCAATGATACAACAAATATGAGTATGCCCAATCTAAATTTTGGAACACCCTTCCCTATGATAGATTTAAATCCAAGTCCAAACAACATCATCCCACTAAAATTGGTTAGCATATCTCAACGAGTATCAAATTGCTTCACTTACCAAAATAGTTGATTCATTGCGCCAAGAGACATCTTCACTCCAAAATCAATACACTTTTCCATTGGTTGAACCATATCATCAAAGCATAGAGTTGTGTCCACAACCACGTCAAGAACAATATTTTCAATGTCAAGAACAATATTTTCAATGTCAAGAAGTCAGATATCAAGATCAACAACATCAACAACAAACCCAATCACCACATCTCAAAGATCAATCACCACATCTCCAAGATCAATCATCACAAGGTCAATTTAAAGTACAAATCTCACAAGGTAACAAACGAAAATACACACCACTTGGGAGACCAATCAAATTAGTCATGAAACAATTGGTACAAGAAAATTTCATCAAACTCCCCATTTATAAGAATTATCAAGAGCCCCTAGTTAAACCACCAAGGTATAACGAGAAGCACCTTTGTGACTTTCACAAAGTAAAGGGACACACAACATCAAATTGTATTCGACTCAAAAATCTCATCCAAGACCTTATTGATCAAAAGATAATCACTACTGGGGACAATGATGAAGATTCAACCACTAGTGATAGCATTGACAATCTTTCCACCACAATTGTTGAAAACAATGATCAAGACCTATCCATCAATGAGCACATTGAAGATGTTTCCACCTCATCCGATGACGACCTCACCATACATCAAAAGCCACTTTTTAATCATCTATTTCAAGGAGTGTTAAGAGTTATTTGATCCTATTGACATAATCCACGATCCATCGACCAATGATCATGTTGAAAATATCTCTACATTATCTAATGAGTTAGATGACATATCTCAAGGATTTATTCCAAAGCATGATCAACATCTTTCACCAAGGTCTAGCAATGCTCCTTTCCAAGACATGTTGACACCTTTTGACCTCATGGTTACAGATACTGAAGGGATCCTCAACTCAACATTTGATCCAAGTCCACTCAAAGATCAAGAGGATATTGAGCCACTTCCCATGCCTAATGAAGATATCCAAGAACCCTTTGTAAGCAATCCATCCTTTGAAACTAACCCATGTCAAGAACTTGATCCAAAGCATGTCGAAAGCAATTCCCAAATCATTCAAGATCAAGAATTTGTATCTCCAAGTTACTACAATGATCTAATGGACACTCTCCTATCTATACAAGATGTCACAAATGATCACATCCACATAGCACATACTCCTCCATCTACCCGTGGGATACTTCCTTTGGATGGATACGTAGATGATCTTCATTCAGAACAGGATTCCTTTACTCCTAACATTATTACACAAAAAAAGCAGGTTATTAATTCCTACAGTCAAACTGAATTATCAACAACAGTATCAGATATATCCCAAATTCAGACTGAGGACATCATGTATGAAGATATCTAGCATTATCCACTCAAGGAAACAGGTCAGACAGAATAGGATATTCCGGAGTTAGCAGAGCAACAAATTGAAATAACGTCATCTGCAGTGGTCATTTATCAAAGAAGGCTTACTGAACAAGGCATTTTAAAATAGGCAAAATCAAAGAACAAAGGTGCCACTACCACCATATTGGGGGCAACTATGTCTCAGGCAAACGTCAACATAGGGAGCACGAAGAATCCTTATGATGAAACAGATGTTACTACTACAACCAGCAACGTCATGAATCTTCATCAACCCATCACCCCATACATGAATTGGGACCAACATCAAAAGAAGGATGTGAATCGAAGCAAAAAGAACATCATCAAAGCAAAAGAAGTTGAGAAGCATAATCGACAAATCAAATACACATGGATACCAAAGAATACAAAGAAAGAGTATCCCTATCAAACTCCATCAGTCAAAGAAACTATGGGGCAAAATAAAAAAGGGAAAAGTATCCATCAAAGATGTTCACAAAGGCAAAAGTAGGCTTCTCAAGCAACATACAAAGTATATCAAGTGGTTGGTCCTAATTCCCTTCACACTTTCGTATCCACCCATCATTGCTCATCTTCCCAAGTTTGGAGAGTCAAAGGTTCCAAACTATCAACCAATCCATCCTTTATCCCTAAACACACTCCATCCATGCCTCCACGCATGATATCCAATTCTCACATTGACCATGTGTTGGCATCCACCCTTCATCATAAGGATTCAAAAGGCACTCTATCGCGATATGCTCACAAAGACAAAGTTAACTCCGGTATCAACAAAGCAAATCAGGAATCTCAAAAGTTGTTTTCAAGTGCACGTATCTTGGCAAAGCAGCTTCTTCAAACAGGATATCAATGGCACATTATGACAGAAGCATCTACATCAACACCACCAGGTGGTTCAGCATGAGCTTAAAATCTTTCAGAAAAACCAAAAAAATCCCAAAAAAATCAGAAAAAGGATTAAAAACAGTAAAGAGAAAAATCGTCCTCCAGTGAAAACCACTTCAATGGCGCTTTGGACAAGTACCATGATGAAAACCTGGCAAACAGGCGTCGTGTGTAGAATCGAGCATCTACATGCGCCAGTTCAGATGGAAGCATCTCATCCCATCCATAATAAATCCAACATTTCATCCATCTTAGCCATAATAAATCCATTCATCCATGAACCATTTTCATCTATCTACATCCATAATCCAAATTATCTTGATCTTGACAAGGTTCGGTGTACACTTTACACTTGCTTATGGTAAACATTTTGACATGGGTCATTTTCATTGATCCTATCCTACCCAACATTATCTAAGCCATGAAGCACTATCCAAATGAACAACCTTTGTTTGAACACCTTATCTTATCGCAAGATAATCCATATCCATCCATCCATACACCTATCTAGGCATCCATTCATGACATTCCATACATTACTAGACACTAGGGGCAGATATTTACATCTTGCTTCAGGAATAAATCTTGATCTATATCTTCCAACTTATGTGGTGATTCGAACATTGGCAAACATGAAATCAAATTGGTCAAGCATTTGTGAGCCAAAATTCAAATCACTAGCCCATGGCATATTTTGACAAGAAGACATACCTTATCAATCTTCATCTTTCATCGAACATCAATCCAAACAATCACTATCAGTCGCATCTAATTTGCACTTCAAACGTCACATCAAATCATCCAAAAAACCAACTTTTGTTCCAAATCAAACTTCAAAATCTTGATCAATCAAATCCAATCAATCCATCATCATGTTGGGAGATCCATCCTAATCCTCGTGTTGCTTAACACTATCCTTGCATTGTTGTGCATCCTCAACAATGTTATCATCATCAATTTATCATCTTGGGATATACATCCTAACCCTTGTGTTGCTTAACACTATCCTTGCAATGTTGTGCATCCTCAACAATGTTATCATCATCAATCCATCAATATGATCAATCAACCTTAGCTTGGTTTTTAACAAAATCCCAAAACAGAGCACTAATATCATCACATGTGTCCATATCCAAATTGTCAAAATCATGCGAAAAATCCAAAAAAATCCAAAAACATCTAAAATCATATCAAAAATAAATAAAAAAACAGATCAAAAAGTCAGAAAACATCAAAAACATGATATCCAAACTACGTCGTCTCTGAGCTTAAACGTAGGCAAGGCTAATCTTTGATCAGCCCCCGAGACATCAAAATCCAAAAACATTCATAAAATCTCATAAAATCCAAAAACAACCTCAAAACATTTCAAAACATCAAAAAGATCCAACTATTTGAAAAAATCCATCTATCTCGTTTTGCTTCACCCACAATAATCTCATCCATAATAAATCAATCATCACACTCACCCTTTGGCAAAACAAACAAAAACAACCACAACAATCAACAAAAGCAAACTTCAAACACAAAATCAAAATCAAAACAAAAAAAAATTAAATAAAAAATCAAACTCTTGATCATTCGCAAACATGTCAATCAACCTTATATCAATAGCCTTTTTGAACAACCTATGAACTTGCCACCATCCACTAACATGTCCTAGGATGTATCCTTCCTACAATGGGTATTATCTATTGGCAAAACACTTTGGATAAATAAAACGGCGTGCCGCCATCCACTAACATGTCCTAGAATGTATCCTTCCTACCTAAGTCACCGTATTCGGCGAATTTTAAACATGAAATTCGAAATTCGTCGAATTTCTTAAAAAAACATGAAATTCAATTAAATTCGATTAAATTCGTGCGGTATAAAATTTATTAATAAGCGTTTTCAAAAAGCATTTTTTTTAGGATTTCGAACGGATTTTTTTAATAAATAACGCCTCTTCCGCCAAATAACGTGTCTCTGTCGGCGGCGAAATCTATTTCAGATTTTTAAGGCACGCAAGTCTCTGTCGGTGGCGAAATCTCTATGAAGTTTCGGGTCTTCAAGGTCGACACTGCAAACAAAAATCGCGACTCTACAAGCAAAGATTGTGGTTGGCTCTCACTCTGCAAGCAAAAATCGTGTCCCAAGCTCTGGCAAGCCTCCGTCACTGCAAGCACGAAAGGGAGGCGTCGCTGCATATTCCATATAATTTTATACTGTTTTGTTTTGAATTTGCAGTATGGTTTTATTTATTTTAGGTTTTATTTATTATTTTATTAATATTAGATTTATTTTAGGTTTTAATATTTTATTATCTTATTCATCTGGTCTTAGATTTAAATTAAATATTTTAATATTGTATTATTTTATAAAATGTGAAATATTAAATATTTTTTAATTATAGTTTTTATTTGTATTAAACTTATATTAATAATTAATAAAACCTAAAATAAATCTATATATTAATTTTTTTTTTTAATTTTTTTTTAAATTACATTAGGCGAATTTTATCCGAATTTTATACTTTTCGAACTTTTTCCTTGTCGAATTTCATTCGAATTTCAATGTTGTCGAATTCAAATTCGAATTCAAACCTGGTGACTTAGCTTCCTACAATGGGCATTATCTATTGGCAATCGTTTCGGTTCTTATCCTAAACAAAACAAATCCCTCTCGCTAGAGGTATGAAGAACATTGACTTGTTTGTGTGCTTGATCTTTTCTTTTTGATTTATCTTATTGTGCTCATTCCAATGACCTCTCGATGATGTCTAATCAAAGCAATTTAGAAAGGAATGGGGCATCGATCATTATCTTTTTGTCTATTGTGATTGTTGGACATTCTTGTAATATAACTTGGTGAATACTTACTTTGTTAGGTACATCCTAGCAAGGTTTCCGTATGTCAAGTGTGAACAAAAATACTCCTATCTGATTGTCAAGTCAAAGTCCATCACACTAGGTGCAACGCCATCCTGGTTCTTTATACCTTGATGCATCGTGCCTATGTGTGTTATCAAACATAAGGTAAGTAGCCCTTTTAAAATCTCAATTCCTGATAAGCAAATCATTCATCTATCATCATCATAAAGTTGGCTTGTTGAATCCTCTTGTCATCATCTCATTTCTTCTTTTCCGCGCTAACATCATGCCATGTTAGTTAATCATCATCACCAGTGCATCTATCTTGCATCCACAAATCATCAGCATACATAAATCTCATAATCATAGTATATCACATCATCCATCATCATCCATCTCAAATAAAGTACATCATCATTTTAAGTTGTTTAGGATAATATAGATTGGTTATTCTAAGCATCTTGAAACCATCTCATTTGCATCATCATCATAACCATCCATGCATCCATCTTGAACCTCTTTATCGCGAGATCGACCTTCAAATCGATCTTTTCGCTTGATCTCTTGAAGGGGCAATGTACCAGTATACGTCTTTCTGCTGGGGCATCCGAAAAAAATCAAAAAAAAATTTGAATTATTGATCGCTGTAAGTTTATTCTTTGAACCAACGCAGCAAGTACATTGCTTCAAAGAGGGGCAAAATGTAGACATGAAAAATATCCTGATCAACTAACTTCAATTCTTCTTTAATCACCCCTCTACTAACTTTTTAATTAATTCATCTTAATTCTTCTATTAATCAAATAAATCAAATTTATTTGATTAAATCATTATCCTCTTTTGATTAAATAAATCATTTTATTTATTTATTTAATCATAAAGTCCCTCTTTAATTAAATAAATCAATCTTATTTAATTAACTTCTAAAGTCCCTCATTTTATTAAATAAATCAAATTTATTTAATTAAATCACTAACATCATCCTCTTTGATTAAATAAATCAAATCTTTATTTAATTAAATCTAAAATCATTCTCCTCTCAACTTTGATTTATTTAAATCCTAAAATCTAAGTCAAAATTGTCAAATCACCTAACCTCCTCTTATTTAATCAAATCCTGATTAAATCTAATCTTAATCCATGTCACATCCTCTAGCTTTTGCCACTTGCACATGAAAATAGATTTAATTCATTTATTAAATCTCTATTTTCTCTCAACATGGCATAAAAGAGGAATATTCTTCCAAATTTGAAATCCCTCCAAGTGGACTTTGTCCTTCCAACAAGATATTCATTCCTTCTTACATGTCCTTGTGCATTGAGCTAAGTGGCATTTAAGTCATTCATTTTTCCCTCTTACATGTCATTTCACTATTTTCATATTCCACCTAATTGCATTTATGGGCACATTCATCAAAATGTTCACATCATTGGCCCATTCACATCTTGACAAGTGGCATCTTGCCATTGGTTGAAAGTTAGTCCCACATTGCTTCATTTTGAGCATTTATCCATCTTGTCTTTCTATAAATAAGAGGTTTCTCTCCTCATTTGATCCATCCACAATTTGAGCAAACTTATTATACTCAATTTCATCTTCAAGCATTATCATTTTCATCCATTTCATCAAAGTCTTAGCTAGGTTATGCAGTTTTTTTCATCATGGAGCACACTTGAATCTTCAACAAAGTGGATCATTCTTCATCATTCATCAACATTGCATCATAGGAGTTGGGAAAGGGCCAATTGTCACATCAAATTGGCACCAATTCCCCCATGGGATCAAGAATTTGCTTGCTTAATTAGGATTTCATTACTTTTTCATTGTGTTCTTCATTTTATTTCCTAGTTTGAGCATTGTTAATGGATTTCATGGGGAATCTTAACTCTTACTTGCATTTGATCTAACTATGTGTTTGTTTATCGTGTTTTGCAGGTATTAGGATTGGGGTTCTACAGAAGCTTCCTTCAGCTGCCCCAAGGAAGAGATCAGATTTGATCTTAAAATATTAATTTATGGTAGCTTCTCCCTTAAGTCACCTAAACCACCATAGGAAGAGAAAGCTTCTAGAAGCTAATCAGATTGGATGAGGTCGACTCTCCTCCTTGCTTGCTTGTCGTCCTTGTTTGCTTGGTTTTGCAAATAGATCTCTTTGCCTGCTTTGACTCGAAGTAGACCTTCTTGCTTGCTTTGACCAGCAAGTAGACCTCCTTCCTTGCTTTGAACTCCTCGTGTGCTTTGACTTTTCAAGTGGTAAATAAGATCAGCATTATGCTTAGCTTGGATTAAAGGTAACACTCTCTTAATTCTCTAAACACATTCTACCAAAATTTGATCCTTATGGCCAAAATTCATCCCCTTTTCATGCCTTCTAACCCATGGGAATGTTGGATGGGCTAGAATCAGGTCATCATTGTATCACTCTGAGAATGGGGACATTACAGTCCTCCCTTCCCGTGATTTCTTTCCATCAAGCAATCACCATACAATCCGCTGCTCCACTCTAATTGAAGTGCCAATATACCATAATCCGTGAAGCAACATAATGGAATCCATGTGAGATGACGCACCCAACCAATCAGGACCTGGATCCCAAACCAATCTATCCAACCTGCTGTAAGAGATGCAACTGAAATCTCTCATGAAGTCTCCATGAAGCACCCATCCATTATGGTAGACCAGTAAGAAGATGTGAGATTGAACTCTCAATGCATAAGGCCACCAAATGTTGTTGTGATGACTCAAACCATCATTAAAACCAATGTCAATGGTGTCATCATACCCATGTCTAAGCAAATAGATGTTTTCATATGCAATATCCATCAAATGGATATGCCTCCACCTATTCCCAAGCAACTAAATAGCTGGTGTAATCCATGTCAAATCTAAATGTGCAGTGGAAACCCAAATAGGGCAGCCACTAACCAATGAAGAATCTGAAAAGATAAAGTCACCAATCAACAAGTAGATAGCTGCCATGTCATAAAAAATTGGTGATATAACTAAAGATGAATTATGGATGTCTTCAATACAACCCAAGGACAACTCTTGAGTGGCTGATCCACTATGAGTGTTATCAATACAGTCAAAAGTACTATCAGGTAGCTGACCAACAACAACTGAAAATTCTGGATTATCCTCATCTATCCATGCGTAAAAACATGTAGGCATTTTCCTATCTTGTTCCCAAGTCTGATATAAAAAACCAGAATTTTTATGATTTGAATCTATTCCACATGACTCATTTTTAACACCCAATTCTTGAGTACCATCTATAGAAGACTCCATGGTATTATCATCTAAGGGTGTTAGCACATCTATTCCATGAGAATGCAAAACCCTAGGACTGTTGTCCTCGAACAAATCAGGGATAATATCATGCCAAACCATAAACTTCTCATCAATTTCAACACCAACATTCAAATGCTTACCATCAAGTGTCAATTCAGCACAATTTTCTTCACATACATGATGTATGCCTTCATGAAGCCATTCATGACCCAAAGCTATCATTGACTTGGTTGTTATTTGATGAGGCAAAGTATATTTGAGAGCTTTCATAATAACGTGCTTCCCGTCATGTATGAAACTCAACTCCATTTCTTGTAAGTCTTGGATGACCCTTTGAAAAGAATGTAGCCATTGCATAACAAGTATAATTTCATTGTCCTTCAAATCAAGTACATAAAAGTCATCACAAAGAGTATATTCACCAAAGATAATGCTAAGCTTACATACTTTCTTCTTACAAAGGATAGTAAGCCCTCTTGCTAAAGTCACATCAAAGCCCTCAAAATCATCGCAATGCAAACCCCTTTTCTTTACCAAACCTTCATCAATGTAGTTATGTGTGGCTCCACTATCATATAGTGCCAAAAATTTGTAATCAAACAATATGCCTTCAAAGATAATAGGATTGTACCTTGGAGCTCCTAAAAGATACAAAATCCTAGAACTTTTGTTACCATCATTTATTGGTTCTAGTGTTGGTTGTTTATGATCATACTCCTCCTCACTCGCTAAATTTGTACTAGGGATCTCTTCATCATCAGATATGACCTCTATAAGGTATGCCTTACCTTTCCCTTCACATCTATGACTAGGCTCCCATGGTTGTTTGCAAGTAAAACATAGCTTCTTTCTCCTGAGCTCATTCCTTGTTTCAAAATCCATCATGGGTTGCGAAGTCTTGGTCTGATTTGGTTTTCCTACATTTGCCTTGTGTTCCGACTTGTTATCCTTGAAGTTCTTCTTAGTGGGCTGCAAGGAAGTAGATGTAGTCTCAAGGTCTAAGGCGAGCTGAATAGCATCATGTAATGTGTTAGGCTTGAGTGCCTTAACTATGCCTTTCATTCTATCATTTAGACCCTCAATAAACAACATACCTACCCTTCTCTCGGACATATCAGGAACCATAACAGCAATGTTTTGGAATTCTTCAATGTATGTCTCCACATGTCCACTCTGCTTAAGCTGTGCTAGCTCCCGATAATACACTTCCACGTCCTTCCTGTCAAACCATGCTATCAACTCCTGTTGAACTCATCATAGGAATGGATCAAGCCATGGTTTTGGGTAACCAAACCATGATGCCACCAATCATATGCAGTACCTTCTGAGTGCATGGTTGCAAATTTGATCGCTTCATCCTCCGCCATAGGCCGTAAAGTCAAAAAAGTATCCAGCTTGTGAATCCATGCTCTTGTCGTGATCTTTCCCTTACCAGCAAATGTTGGAAGAGTGAGTTTACTTGTAGCATGTCCTAGATCCTTGTTTTGATTCCTTGGCCTTCTATCTGGCCTTGCTCTACTATGCTCCCTCTTTTGGCTCATGTAACGGTCAAAGGTCAAATGATCCTTTACTTGAGGAGGTAACAGATCCCATTCGTCATGCAGTGACATGACATTGTCTGTGAATGGTGCATCTTCATTTTCTTCAGCATTCTCCTCTTCTAGTTCATTTCTCAAAAAAGTAGGTTGCAAGAGTCTATCACTAGTGCGAGTAGGTGTTCTTTGTGCCCTTGGAGTCCCAACAGCACTACCATTGTCTTCATGCTCATGAACCGGTCTTCTAGGAGCATTCATCTACTATATAGTTGTTGTAAGCTACAAGACATCAGCTACATGTTGTTGCCCTCTACAATACCCCTCATGATATCCCTTGCTTCTCTTTCCTCATCATGTCTTGGAGGGCTGCCACTTCTTCTATCTCCCATGGTGTCTTGTTGTGTATCAACGGAATTTGCTTGTTGCTCTACTCTTCTGCATATATCTATGTGGACCAATCTCATGCCGTTGCATAAGAGAACCCTAACCCTCTAGGCTGGCAGGAACAGGGCTCTAATACCACTGTAAGAACCCTTACCAGTTCTAACTGAAATTTTTTTCTTTTTCTAGTCTAAAAATTTATGTGTTGCCTTCACTTATGTCTCAACAAAGATTTACTATAACATGTAGATTAAAGGATCCCAAGCATAAACAGAAAGAGATGAACTAGAACATAGTTTTTAGGAATTCAACAAAGATGAATACAAACAAGATGAATATACCCAACAAGATAACTTATCCTCTTTATTTGATTTGAAGCTGGTTACAACAGAAAAGACTGAATATTACAATCTATTAGGTCTGATTTTGAGTTTCAGACCTTCAATTACACCCAGTTTGTGCCAAAGCACAAGACAAACCCTAGCTGCAAGAATAGAGAATGAAGCTAAGTGTGTAAGATGATAAGCCTAGCTGGAGATGACTTAAAAAACATTGTCGCAACCTACTGGAGGTTGTAGTCGCCAAAATCTCCACAAATATGGTGATGAGATCAGCTTGAAGACTACTGTAATGAAAGTCTGACTATGCCTTGAAGATGGAAATCGCCCAAAATGACCTTTTGTATCGCATACCTCTTGAAATCTCTTCTTGCCACAAAGCAAAGTCTCAATCTGCAACTGGAGTTGTCTTAGAGCAATCTGGTTAAGCACAATGATGAATTTCTATTTGAAATCACCTCACAAGGTGGGATGGGGACATCACCATACCACAGAATTCAAGGGAGCAGCACCTTGAATCGACTGAAACTATTTCAGTCAAGAGATCTCTCTCAACAAACAAGATAATAATATCAATAACATGTTTTTCTCATCCCCCAAGCCTCCTTAAATAAGGCCTTAAGACCAAACCGCCCTAGGAATGAAATCAGATTTGTTTTCATTAAAAAATTCACCTTGCTTCAAGGCTAAGGCACCTACCCCAAGTCGACCCAAAGAGGATCAGATTTACTTTAATTAAAATATTAATAACTTCTTGACTAAGTTTCCCAAACCTTCCTAGAAGAATCTGATTGCCTTTTTGCCTTTTTGGATATTATAAAATTCTATCTTGGAAGCTTCCTTCAGCCGCCCCAAGGAAGAGATCAGATTTGATCTTAAAATATTAATTTATGGTAGCTTCTCCCTTAAGTCACCTAAACCGCCATAGGAAGGGGAAGCTTCTAGAAGCTGATCAGATTGGATGAGGTCGACTCTCCTCCTTGCTTGCTTGTCCTCCTTGTTTGCTTGGTTTTGCAAATAGACCTCCTTGCCTGCTTTGACTCAAAGTGGACCTTCTTGCTTGCTTTGACCAAGTAGACCTCCTTGCTTGCTTTGACCTCCTTGCTTGCTTCGACTTTTCAAGTGGTAAATAAGATCGGCATTATGCTTAGCTTGGATTAAACTTTAAAGGTAACTCTCTCTTAATTCTCTAAACACATTCTACCAAAATTTGATCCTTATGGCCAAAATTCATCCCCTTTTCATGCCTTCTAACCCATGGGAATGCTGGATGGGCTAGAATCAGGTCATCATGGTATCACTCCAAGAATGGGAACATTACAAGGTGTCAATGCCTTTTTAGAGTTGAGAATGATGTGTTTTTTAAGTATGTTTTTTATGATCTTGTAAACTAAGTGCTAACCATGTAGAGTCATGGAATCCACATTTCGGACTCACAAATCTTGTTTGTGGACTCGATGAGCTTGCCTCAAACTCAAACTCATGAGCCTAGGTGAGGTCTTGGCAAGTCTCAACACTATGTCTATCCAAGCTTATAAGAAAAGAGGGGACTAGCTCCATGAGATCTTGGGATCCATTGGCACTAGCAAGCCATTACATAAAACATGGATAGCACTTCAAGAGTCCTCAGTAAAAGCAAAGAAGATTCAATTGGAGTCCACCTCAAGAAGGGTATGCCAAGTTGAATTTTGATGGAGCTTCAAAATGGAACCTAGCAATAGCAAGAGTAGGTTGTGTAGTGAGGAATGTTCATTAGGAGGTGAGGATTTTGTAATATTTGATCATTGAGGTTAACTCAAATACTGTGCCTGAAGGAGGTGGCCTTGTGATAGGCCTTAGATTGGTGGTTGAAATGGGTATTTAGAGATGATTTGTTGAAAGAGATCTAATGGTCCTTATTGATGCAATGTGAGGTCAAGACTACAACAATTGGTGATTGAGCAATCTAATGGGGGCAGCCATAAATGTTGCCACTAGTTTAAATCAAGTGATCTTTACACATTGTTATTGATGGGGTAATAGGGATGCTGATTGGTTGGCTACTCAAAGAGTGGATCCTAGGGTTAAGATTATAAGAGGAAGATAGGACAAAGCTACCCTGCAGAAAGTCTTTTTAAAATTGAAATTCAAATTAAGCTGGCTTGTAGAATTGATGTATCAATATAGTTTGTGCATTAGTGAGTTGAGTCTCAGTGGCAATTGTTGGGGTGGGTTTGTTGTGCCTTCTAGGTCTTTGTTTCTTCAGTTGCTGCACCTGGTTTTGTGAAATCTGGGGCAGATCTAGGCTAAGCATGGGACTTTGCTGGAGCTTGTCTCATGTTGTTCTTTAGGAAATGTGTCTTTGCTAGCACGTGGATAGAGTTATGCTTTGGGTGTGGGCCCTCCTTTTTTTGTGCTCCAAAATGTCATTTTCCATTTTTGGATACTGTCCTTTTTCCCTTTTCACCCTTAGTGGATGAACAGTCAGCATGATTGGTGCCTCGACCAGATTAAAGTCCACCTTTTTGGAAGGCTGAAAACTAAGAATTTAATGCTGCTTTGGAGATGCTTTGCAGCAGGAGATGACATAATTATGCTAAGCATGAGCAACATTGCTTCGAGTTTGTTGTTACTTGTTTCTTTTAATCTTTTCAATGGGTTAGCAAACCATTGCCTATCATCAACACAGGAACATCTAGCTCTTTTTGGCATTTTTCAGAACAGGCTAAAAATCTGAATAGGTGTGTGTGGTAGAAGGCACAGCTGACTGAAGATGTTTACAGCAAGTTTATAATTTGTCAGTTTCCTGTAATGATGGATCAGAGATTATAAAAATTAATTCTGTGTTTTTGCTCATGTGAATTCTACATAAATGGATTTTACTGTTATGGATACATATCCTTTCTTTTGTTTGAGATAGTATGCCTTTGTTGCCTTTCAATTTGAATCCTTCTTTGCATCTCTTTGTTTAAATTGTAACTTGGCTATAAATTGGCTTGCTGGTCTGTGGTCTCTTCTCGCTCAGCTGGAGAGGTTCTGACATGAGATTCATGGTATGGAACTGTTTTCAATTTGTACCTAATTCATTGCATGTTTCCCTTTTAACTTCTTCCCACCCACCATCAAACAGAATTTTTCAATAAGTGGAAAGAGTTTACTGCATCTCTGATTCAGATGTAGAAAGTTCCACTAGGATAAATGATTTGAAAGCCAAAAGGAAGGTTAAAGAGAGAAATTGATGACTAGCAGAAGGCTCAAGAAAAGATGAAGGATCTGTTGGAAAATGGTCAGCGCTCCCCTCAGGATTCGTGACATGGTTTAACCGCCTCCCGTGGATCCGCTAACTCCAGCGGTTGTATCAGACATTAACAGGTCAATCTTTTGGTGCAGCAGCAACTGTGGGGCCAACAATTGGTATCAAAGCTAAAGGTGCCGGGTTCAAATCCCCTCGGGTAACACTGAGGGGGAGATTGTTAGCAGATGGTCAGTGCTCCCCTTGGAATTAATGACATGGCTTAACCACATCCCGTGGATCCGTTAACTCTGGCAATTGTATTGGGCATTAATAGGTTGATCTTTTGGTGCAACGGCCACCGTGGGGCCAACAGGATCCTTTAAATGAAGAGAACAGTGGCAATGGTGATAGCCAACATGAAGTAGGTAGAAAGTTGTGGACCCATAAGAGGAAGTATAAGGGCAAGCCTCAAGTTGTCTTCCCTCTTTTCTCTAAGTTAAATGCCTCTCACCAGTTGGATGAGTAAAACTGCAAGAGAAGAAGAGAGGAAGGCTTCACTCATGAGTTTGGTGGATCTAGGATGGGAGCTGTAGAAGACAGGGATCCTGTGTTAATGCAGGAGTAAATCCTCTCGAATGAGGATTGCAGAGTAGGTAAGTTATACGTGATTCCTTTCGACACAAAAAAGGAAAAGTGCTCAGCACAAGAAATGCAATTTTAGCTTCAGATTTTGAACCCAAGGAAAAAAGAGATAACAATGAAGTAGGCAAGACTCTAAAACTAGCAAAGGCAGGGCACTCGAACAAAATTAAGAACATTTCTCAATAAACTTGATATCTGGAGACAACAGTGAAGAAGGAAGTCTCATTGAGAATGTCAGCCTCCTTTAGTGTCAAGGACGAGAAGAATCAAATGACCCACACAGCAATTGAAAGATTATTTAATTGATCAAAGATGATGAATTTCTGAATGAATATCTATGCAAGACATATCCAGTACTACTTTGAGAAATACAAAAAATAGTCTAGCACATAGAAAAGCTTGACTGTGACTCAACGAGTAAAGAGGTTAATCACTAAACCAATATCTCAAGCATCCTTGTAGCTGTCTATAATGATTTGTTAATAAGACGACCAGAGACTTATGACTGGCCTCCTTGTTTGCTTGCTTTTCTATTGTTCAGAAGTCCATTCAGGCCTGCTTCATTTGTAAGTCTGAGTGGATTTTCCCTCTTTGATTTATATATACTTCAAATTTTATTGAAAAACATCTTTTTGTTTGTAATCGGCCATCATTGTATCACTGCTCCAGCATTTACTTTTTCATTGTGTGGCAAGCATAAAGAGTTCTTGATGCTTTTTTGCAAAAATGTTAGTATCAAGTAACTTGGTTTATCATGCTGCTGGTCAATTATACTTGGTTAATTACTGTGAATTTATTTTGAAAGGGTATCAAGGAATGCACAGCCTTTAGTGATAACCCTTTCATTGTAATTTATGGACAAATCTGAAACAATGGCATACCCATCCTTGACAATCAATAGCTATTATTGCCTATCTGTTTAGTGCTGTTGTTTAGTGCAGTAAATATGTTATACACTGAAAACTGGACAGATTTGAAATAATGACATATCCATCCCTGACAATCAATGGCTATTATTTCCTATCTGTTTACTGCTTTTGTTTAGTGCAGTAAATATGTTATACACAGAAAACTTTACACAATTGATTCCAGCAAACACTCTCCAATAATGCATCACTGTGAAAAAACCTCAAAATTTAATCTCACAAGCTGTTAAGGATACGATTCAGACCTGGTGCATGTTATCAATTGGATTGACAATCCAGAACATTGTTCACTATTAGGACTCAAATGAGCCTCAAAGACAGGAATTTCAAATCTTAGCTTTTCTCTCTTGAACAAAATTGCAAATGACGCATGCCATGTAACATCCCTTGGCAAACTATAATTACCTTAAAAGAATATATTTAAAAAATAACTAATCTATACAACTCCAAATTAAACATCTTTGTTAATATTAGAAACTGCTAGTTTTTAATTCACTCTGATTCTTAGTCTTACAAATGGTAAAATTGTGATAGAATCAGCATTTTGTTTGCAAAATTCAAGAGATGAACAGTGATATTACATGCAATCACATTGAAATACAGTTGAACAGCATCATGATAAATAATAGCCTAAAAATCAGTATGAATTGATGCCTTGAGACAGAAAATTTTCAGCTCAGGATATTCCTTAAGCATTTGTAACAATTGGTAAGAAATTCTATAAAATGTTATAATTAATTAAAAAAGGTTAGATGATCAAATTGACTTTCACTATAAGCTCGGTTGGGAGACTGCTAGAACTAAAAGGATACAAGGGGGTTGGAAGGCTTCTTTCTTACTCCAAAACAGGTGCAGGAAGCCTGAACTTTGGGATTGCAAAACCAAGAAGACTCTCTTTGGTTGCTGGTCACACCGGTGGTTCTCTATGGCTGCGAGGTGTGGGAAGTAGCATGTCAAATCATAGCTTGAAAGAATCCAAAAACATCTAATCACATGCAACCTCAAAGTCAAAACTACTATACCTTATGATATTCTCTTGGCTGAATCGGGAACTTTACCGTTTGAGGCTTCAGCTATAAGCCGGTTGCTAAGCTATCTAAAGAAAGTGGAAAACATGGATAATCACTGTTGGCCCAAAATTGTCGTGGAAGAGGTTTTAGACCGTAGGAAGAAAACTTGGATGAAGCAAAATAACAAATGGCTAAGCAAATGGAACATTAGCGTGCACGAGTCCCCTAACACCAATGAAGAAATAAAAAAGTATGTTGCAAATAAATTCAGGACTGCCATGTAGACAAAGCCGATTGGGCGAAAGAAAACTCACTATGTCAAAGAGTTCAACCCAACTTGGGAGCACAATGAAAAAGCCTACTTAGGAGCAGCTATTAAAGGTAAAGCAAGGATGTTAATTGCTCAGCTGAGGACCGGTTCGCACCATCTCAGATGTGAGACCGGAAGGTGGACGATACCTAAGGAAGCGTGGGAGGATAGAATTTGCACTTTTTGTAACGAAGGGGTGGTGGAGACGGAGTGGCACTTTATCATGGAATGCGCTGCTTATGGGGACATCCGCACTCAGTATGAGAGCAACTTAAAGGCTGACAATTTGCACGAGTTATTTGAGGAGGAGAAGATCAGCAAGACCGCTAGTTTTTTGGTCAAAATTCATAACAGAAGATCCTACATTGAAAAGAGTTTGAAGATTCCTTAGCTTTTTTGTTCTCGGTCCCTTAGGCTGCTTGATCTCGTGGACGACATTAAAATCTCTCATTCATTCATTCATTCAAGGTGTTATCGGAGCGGACAGGAGACCTGTCTCAGGTGTTGGAACCTTGAAGAAAAATGTTTGGTGCAAACAAAGTCAGATTTCTTTAAGACTGCATAATATTGACCAATCAACTTGCAAGTGAATAAGATTCAAAAGCTAATATGGGGCTTGAAATCATAGATCATTCCATAGAAATGTTATGTCATCCAGATTCTAAAACTGTCATAAGAGGGGAAAAACAAGATCCAATACCTATAGAACTTATAGTTATGACTAAGGACTAGGTTGTGAACCAATCAACTTGCAAGTGAATAAGATTCCAAAGCTGATACGGTGCTTATAATCATAGCCACTTCTGTATAAATGTCATGCCATCTAAACCATTTAACAGAGGCGAAAAACAAGAACCAATGCCCTTAGAACTTACAGTTACAACTGATGAATAGGTTGTGAACAAATCTCCTTTGAGCACTCTTAGATATTTATTAGGAGTAAGTTATTGTCACCACTCCAATATAAAAACAGTCAATGGTGGACAAGATGCGCAATTACCCAGACACAATATGTAAAATATTAACATCACAAAATTAACACTTGAATAACAATATCACAGGCTTCTATTAGAGCATAGTAATAATCACACATGCAAGAATGTCCTTTACCAGTTATAATGTTGAGTTGGTAGAATGAGCCAAGCTGTGAGAGTGGTCATATCAGATAACATAAAGGGCAAGGAGTAGGTGAAGATTAAATTGGATAAGTTGCATTTTTGAGGTCAAGAACAATTTATGGATTGGCTCAATCATCACAAAAAAACTTAATTTCCTTTCAATATAAGATGTGCTCAAAGTAGTCAACAAACTTAAAGTAATTTCCTTCGCAGATAAGTAAATGTAACTAGGTTTAATATTGGAATGCCATATTAACAACATAGGTAGAATTTGACTGGTCCAATGAATACACATGCATCCAAGGGCAGCCTACAGAGTTTAACCTAGGTACTGTCATAGTGACACGATTTACCACTCTACCCAGCCCCAATGGACTTTGTCATATTATTTGTTAAGATAATATTTCAATATATTTTCTGTATAAACATTTCAAGAATATTATCAAATTAAAAATTCAGATTTCTTCAATGATTGCGCATTTTATATGTTCCAACCTTCTAAATAATGTTTAGGAATAAAGAAATTATAATAATGTGCACAAATGACCAAAAAGATCAAAGGGACTGAAACATAAAGCAGGTACAATAGAAATACAATAGCAAAGGACTAGATATTAAGCTGTATTGGCTTTTGTTATACAAGGGTGTATTATAAACTCCAGGGTTTTATGAGTCATGGACATGTATAAATTTAGCAACCTATATATACTAAGACATTCATGGTCAACACAAGTTTCACCTCTTCAAAAATCATGTAACTGGAAACAATATTTTGACACGATATGCTAATAGAATCATCGTCTGATATGATAGTCCAAGTCATAGAAACAGATATCTTTAGAATATTGCAGTATATTCTGATATATCTCTTCTCGGCAGGGTTCCTGACAATTTCTTCAAAATATGCAACTTTTTCAAAATATATTTGGCCAAAATTTTAACCCATAAAAATTATTGACGATATGTCACCAGTAAAAATATCACAGTAAATTAGTTGTTTTTCTATACAAGCATCAGACTTGTAAATTTTTGGTGATTCTACTCTAGAACTTTTATAAATGGATTATACACCTTGAACGGTATAAGTAGCTGTTAAGATTTCCAGCTGCCATTAGTGAATAGCAGTTAGATCTGTTGCCAAGGGATAAAGGCAATTATTGCTGTCATTATTTCAAAAATAAACGTAGTTATCTACAGTTGTGAAGACACCTAGGATAATTGGGTTTCAAAACCTTGTGAATAGGGAACATGACTGTCATTATTGTGATTAGTGACTATGACTGTTGCCTTTGATAACAACAAACACTGCTGTCATTATTCATGATTCGTGAGCATAATCATTATTAGACAAAACTGTCAAAAGATTATGCTATCTTTTGACTTGTCATTACAGTTGCATCACAAATTTTAGTTCTGTCGTTGACTTGCTGTCATTTCTACTTATCAATGGATGTTATTGTCATTATTTCATTTGTAAAATAGTTATATGATTGAGATAATTGTTTGGGACTTTTCATTGTTATAGATCAGATGTTAATAATGCCATACCCATTGAGATTGCTGTCATCATTATTGTCTTTTGACATAACTCCTTTTGCAATTAGTAATCTTCTTATGATTACTGATCAGTGGCATTCAGTCATTATTGTGACCTATACATTCTTGATCAGTATGGTGTTCAGCAGCATCCTTATTAGTATTGTGATCAATTAATATGGGTATCAATACTGCTGTCAACATTATCGGAAATATTTCTGATCAAAATGATGATATGAAAGGTTGTTAATACAGGATTGCTGTCCTGGAATGCCATGCATGAATGTTACCACTGCTGTAAACTTACGAAATATTTGAAGAGGTTATGGAAGCCTTTGTTGTCAACTGTAGTTACCATTTTGTTCGACTTGATAGTTAAGGAGAATGGTAGTGTTAACAAGTTGTATTTACCTTAGTTGCATTTTATTGCATTAAAGGTTCAATATCATTCTAGTAGAGTTATTTATTAACATTGTTTAAGACATTTATATTACAATTATCTGTAATCAGCAAAAATTAATGAGAAAAAGACATATTTAAATTCATGATGCACACTCTTGTTTACTTTCACTCTCACTCTCTGTGTAATTAGGATGGCTTTATATGTAAAAGTATTAGCTATTTCTCTCTTTTTTTAATTTTACTACATTTTTTGGGTTCCCAATATTTTTCCAGTCTTTTTTTTTTAAATATCCCAAGAAATTGAAAATATTGTTATCTTTTGGGATGCCAAGAAATTCCCAAGAACAGTATTTGCTTCTACAGTCCTAGTCATTATAGTAAAAGTGAACTCACTTGGAGAAACCCATAAAGATACAATGACAGTACTTGCCATGTGATAACAATGTTTATTGCCTTTTTCATACAACGGCGTTCAAGTGTTGTTCCCTCTAATTTCAATCCTACGAAATTGATGGGTAGACTGGGTAGACAGTGGGCATTGAGAGGTTTTCCTGCCAAACAAACCCTATCTCTCATAATTGAAAGAATTTTACTTTAGGTCTCTTTGTGTTGGATAGGGCACACTGCATCTTGTCACCAAACTCCTAAACACACCCTCTCTTATAGTTGAAAGAATTTTACTTTAGGCCTCTTTGTGTTGGATAGGGCACATTCATCTTGGTATTAAATTGAACTATATTATAAAAAACATTAAAATATAAGCACAGTACATATTAGTAACTCCTATGATTTAAATCATACCATGCAAAGAAATTTGTACGAGAAAAGATTACCCATGACAAACCAAACAGATAATTCTAAACAAGCTTTCCAGATCATCATACCACGTTTTCATGTCTTTTTTTCCTTGGCATCTTCAATTATTGAGTAAAGGAAAAGCAAAGATAAAATATAGTACCTTCGGGTAACAAAAATCCTTTGCTTAGTGCTGGTCGTTCATAGGGTGCAACCTATATAATACATATTACATAAAACTATATAAGATATTAACAACTATAAAATATTCAGATATTAAAAAGGGCAATCAACGAAAGAATTAGAATCAAGATTGCAGATTCACACTAAGCATGTTTCGTTGCATCTACACATATAATAGTTTTAAAATTTAAACCCACAGGTAACAAAGAGAGAAATCAAAACATCAGTAGGAAGGCATAAACACCTTGGATAGGAATGCATAAATATGAAGTTAACAGAAATTAATATGGATGGCCAAAGCTATCAAACCATTTTCCATCCCAACAGAAACCTGCTTTTCTGAATTGGCTCATAAAGAAAGACACAAAACCCCAACACCACAGAAAACAAATGAGAGAAGACAGACGAAAGGATAAGGGCAAAGGTCTTCAATGGCATATCAGAAAAATATTCATCCAGTTTCAGTCATCACATTTTTATCAAACTTCCTAAGTGTTCGGATCATGACTACAACATCTATACATAACAAACAACTATTATAAAATATTTGATTACAGTTAAGATCCAGAAATGTGGTAAATATTAATTAAGTATAGATTAATACCTAAAGCAAATATAAGTAATATTGAACTGCAAAGTGACAATTAAACCAAATACAAAATTGAAAATAAGTCTGTTCTAAGTTAAAAATTAAAATATATATTTTCAAATGACTCTTAGAGCACTGCCCTATGATGTAAATCATGTGTGGCCATGAGTTACTGCACCCAACCTGTCCCCACCATGGAAGTGTGAGCATAATATTTAGTTTGGCATTTTGCATCAAAAGGGAAAAGTCATATCATGGAAATAAATTTGTGTTATGAATACAGAGTAATTTTTTATCCAAAACAATCAAAGGGGTTGTGGTCAAGCAATAGGACCACTTGGTTCTCATGTTTGAGACCATGGTTCAAATCTCATCAAGTGACATCCTAGTGCCAGTTGCCTTGTTGGATCAGTATCCCTGCTACAGTTGAAAGCAAGTGGGAGGCTTGCAGGTGATGCAGGAGAAAAAGCTAGAACAGTGCAGAGAAGCAGGCAAGAACAAGGTGGAGCAAAGGAGTAGAGAAATGGTCCCACAAGAAGGAGATAGTGTGGAGGAGTATAAGGAGCGGCAGTAGTCCTGCAGGAAATGAAGGAGCACAAGCAGAGCAAGCATAGGAGGAGACAGAGGAGCATAGGAGCAGAAGGGGGAGTTGGGGGAGCAGAGTGCTAGTCTCAAAGGAGGAGCACGTGGAGTGACGAAGTAGGAGTATTACAGGAAAAGCTGGAGGATTAGCAGCCCCGCAAGGAGGAGGAGGAGCTAAAGGCTAGGTGAAGGGTGGAGTGCAGTATCCCCATAAGTTGAATTGTAAGTCCAGCAATATCCCCACTGGGAGAGCACTACTTATAGAAAAATCTCCACAAGTTGTAAGGGGTAGAGGCCCCATTACCAAACCTCACAAAATAATCTAAAAGAAAATATTGATCCACAAAATATCTAGAAATCAAATATCCTAGCTTTCAACATCCAGAAATCGATAGACAAACATTTCTTATTAATTTACATAAAGTTTCAAAGCAGTTCTACAGATCTTTCTAACTTTCAAAGAAAACAACTTGTCTTATCAAGCTTCCAGAATAGCATATTGTGCTAAGAACACTCACAAGTTTGTACAATTGGGGGGGTCACACTTCATACCAACAAATGTCATAAATGTGAAAATACTTACAATTCAATTAATCATGAAATGAATATATCTTTTGAACTCAAGATTCTGAAACTGATAACCCAAGTATTGGAAATTAAGATGACTACCAGTGGTCTTTCCAACAAACTTAAAACTTCCAACATTCCAGTCCCCTACGAGCTGTTTTGTTTTTACTATTTTTCTTTTGGAACTTCAATTGTTTGTTTACGTTTGGAACGCAGATCAGCGAAGGGTTTAGGGTCTCGACCATGCACATCCAATATAATATATAATTGCAATTCATTACAAATCCAGTAGAATGCTCCAACACCTAATTGGAAATTTCTCTTGAGATGTGCTTCTGGGATCAAGAGTAAAAGTTTAAAATTTCCAACTTTTTCAGGTCCACTACAATTTCAAACTCGAGCTGTTAGATGATTTGAACAACAGAAATCCAGGGCAAAAAATTAAAAATTACAAGATAAGATTCTATAATTTCCTAGTATAACACATAATTGCAATTCAAAAATGCGCACACCTCCTTGGAATACTTAAATCACTAATTGTGCCAGGATTCAAGGCTAAAAGTTCTCTTTTTGAATTTTTCTTTTAGAACTCAAACAGGGGAGGGGATTGGATACATCATCCTTCTGTTAGAAAACTATCATTTTTACTTTGAAAATGGTTTGTTCACAGTGAATTGCATTGCTAAGAGATTTTCTGGTCTACCTGGATGCAGTGTTTAATTTCCAATTCTTCAGATCTCGCCATCATCAGGTAAAAGGGTTAAAACCTAATGCTTGACCAATACATAATTGCAATTCAATAAAAGCACTATGTCCAATTATTCTAATAACTAATCATTTCCTGATAATTCTAGCAACTAATTGTTTCAGGTTTTCACCACACAATTTCTTTTCTGTCACGAAATCCTCTGAGTTATTTTGCTGAACTCAAAATTAGAAATGAGATTTGAACCATGGGACTCCAGAGGCAAAAAAAACTCCAATTTCATACTACACGCCGATCTATAACATTATGATCTTGGAAAGTTACGGTCTCACTCTTCTTTATCCAGAAATCTAATTGCCATTCATAATACAGTATACAATTGCACTTACAAAACACCCACACACATACACACATATTTACAGAGTTTTTGCCCAGACATCTCGTTGGCATTCATAATACAAAATGCAATTGCAAGTACAAAACACTCACAGACACATACACATCAACACACATAATTACATAGCTTTTACCTAGAAGTCTCGTCGGTATTCATAATAAAATATACAATTGTAATTAGAAAACACCCAGATACACACATATACATATACACACACTTATAAATATACACATACCAATACCTTTGTACAAATGAATGTCAGAAAGATTGTGAAAGGTAAACTTACAGATTCTTGCGATATAATACAGAGTTCGCCATGATTAATCCCTTGTTTGACAAACTCAAGAGCTGCATAGCCAGCTGAAACACCCCCGCCAAGTATAACATAATCAAAGGCTCTGCCCATAATTTTTATTTTCTGTGTAGTTAACAGTTAATATTTCGGGTGGTAGCACTAGCTGTGTATCCCTGTATATAGAGGTGTGGAGTGAGGAGTTGAGGAAAAGTTAGGGCAGTTCTCTGTGATTTGGATTAATTGACTTGGTTTGTTTAGTACTCTATTATTGAATGCGAATATACTTCTAACAATTTTCAGTTATTGTCTCTTGGTTTGGCTGGCTAAAAATAGAAAGAGGGCTTTTTAATAATTGTAAAATACATTCCTTTTAAATTTCTATTTTTAAGATATTAGGTAAAGGTATATATTTACTTTCGTGTTTAATTTTAACAAGTAAGCATTAGTCTTTATAGTATTTGATGATATAGTGATTTAGAGGTAGAATAGACTTTGCAGGTTTTATTTATTCTAATGTTATTGGGCGGTGAAGATTATAGTTGTTGAGTCTAACTTTTACATCAAGTTTTATTCTAAGTTTTACGTCAAGTTTGATTCATATTAGATGCAATCTTGATGTCAAGTTTGATTTATTCTAGATATAATTGTGACTAACACAATTGAAATTGAGTGTGCTCTAAATAAAATAGCTTTTAAATAGATTTAAATTGAAATAAGATAAATATTAAATAAATAAAAAAGTTGAAGAATGATACATTTTGATAATTTATAAATATAGTAAATGATTTTTAATTTATAAATATAAAACTCAAAATATCTTAAATTTCTTTCCAAAAGCCACACTTTCTGATTTTAAAACAAAATTCTATTAGTATTTTATTTTTCTATTTTTTTAGTTTTTTTTGTTGTCTATTCAACTTACTTTCTATTATAAGTCTTAAAAAAATAAGTTTTTTATTACTCATAGGTCAACACAATCCATCAAAAAAAAAAACACACAAAAACAAACTCATTTTAGAAATAAAACAAAAAATAAAAATATTTTAATATTAATAGATTATATTTAGGATATATATACTAGTTTTATTTTATTTTTCTCTCTATTTTAATTTTCTATTTTTTTTGGGTGGGATTGTTTAATTGACTAAAGCATCTTTTGTTCTTGGCTAAAGCATCATGTTGCAAGCAAGAGGTCATGACGTCTAGTCTCTCCCCATCTCTGGAGTCTAGTCTCCCCCCATTTAGAGTGTGTCGTGTCGGTTAGTCAAAATAAAATTCTATTAATATTTGTTAGTATTTTATTTTTCTATTTTTGAGTTTATATATAATATCTTTAAAAAATCTATATAAAATAAGAGACTCTAGTATTTTATATAGATTTTTAAATTAGTCTCTTGGAGTATTTTATATAGGTTTTTTGAGATATTTTATTATGTTATATTTATTTAAGAGTTGCTAAGGTTAAACTTCGTTTTATTTTAATTTTTTATGTATATATAGTAAAAAATCTATATAAAATACACCTCCAGATGTTTATTCAACTTATATATATTTAAAAAATGATGGACATCTATATATTATAAATCCTTAAAAAAAATCTTAAATTTGTTTCCAAAAAATCATACTTTCTAATTTTAAAATAAAATTCTATTCATATTTGTTACCATTTTGATTTTCTATTTTTGAGTTTTATATTATATCCTTAAAAAATATATTTAAAATAAGACTCTCTCCAATATTTATTATAGATTTTTTGAGTTATTTTTATTATATTTTATTACTTAAGAGTGGCTAAAGTTAAAAATATTATATTTTTAAAAAAATTAATACATTTTTTATAAATTTATAATTTTATTATAATTGAATTTATATTTAATGCATAATTATTCATATAATTAATTTTGATATCTTCATTGCCTATGAGGGTGCTCATGGTGTAGATTTCTTTGAGTACATTAATTTATAAAAAGAAGGCTCAATCGACCCACTAGATCAAAAGTTATGGGCCTCAAAAGTGTGCATAGAAAATATAAAAAAGTTGTTGGATGCATAAAAAAATTGTAAAGGGTTTTTACACCTATTGACAAATTTACAATGTGTATTATGACACATCATCAAATATCTTTGATTGGGGGATAATTTGGATGCCACTTTTGGGTGGTTTAGCTCATGGATTTCTAATTACCATTTGATAGTTTTAGGTGTTTGAGATGAAGGTTGTGTTTAGCATATTGTAGATACTGTTAAGTTGTAAGAATTACTCTAGATCTTTGGTTGATGATATGCTTGTAAATGTTTGCTTTGCAAGTGTATTGTAATCGTGGTTAACTAAATAATACATTGAGCTACTTTAGACTATAGAGTTTTTTCTTTCAAAAGGGTTTTCTCTGTGTACACGTATGTTATGGTATTTATTATTTTTTCTATTAAAATGTGTTTTTTCTTTCTATAATTATGATAAGATTGAAATTTGCACAATACTCTTCATCTAATATTAGTGTAGGAAGATTATTGTGTGGCTTGTTTCCTTTCATTTGGTATTAGAGCATGATCATCTCAAATTCTAGGTGTTGGGTAGATACATTTTGAATTAATCTTCATTTAAGAGAGGGATTGATGTTTTTTATCTTATTGCAAGAAGAGATGGCAAGTACATCAAGGATAGAGATGGAGAAGTTCTCATGCACAAAATTTGAGTTGTGGAAGCTCAAGATAGAGGATGTTATCATAGACCAATATCTATAGTCTATAGTAGTTAGATCTAAACCTATACCTACACCATAAAAAGACTAGGACAAGATGGATAGAAAAGTAAAGGGTCTTATTAGACTCGATTTGTTTGATTCAATGTTACTAATGTGCATGAAGAGACTATCATAGTGAATCTTTGGAATAATCTTGGAGAAATTTATTAGGCTAAATCCTTGGTGAATAAGTTTTTCTTGATAAAAAAATTCTATACCCTCAAGATGGAGGATGGTGGGTTTTTGGTTGAACATCTAAATATCTTAAAAATAGTAGTCACCTAGTTGCACTCTATGAGATTGAAAGTGGAGGAGGAGAATCAATATATGATTTTTTTGTGTTCTTTGCCAAATTCATGGGACCACCTTGTTATGGCTATTGGGGGCACTACCACCAAGTACAAGATGGATAAAGTGGCTACATATTTTATTTTAGAAGAAATGAGAAGGAAGAGTTTTGAGTTGATTAAGGAGGTGTTAGTGCTTCATGGAAGATCCAAATAAAAGGCAAGAAGAAGGACAAGAAGCAAGATAGGTCTAGATCCAAATCATTTGGTAATTTCAAGGCAAAATGTTGGAATCGCAGTAAAACTAGAGATCTAAAAAGAGACTATAAGAAGGAGGAGGAGGAGGAGGAGGATGAGGAGAAGAAGAAGAAGAAGAAGAAGAAAGTAGGTTCTAATGATGAGCCTAAGAGATTCTCCCAAGTTTAAGGTGATTCTTTTGGATCGGAAGGTGTGATTGACAGACTATAGTACCTCTTTCCATATGACCTCACATCAAGGTTGGTTTACAAAATAACAAAAATATGTTGTTAGGAAGGTGTACCTAGGAGATGATTCACATATGAAGATTGTTGACCATAGTAGAGTTCTAATTTGGTTCCCTAATGGATGAGTAAAGGGGATCAATGGTAGAATACATATCCCAAGTTTGGCATGGAGCCTAATTTTCGTAATTAATTTGAATGATGCAAGTGTGTAAGTTATTTTCTCAAGTGGAGGGTGCAAGATGGTTACAGTATTTATGGTTATTGCTAAGGCTAGTTAAATTGGCACTTTATTTGAGCTAGACGCATGCACAATTTAGTGTTAAAGTTTTCCAATTCCTACAATGAAGAGATTTATTGAATCTTCATCTTCACCATTGGAACCAACAATAAAGAGGTGTGTTGTGTCTGATTTTCATGATCATGCTTTCTAGGTACCTAAGGGTACTCGTGCTTTTGAGACTAAACTACCAACAAAGAAAACAATGTTATGGCACTAGGGGATGGGTCATATAAGTGAGAAGGTTTAAGGACCCTAAAAAATAAAAACCTTGTTGAGGGTTTAAATGATTGTAATCTTAAATTTAATTTCCATAAATATCAAGTGTACATGGAAAATAAAACTACATTTAGTTTTACTCTATTTCTCATAAATCTTCTAGATTTTAGATTGAATCCATTATGATGAATTTGTTCATGTTATTTTGTTGATGGTTGTGATAGAAGTACATGGGTGTATTTTCTTATAAGTAAATTTGAGGTTTTCAATCATTCTAAAAAGTTTACGGCTCTTATATAAAGAATTGAGTTGGTAGGAAGATTAAGAAGGTTGGTTTACAAAATATCAAAAATATGTTGTTGGGAAGGTGTACCTAGGGGACAATTTGCATATGAAGATTGTTGAACATAACAGAGTCCTAATTTGGTTCTCTGATGGATAAGTAAAGGGGATCAGTGGTGTACTACATATCCCAAGTTTGGCATGGAACCTAATTTTTGTAATTAATTTGAATGATGCAGGTGTGTAAGTTATTTTCTCAAGTGGAGGGTATAAGATGGTTAGAGTATTTATGGTTATTGCTAAGGATATTTAAATTGGCACTTTATTTGAGCTAGATGCATGCACAATTTAGTGTAAAAGTTTTTCAATTCCTATAGTGAAGAGATTTGTTGAATCTTCACCTTCACCATTGGAACTACAATAAAAAGGTGTGTTGTGTCTAATTTTCATGATCATGATTTCTAGGTACCTAAGGGTACTCATGCTTTGGAGACTAAACTACCAACAAAGAAGACAATGTTATGACACTAGAGGATGGGCCATATAAGTGAGAAGGTTTAATGACCCTACAAAATAAAAACCTTATTGAGGGTTTAAGTGATTGTAATCTTAAATGTAATTTTTATAAATTTAAAGTGTACATGGAAAATAAAACTACATTTAGTTTTACTCTATTTCTCATAAATCTTCTAGATTTTAGATTTAATCCATTATGATGTATTTGTTCATGTTAATGTTTATTCATTTTTTAAATCTATATATTATGTTTATTTCATTGATGATTATGATAGGACATGGGTGTATTTTCTTATAAGTAAATTTGAGGTTGTCAATCATTTTAAAAAGTTTAATGCTCTTATATAGAGAATTGAGCTGGTAGGAAGATTAATATTTTGAATATTGATAATGGTGGTGAGATTTATTTTTTAAAAATTGATAAATTATGTAAGGACCATGGGATACAAATATATAAAACAACTTCATACACTTGTCAACAAAATTATATTGCAAAAAGAATGAATAGGGCATTAAGGGAGAGGGTTAGGAGTATGCTAAGTGGGGCTAACTTGAAACAAGGAAAAAATCAACAAAAGTAGTTGCCACAACTTGCTAACTAGTTAATAGGTCTCCTACATATTAATATCTTGTTGATAAGTCATTTATGCAGGTATGTTTGAGAAAAAAATCCCTAATTAATATATCTTCAAGCCTTTGGTTGCAAGGAATATGCACATGTTCCTAGGGAGAAGTACTCAAAGTTTGAAAAAAAAGTTGCAAAATGTATTTTCATTGGCTATGGTGATGGTATGAAAGGATACAAGCTTTGGGACCCTATGGATAAGAGAATTTTGTATATCATAAGTGTTATAGTTAAATAGGTTAAGTCTTCAACAATATTGCAGTCAGAGACGGATGGAAAGAAAGATGTGGTTTGACTAACCCCAAAGAAAAAGAATGTTGAACTATAATACCATGAGGACTTGAAGAGGAAGAGAGCTCGAATAGTTCTATAGAAGAGACAGATCATCCATCTCAATTATTGAGGAGGTCCACTTAGCAAAGACAACAACCATAGAGGTATACTTCCACAAATTGGAGATGTATTTTTGCTTTTATTACTAACACTAATGAGGCTAGGATTGTAAAGGAGGCTATGGGTATGGATTATGTAGAGTCCTATAAGGTGGTCATAGATGAGGAGATGGATGCTTTGAAGAAAAATAATGCATGGGATCTAGTATATTTTCCTGATGGATGAAATCCTAATGGATGTAAATGGGTGTTCAAAAGAAAAATAGGGTATGATAGTAGTGTTGAGAATTACAAGGAAATATTGGATGCAAAGGGCTATTCCTAAGTTGAGGGAATATACTATGGTAAGATTTTTTCTCTAGTAGAAAATTTGTCATTCATTTTGTTAGGTCTCAAAATCACTACTCCACTTCTTAGAACCAAATTTCACTCACAAGGCTAGGGTTGTCATCATATAAATGAATCATCTCATCAAAATAACAATGGAAGACTTTGAGCTAACTCTACAAGAGTGGGCTATACCTCCTATGCTTCAAGCTTAGCTTAGATTCATTAGGGTGTTCCTACGGGTATACCTTAACAAGTATTAAAATCACCTAAAGGAACAATAATAATATATGGATAGCCAAACCCAACTTGTTGTCCTGGTCCCAAATACTAGCATTGAACCAAGAAAAATTGGCTACCTCAAAACCCCTATATAGTTGATATAATTGTGGAAGCATAACCCACATTATATAGATTCATTTGAGGCTCTCTAAATGATAAATCCCTGGTTATGATATGAGGTTATGGATGCACAACTACCCCTACTCCTACACTGCCATTTTATACTTTATTTGATGGATGTGTGAGATTGGTGAATGGTTTCAAACCAATGTTTATCTACTAGGCAATAAATTCACAACATACCAAGAAAATAAGAACATGTAACTGTGCATTTACATACAATAATGAGCATGAAATATTGCAATAGAGCATACTCAATAATCCCAAACACAAATGCATATATCCATACATAGAGCGAGAATGATCATTACAAGCCTTGAAATGCTTTCATAATTTTGTTAGATTCATCTAACTCAACATTCTATTCATGCTAAAAAATGTGGCAAAGGAAAATCCCTATCTACTACTAAGAAATATTTTTGAATACATATTTAATGCTATGGAGACATTCTGTAACAAAATCCCATTACAATATTAGTCTTTTTATATCTCGTAGCTCTATAATCTCTTAGCAAATTGCACTTGCCATTAATGGATTCCTTACAACTTTCTTAATATATGGAGACTACAAAACAACCAATCTCTCCTTCAAAATAATCAAAATCATCCATATAATAACATCCAGGCATAACCCTAATCACTACACACTATAGCATTTCAAAATGCACAACCTAAGTTGAATCATGCCCAAAATGAATGTTTTAGATTGATGGAGAACATATGCAATAAATTTTGATAGTCGGGTGATTTTGCCATTATTGTTGGTAGGTGAACTGAGTGGAAAAGATGCATGCAAATTTTTCCTATCTTTTCTTACCTTTTATGAAAATTCAAGCCCCATTTGGATGTAATCGAATGTCCCCAAAACTTCTACAACAAAACCTTATCCTCCTACCTCTTTATGGATTTTACAAAAAATTGGCGTTCATGTGAATATTATGGGAATTAGGCGAAGATGAGTATATGTTTGAGTATCCTTTAAAATTCTATAAAACTTATTTGCCTCCTTTTATTTGCAAGACCTTCGCCAAGATGTTACGGGAGAATGTCTGCATGGGGATATGTTAAACATCACCTTGGATTGGGTATATCTTGATACACATGTGTCTAGCTTCATCTATGCTCAATCAATTGATGCACAAAATGCATACAACTCAACAGACCAACATATCCCTTATTAATTAATTCACTAAACTAGATGTGCTACATTTATTTTATCAACTAGAGAATAAAAATTTATTGGATGATGTTGGCACTATATGTGTAGCTAAGAATCTTCAATCATCCTAATCAATTGTGTATAGAAGAGTTAATAATAAAAATTTCAATTGAAAGAAAATTTGACTAAAAATACTTTATCTAGAAGCAAATCTAACTAAATAAATAACAATTGTGACAAGTAACTATAATAATTGCTACAAGTAACTACTCCTACAAAGACAATATTTAATGATTCAACTATGCTACAAATTACTTGAAATATCTAAATAACAATTAACCCTTACTCAATTTAATTTACCTTTAAACTGGAGGAAATACAACTTAGCAATTTATTCTACTATAAATAATAACCTAAACTACAAGGAGTATTGCAATTACCTCAAGTAGCCCTTGTTTGAGTAGCTGCAATCCATGGTATGTCTCTTAAAGCTTAACTTAGAACTTCATATAAATGATTGAATCCATTTTTATTGCAATTTGAATAGATAACTAAGAATAGAGTATCAAATGATAGGAAATATGTTTATATCGAAATCTATGAACACTGGGATGCTAGATCCTCAACCTCTCACAAGATCAGACATACATACAATATCTCTGGAGTTCAATTATTCTTGGACTGAAAATATCTTGTAACAATTGTCAGCTCTCCAAAAAACATTGGAAGATGAATCAATGTTATTCTAAATAGTAATGAAAAACTAAGCATGTGGATGTGAGAGTGTCATAATCACATTAAGACTCTACACCATCAAGGAGATAGTTATAGTTGAAAAGCATGCTCAATAGAACATAACTATTTATGAGCCATGACGATTGTTATCACAAATATCTTATTTCCTCCATGACCATTGCTATCTAGTGACAACATCAGTAAAAATAGAATAATCTATTGTAGACACGCAAAAACTAACATCATGCATTTGATTAGGTCATATTCATCCATTCAAGCAAATAAATCAAGTTTATTTATCAACCTCCTAAAGTCACCAATTTAAATTAAATAAATCAACTTGATCCTAACATCACCCTTCTTGATTAAATAAATCAATCCTTTATTTAATTAAGTTTGATCATCACCTTTCATCCCTTTTTGATTTAAATAAATCAAAATATCTAAGTCAAAAGGTCAAAATCATCCTAATCATCATTAAGCTAATCTAATCCTAATTAGCCTAACCTAACCACCCATCACATCCTCTAGATAATCCCCTTGCAAATAAATCAATTTATTGATTTATTAAATCATCATTTTCACTAAACATGGCATCTTTGAGGAATATTCCTGAATTTGAAAAAAACAAGTGGGCATGTCCCCTCCAACAAAGCAATTACATGTCTCTTACATGTCCCTTGCACAAGTCAAACTAAGCATTAACTCTCAAATTCAAATTTGAAATTTCCCCCTCTTGGACACATTTCCCAAATCTTGCACATCCCTCAACCTATGACATGATGACAAGTGGCCTCTTTTCATTGGCTTATTTTTTATCCCACATTGCTTTCTCATAAGCATTCTTCCAACTTGAGAATCTTTAAATAGAGGCATCATCCTTCAACAAATCATCCACAAAGCTAATGCAAAGTCACTCTCTTCATTTGAGAACTGATTTTGCCCACCTCATATCATTTTAATATCATTTTCATATCATGGAGCTCAAGCAAGGAATGGGAAAGGGATATTTTCAACAATAGCACCAATCCAGTATGAGATAAAATGTTGATTATGTTTTTATATTCTTGTAATTTAGTGGTCTTTGTTCTACTTAGTTTGCATATCTTAGCATAGTCAAATATTTCATAGGAATCTTAGATTAGATTATTTTAAATGGACTAACAGCTAACTGTGGTCATTTGTTTTGTTTGAAGTAAATGCAAATTTAAGGTTCTACATCTATAAACAAATGATTCCCACAATCTTTGACCACTGCCTCCACCAGCTATGGAAGACTATACGTGTCACAAATGATCATCCCCTTTGGCTACATGTTGACATTTATCCTTACTTGTAGATTGAAAAATCATTCGTTGTGGGGGTTATTTTAATTCAAAGGCATCTTTCCATCATTAGTAACCATAATCAACATAGAACTTTATTTAAATTTCATAAACATTTAGAGATTCACACAAGCATTTAGCAATATAGTATATACCATCCTTGATGCTTTAATACTTAAAATAATTAAGAAGGTTTGGGTAATATCTTTGAAACCATTAGAAATATCATGAAAAGTATGAAACTTAAAACAAGGAAAAGAGGATAATTTCAAGTCTCATCACTCCCCTTGGAACCTAGTTTTTTTCTTGTCTAGAAGCAATTTAGGGCCTGTAGTTTTACTATAGTGTAATGTTTCTATAGTCCATAGGTTTAGCAATTATTTCTCCTTACTTTATGCAGAACCCTTATGTGCAGATATTATTTTCCATCTGACTTGCTTTGTTGCCCCTTACTTTGTTGGGAATAGGATTCCATTTAATTGCAATCCTAAACATTATTTCATGTATCTTCGAAGTCATTGGAAAGTGTTCCCCAACACTAGGATTAGAAAGGGATTAAATTTGAATGAAGTGAACATGTAAATTGACATTTGTAATTAATTATAAATGATAGAACATGTGGGGATGCCCCAGAAGAGCTCCTACAAAATGGAGCACGGGGCATCAAGATGAAAAGTGAACTTACCTCGAAAGTTAAGTTAATTGTTTGGAGAAAGATAACACTTTAATAATGCATGCAAAGATCCTAGAAGATAGCCATTGATGTTTAGATGCATGAAGTTAAGTTCAATTTATATATGGTTCAGTTTATCTTCAGTTGCATGTAGTTAGTTTCTAGTTGAATGCTAGTTGAATTCAGTTGACTTGGAATGCATGACTAATGACTTGAGTTGCATGAGAGATAACAGTGTGACTACATTAAGGGATGATCAATCATGCATGATATTTGCATGAATTTGATGGAGAGATATGTTTCAGCTTAACAAAGATTGACTTGGAAACCACCTTTGGGTGCCCAAGTTGGCATCTTGAGTTAACACTTTTTCATGAGAAGATATTTTATAAGGCTATTGGTTAAGGGCCCATTCTTGGGTTCCAACTTTGAGGATAAGCTTACAAGATATCTTCGAATCAACGTTGAGTTAGGACTTCAGTTTGGGACGCCCAAATTGATGAAGGACTTGGTTTGACATTGTTTTTCACATAAGAACTCTACTTGCAAAGAATAGGCTTAGGTTTTGTGGAGATAAGCTTTGTGCTTTGTAATTATAAACTTTGGAGATTACAAGGATCATTATTGTCTATAAATTGTAGCAAGTTGAAGTGAGTTTTATCAAATTTTATTGCAGGTTGTGAAGAAGAATTGTTGAAGGCAAAAGAAGCATCTCAAGAAAGGATTGATAAAGAATTATTGTAATCTTGTTCTAAGGTTAAATAATACAAGCACTATTGATTCTGGTGGTGGAGTTTTTTCCCAAAACAGTTTCTCCACTGTATATGTTGTGTCACTTCTATCTTCTGGTCTTATTCTTCTACAATCTTTTGTCTACTTCTACAAATGGTAAAATGAATCTAAACAGATAATCATCTACAAAGAATTTGTAATAAAGAACACTTATTAAGATCTACAATCTCATATTTTTACAAAGTATTAAGCTACATAATTACCTCCATTTTCAACATACTCACCGTTCATTCCTATCCAATGCATAATTGGGTACAGGAGAAGGGGAGGATTAAAATTTAGAGGGAACCAAGTAATTTGGTGTTGTAAGAAATCCTTTAAGTACTTGTGTGCCCTTATGATTGATGCCAAGTAGTTAGAAACATAATGGGGCTCTTTCTTTTTCAATTATTGAGTCAATTCATTCTATTTGTCTTGGGAGAACCAGAGTGCCTCTTTTCTTATTCTAGCTATCAATTATTTAAATATTTTATAGTATTTTTCCTTGCATTCCAAATTTTTATTTTCCACCCTAGGTCTATCCACTAGTTCAATCCAATCCTCAATTACCTCATGAGGATTCTCTATTTCTACTCCAATGTGGAGGGGAAGTGACTTCTCTCATTCTTGATATTGTTGTCACAATAGGCCTCATTGATGCTCATTTTGAATGAATAAGGCTAGCGCCTTTATCTAAACATCTCCCATAAAAATTAGTGGGTTCCAAGAAATATCATATGGAATGACCATATTATGAAAATAAAATTCACATAGTTGATCCTACATGTTTGGAGTGGCTTCCTGATAATCTTTCAAGAATAATGTTGCTAGTGATATTAAAATGGGAAGATCACTAAATAATTGATTGAATTGAAAACTCAAAAACATTTCTTGCAAGAATAGGGTATAGACCCTAGCGAGTGGTCTGCATCTCATGAGTTGGACAATCTTATTATCCATTTCTTTGATTTTACCATTAATATTTTAATTTTTTAGATTTTCTTCTTAATTTCTATATCATGATTCAATATCATTTATGATATTTACCTATTCCACTCTTGTTTTAATTGAGAAATTTATTCCATTTTATTCCACTAATTTATCCCAAGGGTAACCAAGTCAAGGTTCTAGGTGTTGTTAGAGAATCATTTTGTTCATAAGGTTTTGGAGTTTTCTTGTTTATTTAGATGATGACCAACTGAGCTATTTTGTCCAAACCCGCTCCTTGCTACTAATAAGTATGTAGTTGATTTTCCAATTCTTTAACCTTGTTGTCCAACCCTATCTCTTTATGTCGGTACCCCTTTAGTTGTTCTTCTAATTCCTTGATTTTTTTAAGACCTACCTACATCTCATTAACTTTATCTTTACCATTTAAAATTAATTCCTTCTCACCCTCCAAAAATAGTTCTTTATCAACTCAATTGGGGAAGTAAATTCTTCTTAGTTTGTTGGACTAATAGGAGGTATGGGTTTCTTCTTCATTGTAAACAGATCCTCTTCAAATTTAGATTCCAAACTAGTGTAAATAGACACGTAAATTGCAGGCTCTTTAATTGTTCATTATCATCAAGTAAATTATCCTTTTCTAATTTTGTGTCTGACTCTATCATAACAATCTTTTCTTGTTATGAATGGAATTTTCCTCCTGAAATACCCTTTTCTTTTAGGTGGTGTGACTATCATTTAGGTTGCACATGCCCTTTCTACTTATTTTTAGATGTAGGAGAGGAAGGCATATACTTTCTTTTACACTTCTTAGGCATGGAAGGATTTTTTGCGGCAATAATGGTTTTAGACTCTAGAGGTATTGTAGGTTGTGCCTCAAAGGCTACATGTTGGGTTTCCTGCATCTCTAGCTTCAATTGGTTATTATTGTTACAAGTAGGTGCTTCCCCTTTTTTTTACAGTTCATTCACCTCTTGAGCCCTATTTTCTTCATCTAACCTGAGTCTCAAAGGTCTATTGTTCATGTTATTTCATGTTAGAAAATCTTCCCAAGAAATATCAAGGAATTATGCGCCAAGGCTTATATTTATCAATAGAGTGACTAAACAATAATGAAACAAGGCAAAATGGTTTCTCTTGCTCTTATACTCAGTTGACATTCATTTTAGCAAATTATACAAGAAATTTAGAACATTAAAAAGCCCCTAATGGTGAAGGTGACTTAATATCTTAAAGTATATTATATATAAAAGGGATTGTCTATAATCATAGTTCAAGTGTGTAATTATGTAAATAGCTACAAAATCCCATGACCAATGCAATGAGATTCGTTTAGTACCTTGGGAAGAGGAATATAATTCTTATCTCCTAGTTGTATGAATTAATTTTGAGCTATAATGGCATCTACTCAAACTAGAAACTCCTCCCCAACTACAGTAGCCTGAAGACTTTTGCAATTGTCGCTTCTTAGACATCTATTCTAATACCTCTTATTGTAGCTAAATTTAGTTTCATCATTCTGTAATGTGTTGGAAAATTATTGTGTCATAACCTCGTTGTATTATGTACATCTAATAAATTAATTAAACCATCCAACTCGCTAAAAAAAAGGAAAGCATATTCTAATAGTGGAGTATGAGTTGATGATTCCCTTCTGATAATGTCTCCTTCCATCGTATAGTTTTTCAAGCTTCTTTAGACGAATTCCTCTTCAACCTACTCATTGTTATACCTTATTCCCTACCACTCTGAATGACTATTATCTCTATGTTTTTTGGGGCTATGTTTTGGAAAACTTGCCTTAATCAAGTCCATGTTTTGATGTTCCCACTTCCACGGACAACCAATAGACAACAAGATTGTAGAAATGTGATAAAGAAGTAGATAGAATAGACACAATGAAGTAGAGAGCAAAGATAACCTAGATGCTACTCTACAAGAACGATGATGTCAATAAGCAAATAGACACAATATCAGCTCCCTTTCTATGAGTGCTCAAGGTTGATAGAGAAAGGAGAAGATCAAAGCCACCATGCCAATGGAGAAGAATTTCAAGAACCTATAATAACAACGGTGCTAGAGCAAGAAGATGGTGTAGAAGCTAAGTATGGAGCTGGTAGCAGCAAGAGATAGTGAGAATAAAGAAAGAAGTGTTGGAGAGTGAGAATGAGATGGAATTCAAAGAGAGCTTGAGAGAGTGAAAGAAGTGAGTTCAAATGGGAAAATTAGAGGCAAATAGTCATTCCTGGTGGTAAAGTTTCGATAGGGGGATGTTATGCTCGCAGGTGATAGAGAATGATAACGTCTTTACCATTTCCTAACATAGGAATCTTGTTAGGACATTAGCGCGACATATGAGCGTCCCCAACAAAAATTCCCTTCATTGACTCTAAATGATAGGGACACATGGAAAAAAATAGAGGAAAAGCAATGAGTTTTTTCATTATTCGAACTTGTAACACTAAAATGAAGGTAAATTAATGGGAATTTACACGAGGTACAAATTTATGCCATTATATTTCCCCCCACTTTAGCGAGCATATGTGTTGATGAATATGAGAGCTAAAGTAAAAAGAGGTTGAAGAGAATATACCAATACCGTTAAGAAAGAGGGAGCTCCACCAAGATGTGAAGATGACATGGGTCTTTGATCCTGCAAAGCTAGTTGTGATCTCACCATAAACATGTTAAGCTACAAATAAACATGTTAGGAAAAAAAGCTAATCATAATAGACACAATTTTGACACAAGCCGATACAATAAAACATAGTCCAATTAGATAAGACACAAGACAAACACTGATTAGATGGATAAGTCGATGGTTGTTGCAAACTGTGTTGCAGGATAGTCACAAAAAATATGGGTCTAGTCAGGTTGCCCCCAAGCTAGACACCAAGATATAAGGCATCATACACCAAGACACATGATGTTGAATATAAGATAAAAGACACAAAGGAATCCTCCTCAAGACATCAAGACATAGAGGAATCCATTTTTAGAAAGAAATTTTTAGGAAGGGGTTCTTTTAGCAAGGAACCCTTCAAGACATCAAGACACCAAGGGCCCCTTTTAAAGGAACACGCCTTTTGAAAGATACAATTTTTTGTAAGTTAAACTATCATCAAGGAATCCTTTTAAAGATCTTTCATCAAGGAATCCATCGGAAAGAATGCTCCTTTTTAAAGGAAAATTTTCAAACTCTTTCATTAGAAAGAATACTCTTTTTTCAAAAGGAAAATTTTTATACTCTTTCACTTATGAGATCCTTTTCGAAAGAAAATTTCGTCAAGGAGTCCTTTTTTAGAGAATGCATCCTTTTGAAAAATGAGAGTTTTCAACAAGGGATTCTTTTTTCAAGGAATTCATTGTAAAGAAATTTGGCACCAAGGAATCCTTTTGAAAAAAATTTCCATGTTGAAAATTAGAAAATCATGGTATCCCCCCCTTAGGATGATGTGTGCTACGCGGAGGAGCACATGGCATCCTAAGGAGAGAAAGGAGAGGCAAAGATGTCATGGCACACAATGCACACCAAAATGTACCTGTAGTATATTTCATGCACACGAGGGACAACACATTGAAACCACAACATCAAGAAGTGGACATACAAAGATAAAGAAATCAAGAGATAGGGGATGTAAGAATTTGAGGTCAAACTATTCATAGATATAAATAGATAAATATAATAAAGTACATGTATGACCTATTATAAATCCCCAAATTGCTTAGAACATGAAGAATGACACATGAAGACAAAGTAAAATAAAATTGGGTCAACATGGAAGAAGGCCTAAATACCCACAACACTTTGCATCATCCCCAATATCGAAAATCAATATTACGACACATATAAGAATGAGACACAAATAGTGGAAATGTACAAAAAAAATTGTGCCTATATCCAAGTACCTACAAGGGTAGCGAGGGTCCTCTAGGCAGGATCACAAGCATAAAAAGAAAAGCACGGGGGAACACAAACACACAAACAAATCTAATCAACAAATATAGAAGAGGCACCACCCTAGTCCTCATTGACTAGCAAGTTGTATTGCTCCCTGTAAGAGAGGGGGACCACCACATTCAAGACCTCGGGTCACAAAGGGTCAAGATGCAAGAGGCTACCCTAACTTACCTAAACTAAGTGCAATATTTAGGGTATGTAAGGCAAGGGTAGTGAGGATCGTAGGACCTCTTAGCTACTCTACAGGCCCAAAATGTAGAAAGAGGCTAGGTGAGTTGGTTTCTAGGCTTAACACTTCATCTCGAAAAGCTCTCTATCTGAGGACAGAAGCACAAACTTTGGACAACAACGCGATGCGCTGGCATCTTGAAAGTGCATTGTAGTCCGTACGACCAGACAATGACAAAGATCAGGTCAAGCCACTAAAAACTAGGAAATGACCCAACAAGCTAAGTATAGGGCCAAAATGACAAAACTAAGTAAATTAAATAATCTCTAATATTGTAAAGTAAATAAGCAAGAGTGATAAAGATGAGAATCTCACCAATGAACTCATTTTCCAGGTGATCCTCTGAGAGCTCACACACCTACACACATCAAGAGAGAGAATGTTGGGTGGATGTATAGGGGCCTTCCTCAGTCAGACCCCCGTTTAGGTGTTTCCACCTCCATGAACAGCCAAAGGAAAGGAGATAAAGAAGTGATAAATACACAAGCACTACAAAAACAATACTATTCTACTCAACCAAGTGATAAAGGAGAGGAGAGGGGATCTTACCACCTCCAACAAGAGCACTCAAGGTTGCTTAGGGGAGAAATGAGAGGAACTCAAGCCTCTGCTATAATGACATGGTCCCAAACGTGCTACCAAAGTGATGGAGTGTGATATTGCTGCTATGGAATGCTTGGAATGCTTGGAAGTGAGTTTGTGAGAGTGAGAGTATGAGAGCCAAGTCTATTCCAGATATCTTCCAACCTCCAAATGCAAGTTCAAAGAATGATTACGAAAGAATGAGAAAGAAAATAGCCATATTCGGGTCAGGTGGCTGAAGGAGGCATTACAACTTTGCTACCAATGGGAAGAGTAATGCCTCTATTGGCTTAGCCGTAGGAATCTGCCAAGGATGTAAGCGCACCGCGCGAGCGTCCCTAATAGAAACGCCTCCACTGACACACAAAAAAGGCACCAAGTGGACTACCATCAGTGGGCTTAAGTAATTTTAAGCCTTCGACTTAGTTTTTTTAAAGTGTATAGAGGCAAAAAGGGGAATTGTGCCTAGGGTACAAATTCGCTCTTATACATTTTCCCCCCACTTTAGCGAGCACGAGTATTGATGAGTGCTCAATAAAGTAGATCAAGAAGAGAGTAGGGTTAGAAAAGTATACCTAAACCATCGAGGAAGCAATACTTGGTCTGGCAAACCTAAGGGTGCAGGAGATGCAAAGGACTTCATAGCTGCTCAGAACTATGAAGTTGGAACAACAAAGCATCTTACAGGCTCACAAACCTGCAAAGAGGCAACCCCCAAGATATCTCACATGGAGGAAGCCCCAAGGAAGTGGACTCTGCAAAGGCAAGAAGCGGTGACATGTCTACCCACATATAGAACATGTTTAAAGCGTCGATACGTCTACTTGCAGATAGAATGCATCTAAAAGCGACGACATGTCTACCCGCAAATAGATCATGTCTAAAGCGTTGATACGTCTATTCGGAGATAGGATGCATCTGAAAGTGGTGATAAGTCTACCCACAGATAGAACATGTCCAAAAAGTGGTTGGTCACGCAGACCCAAAAACTCTCAAAGGGGTCCTTCAAGAACCCTTCAAAAGGAGAGGGGTCCACTCAAGGGACACATTGTTTGAATAGTAAGGTCTAGTCAGGCTGCCCCTAAGCTAGATGTGGACAGGTCTATTAATCATGAAGGCTTTTGAAGAAAGGGTCCCTAAGGAACCCATCGTGAAGAAGAAGGGGGGTCCGCTCAAGGGACACAATTCAAAAGCAACAGTTTTCCTTAGAGTGATTCATCATCAAGGAATCCTTTCGAAAGATGTTCACTTCTTCAAGGAATTTGAAATGAAGGTCATGCCCCCATGTGAGGGGAAGTCAAAGCAGTTCCCACTTTGGAGGAAGGTCTTCAAGTCCTTTCTTTACGAAGCCATGATGAGGGAAACATGTTTCGTCAAGGTTTCAAGTTGAGAATACCAATTTAAGGAAGATATGTCGTGAAGATTTTCAAGAAAAGATTTGCTTGGCAATGAATTCATTCTCTAAAAATTGAAGTGCTAAAGAGGAGAAAATTGTCACACACTGGAGGGACAACTCAAGCAAAGAAGAGAGAACGATAAAGAGAAAGCAAAAAAGAGAAAAGAAAAATACACACAAAGGACACAGGGGGATCTGGTTTAGCGGGGTTAGATCTGTCTGAGCTCATATAATAATAGGTAACTACAATGCAAGGTGAAAGATCATCAATCCCCAACTAGATCGGGAAGAATTCATGGAAAGCAAAGTAAAAAATTGGGTCAACATGGAAGGGAAGCCTAAATACCCCCAATGCTTTGCATCGTCCCCAATTTATCGAAAGTGAATTAAAAACATGGAAGAATGATGATACAAATAGAAGAAGGTTTATGACACAAAAACCACTCCTATGTCCAAGTACCAACAAGGGTGACAAGGGTCATCCAAGCACACATAGCATGAGTACGAGTGAACACATCACAAAACACACACACACGATCAAGAAAAAGGGGACCTCCTCCTAACACTGATCTTCCAAGAGGTCGTTTGCTTCCCAATCTAGATCCTCATAAGGGGAAGGAGGACGATCTTACAAGTGTGGAATGTTAAGAGGATGGTCATCTAACCCTCCCACAACAAGGGCCAAAGAAGAGGGCCCCTCGAGGTTGTCTCCGCCAAGCTCTTGTGGAGTCAAGGTCAGTGATTTTGCGAAGAACACCAACAAGGTCATAACTTTGTCCATGGAATTGAACATGTATCCTGTGGGAGCATCATGTTTATTCTCGATAGGTGGTGTAGGTTGTGCCTGAGGTCCATCGCTAGGCTCGCCGAATAATTCAAGAGTGGTGACAAACTCAAGAGAAGTTGGGACTAGTTCTATCACAAGGACATAACAAGTCATCACGGGGCCACCTTGCGAAGAAGGTGGACTCCTCTCAATCCTTCGACACCTGAAGGACCAACCTTCAACTCTTTCTTCGTCAGAGGAGGTGAACTCCCCATACATGAAGCTAGCAGCATAGAGGAAGATGAGGATAGAACCGCAACAGACATGACCGAAGTGTTAACCATGTCCATGGGCTTAGGGAAGGGCTAAATATCTGAGATGGACATTAGCAAAGGCAGCTCTGCTGAAGGAGCGATAAACACCTATACCCGTTTAGGGTTAGGAGTGTTTGCGCTCACAATGGAAGCCAGGAGTGGATCAAGAAGAAGAGACACAATAGGAAGGAAGGAAGAAGATGCTTCAGGGGGCCCTAAAGCAGGGGCAGTCGTTCCTTCCTCCTATTGCGAGGCAGCCTGCTCAACCAAGAGAGCCTTTTTCCTACGCTTGCACTCACGTGCAAAGCGATTTATATGGATCTTGGAGTTAGAATTCGGAGCTTGCGAAGGGATGAGAGGTTCCTGCTCAACCATAGGAATGTCCACTATGGTCATTTCGGGTGGAGGAACAGGTTCTTGTATAGGAGCAGGGGGAACAGGCTAAGGAGCGATAGGAGGAGTCAACTCAAGAGCCTCGACAGCGGGCCTCTTTCCACTCATTACCTTGGGAGAAGGAGCAGTAGGAGGCCATGATAGTCGAGACAGGGAGGAATCTCCTCGAAGGATATTCTTCCTCTCATACTGAATAGGTCTAGGCTCCATTGATAGAACAAGAAGCTCGAATGCGAAACGCTTAGGCTTTCGCCAAGCGGGCACTGAAGGGTTCTCCTATAAATGAGGAGTAGAACTTGATGGTACCATGGCTAAGTGAGAAGAAGCATCTAACTGGGCAGTAGAAGAAGAAGAAGGAGGATCACAAGACCGCTTCTCTTCTTTCCTCTTTCGAGCCTTAGTGGCTTCGCTGTCAGCCTTCAGACAAGCCTTATGTGAAATAACATAGGGCGAGGGAGGATATCTCACCTTCAGCCTCAAATGTCCTTTCTTATAGTTCTGATATCTCTTATGCAAAAGGTTTGTCCTAGGTAGAAGGGGACCCACAGATGCAGGCAACAGGTGATCTAAGGAGTAGCTACGACATGCAGCCGACGGTCAATAACCGGTGTCATGGATCACGTGCATGGAACCTCTATGAATAAATTTCAAGCATTTATGTATGACATAAGGTACTGCGTTCATTGCTACCAACCAAGGGATACCAAACTTAACATGGAAGAGTTTGAACCCAGGGATGATATCAAACAAGAGGTTTACGGACTTAGGCATGACTAAGACCAATAGGACAATGCTACCCAAGGGAGGTACGGAAAGCCCATCATGTGTGAAAATGAAACTTACGAGGGCATCATATCCATCCTTATGTAAAAAGTTAATTAGCATAATCTTTTATGTTATTATATTCACTTGAGATGTCGGGTCAATGAGAACACTGGCTACGATGTTCCCATTGATTCATGCAGGAATGTAAAGAGGAGATGGTTCCCTATTGAAACCCATCGACAAATCCCGTGAACTAAAGGTTATGCCAACACTACTATCCACAGGTTGCACAAAGGGGATGGGTTGATGCAAAAAGGAGGCCATTACGCACACTAGACAATACCTTCTCAAAATCCCCAAAGGTTATTGGATAAGGTGGTGACCCAATTAAGGTTTCGTCGTGCAATACCTTTGGAACCTTCCAACTACATTAACTAGGGGTCGCAAGTTGGGTTGCAAGGCAATAGCCTTACAACACTCACACCTACAACACTCCTAGAGTACGAGGAAAGGGATTGTTTGTATCGCTAAAACAGAACCAAAATGGTTCATGTTGGGTTCACCAAAAATGTAAGAGAGGGGGGGACCACCGCGTGCAAGACCCCAGGTCAGTAAGGGCCAAGATGTGAGAGGCTCCCCTAACTTACCCCAACTAAGTGCAATGTTTAGGGTATGTAAGGCAAGGGTGGTGAAGACTGTAGGGCCTCTTAGCTACTCAACATGACCAAAATGCAAAAAGAGGCTAGTCGAGCTAGTTTCTAGACTTAACACTTCGTCTCGAAAAGCTCTTTGTCTGAGCACAAAAGTGTGAACTTTGGACAATAACGTGACACACTGGCGTCTCGAAAGCACGTTGTAGTCTATACGGCCAAACAGTGACAAAGATAAGGTCAAGCCACTAAAAACTAGCTAACGGCCTAGCAAGCTAACTAAAGGGCCAAAATGACAGAACTAAGTAAATTAAATAATCTCTAATATTGTAAAGTAAATGATCAAGAGTGATAAAGATGAGAATCTCACCAATGAACTCATTCATGAGCTAATCCTTTAAGAGCTCACAGACCTACACACAACAAGAGAGGGAATGTTAGGTGGTTGTATAGGGGCCTTCCTCAGTTAGACCCCCGTTTAGGTGTTTCCACCTCCACGGACAATCAAAGGAAAGGAGATAAAGAGGTGATAAATACACAAGCACTACAAAAATAATACTATGCTACTCAACCAAGTGATAGAGGAGAGGAGAGGGAAGCTTACCACCTCCACCAAGAGCACTCAAGGCTACTTGGGGGAGAAATGAGAGGAAATCCAACCTCTGTTGCAATGGTGTGGTCCCAAACATGCTCTACCGAAGTGATGGAGTGTGATATTGCTGCTATGGAATGCTTGGAATGCTTGGAAGTGAGTTTGTGAGAGTGAGATTATGAGAGCCAAGTCTGTTCTAGATTTCTTCCAACCTCCAAATGCAAGTTCAAAGATTGATTATGAAGGAATGAGAAAGAAAATGGCCATATTCAAGTCGGGTGGCCAAAGGAGGAGTTACAACTTTGCTGCAAATGGGAAGAGTAATGCCTCTGCTGGCTCAGCCGCAGGAATCTGCTAGGGACGTAAGCGCGTCGCGCAGACATTTGCTCATCGTGCGGATCTCCCCAATAAAAATGCCTCCACTGACACACAAAACAGGTGCCAAGTGACTTCCATTAGCAGGCTTAAGTAATTTTAAGCCTTCGACTTAGGTTTTTTAAAGTGTATAGAGGCAAAAAGGGGAATTGCGCCTAAGGTGAAAATTAGCTCTTATACACTCCCAATCTATATCATTATAAGGGGAGGGAGGACAATCCTGCAAGGACAGGATAGCAAGGTCAGTACCCTCCAACTCGCCTGCAACAAGAGCCAAGGAAGAAGGCCCCTCGAGGTCTTCTTCACCAAGTTCCTGTGAAGAAAAGGTCATTGATCTTGCAAATATTAAGGACAAAGTCAGAATATCATTCACTAAGTTGAACATGCACTTCTTACGAGTGCCATGTGTCAACTTGGTAGGACAAAGACAATGCACCCAAGGGCCACTTATGACCTCAATAAAAGGTGCATTGAAAAACTTCAATGAAGCGGGGACTGCCTCTATCACAAGGAAAACACAAGCCTAAACAAAATTAGTCTTTGAAGAAGGTGAACCATTCTTATAGCCATCACTCATGGTGAGGTAATCCTTCAAACTTATGCTTCAGTGGAGGACGTAGGATCCCCACGAAAGAAGCAAAAGCGAAGGAAGAAGAAGGCATAGCCACAAAGGACACCACTTTTGTATTAGGCATGTCAATGAGCAACGAGAAAGGAGGGATGCATGGAAGGACATCATAAGAAGAGGCTACACAGAGGGAGAGATGAAGACCTGTATCCTTTTGGGGTGAGCATCATCAAGACCCGTCAGAGGAGCCAAAAGCAAAATAGAAGTGATGGGAGTTGAAGCAAGAACAACAAAAGGAGGCAAAGAAAGAGAAAAAACAAAAATAGATGCAATTGGATCCCTCTTTGTCTTTTACGAGGCGATGTGCTCCACAGCTAGAGTCTTTCACTTGCGCTTGCAATCATGCACAAGTCAGTTACATCTATTGCGAGCATTGGAGGACGTGACCTAAAAAGAGGCTGGAGGCTGCTACTCAACTACAAGATATACTTCACAACCACTTCTGGTGGAAGGGCAATCTCTTGAGCAGGAACATGTGTGATCAAGAGTTGTTAGCCTATTTAAATGACACAAAAAGGAATGAAAAAGACAACAAACAACAATTAACACCTCAAGATAAGGCTACGTTAAACTTAAACAAAATAAAGATAAATAAGTAGATTTTTTACCTTGTTCAAGTGGCTCCTTGGTTGGCCCTTTGATGAGTGATGTTTTGTATGCTCCTTGATGGAAAGGTGGATGAAAATGGACTCAAAATGATATATGTAAGATGAGGAATACAATGAACAAAGTGGGTAGTTAGATGGATGAATGCAAGTGCAATAGATGGAAGCTTAAAAGTATGCAACAATGGAGGTTTTAGAGTGCAAGAGTGCAAGTATGAAAGCTAGAGGTTGAATGAGAATGCAAATTATATAAATGCCTAATGTGTGAATGAAAAGAGAAATCCTCTATATTTAGGGGAGAAAGAATTCAATGGTCAATATTGAGCCAACATGACCAAGATGGAGGGATATGGTGAGTTGAGGAGTCACAAGCCCTCACATCTTGCCATATGGAAATGAGATGGCAAAAGGACATGGTGAGGGGAAAGAGTAAAAATGAGGTGGAGGTACTTGCAAGTACCTTGGAAGGGGAGAAGATTTCCTCAAAAAGGAACTTTTTGTCCCCATGTGGGAGGACAGTGACATGTGAGGAATTTTAGTATTCCTCAAAAATCTCCATGGAGGAGAGAGAAGTGGTTGGAGAAATAAATGTGAATTTTAAATTCACATGAGAAACACCTCGTGGATATGACAAGGTTCTTATGAAGGGAGCTAAAAAGTACCTTGTGGATAAGACAAGGTCCTTATAATGGAAGGTTCTTGACCCCATGTGACTGATATGACTCTTCAATGATCACATGGGGAAGAGGAGAGTCCTTGGAGGAATAAAAGTGAATTTTAAATTCACATGGGGAAGAGGTCATAGCCAAAAGGAGAAAGTGATGATGAAAGTTGACTTGAAGAAAATGTAGAAAATGGTAGAAATGGAAAGAGGATTAGATTAAGGTTGTGCAAATAGGTGATTAAGAAAATTAATGACAGATTAGAAGCAAGTGGAAAAAGTTGGAGTATGTGACATTAATCTTGATTAAGGGTGTGCACATCCTAATCATGGATTAATTAGACTAATCCATATTAGAAGAGGATCATGGAGAATGTGACAAGGAAAGAGAAAAATAGGAATTTAAAATTGATTTAAATTCCAAAAAGCTAAATGACAAAATTAAATAAATTGATGTATTTAATTTAGAGAAAAGAATGAAAAGTAAAGTATTTAATTATAAAATTAAATACTTTAGGAACCTTAGGGAAAGGGGAAATATTAATTAAATAAGTAAAATAATATTGATGAAATAAATGGATGAACGAGACGGGTTTGACCATATGGGGGTGGTCAAATTTGGATGTCTACATTTTGCCCCTCCTCAAAATATTGTTAGAATAATAGTGTTTCAAAGAAAAATAAAATGTAGATTCGATAGAGGAAGCGAATATAAAATGATGCACCAACATGGGAGGAGTTACATGAGCTGACGAAATGGAGGGAAATGAAAGGAGATGCCCCAACCTAACAAGGAAATGACCATAACGGAGGAATGGAGGAAAATGGTAGAGTATGCCCCCTCGAGAGGGCGGTTGGAGAAGAAAAAGGGGTCTCAGACAACTTCTCGATATAAGGAAACGAAAGGTATGGTTGGATAGAGCTCGAAAAATTAGAAGATTGGCTTTTGAACGAAGTCAAACAAACACACGGTTTGCAAATGTCATCCCTAGGAAGTTAGAGGATTAATTGAATTAAAAAGCGGTTTAAATAAAGGGTAAAAATACCCTTCACTTAAAAAAGTGAAAAAGGAGGGAAAAAGGTTATATAAGGTAATTTTTGAATTACCTCTCCTCATTTGCAGAGCAAGCAGTTGAGTGAGGGAGAGAGAAGAGGATAAGGAGATGAGGAGACGAGGATGTCAGACGATTATGATTCTGACATCATCCACTGGGGGGACGAGGTATAGCGGTTTTATTATGAGCGCGTGGTTCCACACCAAGTTAGATTCAAAACTTGTTTTGTGATTTTAAGCATTTTATGATGTATTTTTTAAGTTTTAATGCTTGTTCAAAACATGGGTTTTGGGATTGGGGTAGTTTAGGAAAATGGGTCGGGGGTGAAATTTCAATTTCGCTGAGCAGATAGGCAGAATTGCCTGTGAGAGGTGGGGGAAAAGGGGGGTGAATTTTCCCAATTAGAGGGTAAATGCACCTCAAAAAATGAAAAATAAATGCCCGAAAAGAGCAAGGTGGATGTGCCCTATGCACAGGAAAATCCTCCTAAAACAAAAAGGAGAGCTAGTTGGGCGACCCCGCCCACAAGGGAGGCAACCTCGCCCAAGGCAGGGCGACCCTGCCTAAGTAGGTTCGCCCGCCCCTGGGGCAGGTCCACCCGTGGTCAAGGTGAGTTTGCCCTGGGCTAGGGTGGCTTACCCCAACCTGGGGCTGGTGTTCCCCAGGCTAGGGTAGGTCCGCCCTGCACCAAGGCTATCGATCGAGACGGGTTCGCCCCAAGCCGAGGTGGGGGGGTTGTGCCAAGGGGTGGGGGAAGAGAGAAAAAGGAGATAAGAACATAAGACCAAGAAAGACGGGGACAATGGGGCCATAAAGGGAGAGGGAAAAAATTAGTGAAAAGATAACCCAGGGTCGGGAAAAGGGAAAAGATGAGGAAAAAGAGAAGAGGACTAACATGTGATGCTATATGGATGCAGAGCTTTGACAACTTGCAGACATGCGAGAGGCGATTAGAGGTGCTAGTGGCGATGATGGCGGCCATGAATGGAGCAAATCACGAGGTTTTGTCATGGGTGGGATTATTGCATTTATTAGGATACCCTATCATTAGATCGCATCGGGCGATGCTGACAACCCTGATAAAGCGGTGGAGTTTAGAGACTTTGACTTTTCATCTCTCAAAAAGGGAGATGATCGTGACATTGGAGGATGTATGGCGGATATTGAGATTGCCTATATCATGCCACCTAGTGAGTGTGACAACGTCAAGGGGAGCAAAGTTGGATCATACCGTGTGGGTGTTGTTTGGAGGAGATGACCTGCCTATATAGAGACAGAGGTTAGACGTGGACAGGTGTCTGGCATTGGGAGTACCACCACTACCACTATACCTATGCGGGTTGATTAGTGGATTGTTGCTACCAGACCAGAGTGGGCGTTTCTATAGCCTGAGCTACATGGAGATGATTCAACACATCGTCAAGGGGCAGTTCACATGGGGTACATGTGTACTAGCACAACTCTACAAAGACATGCATGTGATGCTATCGAGAGGCACTCATCCTAGCACAGGTGACGCTATTGCAGGTATGGGCATGAGAGCATTTTAGTGTCGTCAGGCCGGGAGTGGTGAGAGTAGGACTGGAGGATGAGATAACACCAATAGCTTGGTGGTATGGGTTAGAGTATGGCCGGGTTTGGCACTATGAGGGCCAAGGGGATCTAGACAGATGGAGGACATTGGATGACCTTCAAGAGGAGGATATAGTGTGGAGGTCGTACATGACATGGCAATTTTTTGGATGGAGGAGGGAGGAGAGACACCAAAGCTATTTTTGCACTAGAAGCTTCATAGTCAAGAGGAAGCCATTAACTTTGGAGGCACATAGACCAGACAGGGTAACTAGACAGTTCAGGATTACCCAAGATATTTCGTGCGGACCAGAGAGGTTTCAACGGATTACGTGAGAGCAGCCATGGGGAGAGCCGATTTCGCTGAGGTTTTCGAGAGAGCACTAGGAGACATTGCAGCTATCACCCTACCTAGGTAGGACAAGGGGAGACATAGAGGCATGAGTGACAATTTGATACTCTACATGGTATCGCCATCATCAGCCCAGACAGATTACTCTAGTGGAGCCGATTGTGGGGGCACTAGGGTTTGGCCCATAGGATGAGCTATGATTGGCAGGTCAAAGGAGAGGGGGCAGGAGAGGACAGCAGAGGAGAGGGCAGGAGGCAGCTAGAGTAGTTGGGAAGGTTGAGGGAGGACAGGAGGCAATTGAAGTAGCAAGACTACAGGAGAGAGGACAAGGAGAGGCGAGAGTCGCTAGGCAGCAGGAGAGGGTGGGGAGGAGGAGACAACGAAGGAGAGCCCAAGTGGAAATCAGGGTAGAGCTGGAGGGAGAGGAGGTAGAGGTGGATATGATGGATGCAAGAGAGGAGGAAAGGGTGGAGGTTAGGGCCGCAGGTTCGTAGGAGAGGATGAGGAGGAGATAGCAGAGGGGAGCCCAGGTGGAGATTTGGGTAGAGCAAGAGAGGGAGGAGGCAAAGGTGGAGATGATGGATGAGGCCAGGGTGGAGGTGATGGACATGGACATTCATGATATTCTCCCATTGGCCATGGTACCACCAGTAGTAGAGGATCCTGTCATACTGTTGAGGGGGGCCAAGGCGAGGTTGTGGGTGACATAGCAGAGGCTTCGAGTTGCAGAGGTCAAGGGGCACAAACTTGTGGCTGAGGTGAGTAGGCTACAAGTAGAGATAGTCAGATTACAAGCATAGGCACAAAGGGATTATGAAGTTCTATTCGACCACTTATCCTCGCAACTACGGGAGGTGGAGGTGGAGATGGAGAGGGATGGATTACGGGGTGAGGCTGATGGTTTACGAGTAGAGATGCAGAGAGAGCATGAGGAAGCGGTGGCTGCAAGATGGGAGTGAGACAAGTTAGAGGTAGTAGTGACTATACTATAGGAGAGGGGGCAGCGAGAGCTTGGAAGAGTGATAGATCAAGCATCGACAGAGACCTTGTCAAAGGTTGAGAGAGACATGGACGATTTGAGGAGACAGGTGGAGGGCCTATTAAGAGAGAGGACTAAGCTGAGACAGGAGCGGGATGAGCTTTGTGACAGAGTCGAGAGTTGGAGAGATGGGATTGATGCATAAGAGGGAGGAGGCTATGAGGGCCCAGATACAGTTCTTACAGGTAGAGAGGGACATAGGACAAACATAGGTGTAGACCCTGCAGGAGGAGAGGGATGCAACACGAATATAGTTGTAGACTCTGCAGGAGGAGAGGGACAGAGTAGTGGCTCAGGCACAGATTGTAGAGAGAGAGATGCAGGACAAGCTCAGGTATAGGCAATGCAGGGTGAGGGTGGTGAGATGAGGGCAGACGTACAGAGATTGCAGGCACAAATGCAGGCTATGCAGGCTGAGAGGGACAGGGCCATAGAGCAGGTGTCACAAATGGGAGCAGAGAGAGATCAGCTGAGGTTGGCACAAGATGCATGGGCACAGGAGCAGAGATCCATTAGTGGGGATTGAGAATAATATAGACATGAGCAGAATGCAGCCAGGTATCAAGTTGCAGAGAGAGATGAGTATATGAGAAAGGTGACCTACTAGATGTGCGCTTATCAGTAGGCAATTCTAGATCTGGCACAACGCACAACTCACTATGTCCAATAGGTTTCTTAGATGCCTACACCATCCTAGTCACTAGGAACATGTAATTGAGGGTATAGTGACTACCAGGAAACTCCTCCGTGTAGAGGGTCAGTGCCCGACTCTCCACAAAGGCAAAATGTGGGTAGTTCATGTTGTGCAGTTTTGCACACACGCCCCACTTGGAGTGGGGACCCTCTTTTTGATTTCTGATGTCTTTTGACCTTTGATTTTTATTGGATTTGTCTTTTCAAGGTCTTGGGATGTCGATCTTGCTGACTTTGGTCTTACCCTGAGGATTGAATTGGTTAAACTTGATTTTTGATGAAAGTCCGGGTTTTGACTTAGGTCTGAGATTTTCCAGCTCAGTCAAATTTTCCCAGGTCTTGGTCCGTTGTTTGGTTATGACTGAATTTTCTGAAGTCCAGGTTTTTGCTTGAATCCGGGATTTTCCGGCTCAAGCTGATTCTCCTGAACTTCTTTAAAATCCTGAAGGGTGCATTATCCACGGAATTCTCGCTCACCCGGATTGTCCGTTTGGCTTGGTTTTTTTCGTAATTCCGTTTTGGGCTCAGGTTGTCAGATTTCCTTGATATGTCTTTTCGCTCATTAATGTTCAAAATATGTCTTCTTTGGCATGAGTGCAGGTGGATTTAAGGCCTTTTAGCTTTTTTTTGGTTTCCTTGTTTCATCTACTATTTGCTCTGGCGTCTGAGTTCATTCTTCTTGAGCTTTGATTGTTGGATTCGAGCTGCTTGCGTGTGGATTGCTTGAACGCTGGTGTTAAGTTTCTCATTGCTAGGGCACATTGTTTTGCAATGACTTCCTCAAGTTTGAGCTTCATCCGGAATTGATCCATGGTAAGTCACTGTCGGTTCCTCCTTTTATTTGCCCTTTGATTGAATCTTTCAGGTTGATTGGTAGTCTTTTTAAAGTCGGCCCTTGCTTGTTCCATGATTATGTGTTCAGCGAAATGGGGTTTGACCTACCTTTTCACAGGTTTTATCACCCGCACTGTGCATCCCTTTGTTCATCAATTAAATGTCAGGTGTATCCCTATCACTAGGTGTTTCTGGTAGGGCCCTGCTTTGTTGGCACGTGGTTTGCTATATATTGTGAGGTTAGGGTTTCGGTAGGTTCGCCTGAATTAGCTAAGATTGATGGAGTTGTCACGATTTTCATGTCTCGAGTTTAGCTCAACCCTGTTTATACCTTGTGAGATCCCGGTGCTTTAGCTTGATCATTTCGAGGGATAGTATTTGAAATTACGAGCTTACTCTAGCTTTCATGGCGGAGGTCTGGTTATTAAATTTAGGGCATCGTCATCCCATTGCAAAAATCAGTCATTTGAGGGTTTTGGGAATCCAAATTCATGTGTTATCAAAGTTTTGCTTATTGGGATTGATTTTATGTCCATTGAAATCCAAATAGGGAGGTTTGCATGACCATTCGGTCAGTGGTTTGCGCTTTAACAATCGTTGGGTTTCCGAGCTGTCCACGGAATTTCTGTGCACCCGGATTTTATCAAATTTTTCCATATCCGCAGAGTATGATGAATTCCAGAATTTTGAGCTGTCCAAAGAAATCCGACCTGTCTGGATTTTTTCAGTTTCCAGCCTAGTTCCACTTCCTTGTGATTATCAAAATTAGGGGGGTAATGAATTGAATGCTAAATGATGATTTCTTGTTGCTAATGAATGGATTTCATGGTAGTCACACAACTCTTTCATTTGTATTAACGATTTATTCAACGAATGATGTCTTGGACGTAGAAGTCCGTCTGGGTCAAATTTCTCCGAATTCCGCGCCGACTAGATTTTCCCGGTTTACTTCATTTTCTCGATTTACTTAATTTTTCCGGATTTTCAAGATTGATGATTAGTGATGGATCTTAATTGTTTTATGTGGTTTCCAGGCTAACCTTTGATTGGAATATGAATGATAGTTGGATACTTATGAGGCTCTTTTGTAAATGCAGGTTGAATCAAGCAAAGCTGCGTCGGGAAAGTCTAAGGGTGATACTGAAGGGTCCTCCATTACAGATGCAGAAAGATTGAGGCTGAATACGAAGAGCCAGGTGCCTGACAGCAAGATTGCTTCAATATGGTCTGAGGTCTCTGACACCAATGTAGGAGCATGGAGGTATGAGGAATTCAAGGCAAGAACAACTCAGAAAGATCTACCGGCCCTGACCAAGGGGATGATGAAGTCTGGACTGGTCCATGTAGCAGGATTCCCTCCGGCGGTCCAGTGTTACGAGTTGATATTAGAATGTGCCTGGCAATATGACTTTGACACGCAGAGGGTCATTAGCACCGAAGAGTCTTGGTGAACTTCAATCCAGTTTCTATCGCCCAAGCATTTGACATGCCAGACTTGCCATGTGTGTGTGCCTTAGACATGGACTTGGCCAGAACTTACTATGAGGATAAGCCCACCAAGGCCCAGCAGATGATTAATTCTTGGTTGGAGAAACCAAAATCTCATTTTTCCAAACTGCCCAAGCAATTACACAGGATCAAATTTAGACCAGACATATATGATGCGATCACACGATTGAGCAGAGTGGACGGTTTAAAGAGTGTTGGGGTATTGGAGAATTGAATGGTGCATGTGATCAACAAGATTGAGCAGGGTATTAATTACCATTGGGCAGGACTCATCGGTGCAATGATTGATAGACAGCTGAGAGATGTGTTAGAAACAAAGAAGTTTACCATGTCCTCTTATGTGATATATGTGTTGGCCAGATTCTACCCATACAGGGGTTTGAATCCAAAGGGGAAATTTGGGCAGGATATCGTCTATGAGATATACCCGGAATTGCACCTAAGACATCAGAATTATAGAAGAGTAAACGATGCATTTACAATGCATATTACTAGGCTGCTTCAAAATGCAGAGCATGTGAGAATATCTAATGGAGCCAAGGAGCTAAAGGGTGATCCCATAGTAGTGGTTTACAATTTTTGGCCAAACTGGACACTGAAATTATTATTTTTAACTAAATCTTCACATTCGGGCACCTATAGCGGAAAAACCATGAAAAATTTGAAGATGGTGCAAACTAGAGTCTCATCAAATTTTGTTTGTAGATTCTAAAAATATTTTTTTCAAAATTTTTGGAATCAAATTGCACTTTTTCCATCTCCCACGAAAATTGATTTTGATCGAAAACAACATTTTTAAAAGTGACACACCAGATAACGATAAATTTTTTTCCATGAAGGATAAAATTATAATTCTTTTCAAATTTAGATTTCTAACTCTGATATCTAGTGCTTCCACTTGGTTAGATAGTCTTTTATTAAATATTTTTTCCTTAAACAAGTTTCAAAGTTCAGACACATAATTTAGACACAGCGCACCGTATAACACATAACTTTTTTTGTATATGTCAAAAATTTTCTTTGTTGGATCAAGGACTTCAATATCTAGTGCACTCATATTTTTCAATTTTTTTTTTTGATAATCTTCTATTTTTCCACATGTGAAGAACAAAGAAATTCATTTTCGATGAAAAACCTATGTTTAATAAAACTTAAAAAACAAATACATAACAAAACCAAAACATATTAAAATTATATTCATTAGATAGCTTGTTTGAGGAATACCATAATCATTTGAAATAAATTTTAAATGAATTCATTTGATCCCCTAAAAGATAAATCAAAAGTTATTTTTTATCAGCATTTTGATAGGTGTAAAGGAGACGCATTTATAGGTATGGTTTAAAACTAGCGAGGTTCTATCCAAGGGGGTTTGATCTAAGGTGATTTGGTCAAACCCTCTTCAATTGGAATCCTTAAAATAGAAATTTTTAAGGCTTAAATCATTATATTTTCTAAAAATATGTGATTTCAGCTAAAATTCGTTCCTCTCAGGAATTGTAAACAACTATTGTGACAGCACCCTTAATCAAAAAATATGGAGCTTGGTTTATACAATTTCCCACCTTCTCCTATATCAGAATTGACGGATGTCAAACTGCTCCATACAGGTTTCCTAGATATCCTACTGACCACATTGTGCTATTGGAGGTTACGAGGCAAATATGTGACTTTGATGCTATTGTTAAAAGGGCAAAGCATAAGACAGGGTTTGGTGGAGATTTCCCTCTGAAAATTGGTATAAGTGAGGTTTGTCCTTCAATTCAATCAGCGCATACATCAGGGGATGAATTGAGTACTTATGGTTTCTTTTTCCATTCTAAGAGGACAAATTTTGACATCACTAGAGAGGCGCAGAAGAAGGCAACCAAAGAACATCACCACAAGGATGACCTAGAGGATTACTGGGCAAACATCAAAGATGACTTTGAGGCGAGGAAGAAAAGATACTATTAATCTAAAGGTATGGGAGCTGGAAAGTGAGAAGGTACCTTGTACCTTTAATCTAATGGGAAATCTGAATCCTCTTTCCACCTCAGAGGAATCCGGTGAGGATGATTCCAAAGGAAAAGCTAAAGGAGGCTCACCTTTCAAGATTAAAATCAGAGGCCCTAAGGAAAGTGATCCGGGAAAGAAAAGGAAACCTAAGGGAAAGAAGAGAAGATGAACTTTGAGAATAGGTAAGTCTGTAGAGGAGGAGGAACTTGAGCAAGCAGAGAAAGAAGATGCCCCTCCAGAGCCAAAAAGGGCAAGGACAACCAGGGTTTCAAAGAAGAAAGATCAAGAAACTTTCAAGGATGAGGCAAACCCTCTAGTGGTTGATGTAGAAAGCTTGGGAGAAAAAACCAAGGTTTATTCGAGGAAATCAAGGACTCCATCTCCCAAGGAGACTATGCAAAAAACAAATCCTCTTCCAATGGCGTCCACTGTGGAGCAATAGAAGGCTACTTCCCCTTCACCAAGTGTACCTGAGTGGGCAACCCCTGAAGAGCATGAGACTAGTGGAGAGGCAGAACCATTCAAGGAAGGAGAAATCTTTGGTGCGGTAGCTGAGCTCGAGGTTGAAGATGTGGAAATACACCCTTCTCCACTAGTACAGTATGAGGATTCACCGGCGAGCAACAAAGACAATAGATCCCTTGAGAAGGAGGATGTCCCTATTAAGACCCCATCAACTCTGCAAGAAGAAGAGCCCAAGCTAGGTAATCAAGGTGATCAGTCTCCTGAGAAAGAAAAGGATGAAACAGTGGAACGCCATGAAGAGGTTAAGACAGATGAAATCTGGGTGGATCCTGCTGTCCCGGATTGGTTGGATAAGGAGATTACAAGAAAGAAACAAGTTATTGTTGAAGACACCCCCCTTGATTGGGATGAAATGTTGGCCAAGATTGGCAAAGGTAAGAAGAAGAAGATGGCCAAGGTAGTTTTAAAGATAGAGAGAGATGAAGCAAGTAACAGGGTTATTCATATTGCCACCCCTGCTACGGATAAAAGTAAAGATGAGGTCACCGGCAAAGATTACAATGTACAGACTATCAATCTTGGACCAGCTTCTATGGAATAGGATATTGAAGAGTACGAAGGGTCCAGTGTAGTAATAATTGGGAGATTAAGGAAGGAAACATAGTCGAAGCATGAGCTTAAAAGGGAGAATGAAAGGCTTAGGAAATGTCTAGAAGACTTGATGAAGCCTTTGCAATCTCTGCACCCATCCTCTTCTACTGCTGCTGGTTTCTTGCCTAAGGAGACTATTTCTGAAATTGAAAGGATGAAAGCTTCTACTCAGACTACAATAGATTGGTTGAAAGATGTACAAGTGAAAGGAGATGATGCGATAAAAGAGATCCTTTCAATTAGAAAGGATGCAACAATGGCTAAAGATTTATTAGAGCATGTTTTATCTCAGGATAAGGAGGATATTGACCTTTTTGTTGTAGAAAGCTAAAGTGATCATGGAGTATGGTAAAGACCAGTTGGTTGTAGAGGGAGTCCTTTCTTCATCTAGAGTTAATGAGCCTTGGGAATGGTTCGAAGCCTTGCAAATTCGGCAGAAAGCCATCAGGAAGATCCATAAGCGAAAGAAACAGATGGATGGTGATTCGACCGGTGTTTATGATGGATGTATTGCATTCTTTGAAATAATGACTGGCAGGAGGAAGATTGCTCCTAAATACTTGAGCTTGGAGCAATTAAGGGAATGGTGGCATGATTTCTATGCCCCTAATTCCAAAAATGTTGTAACAAGGCACCAATTGGATGATGGGGCAACTTACTTGGCTATGATGGATAAGTACCAAGCGCATAAGGGTGAGTGGGATAAAATTATTAAGTAGTCAAAGGAAGAAATTGGCTCCATTGAATGTCGGCTCAAGATCCTACCTTTGCCACCTGTTGCTGAGCTGGATAGAATGTTTTTGAAGGTTCATGAAGCATTGGATCAAAACAAGGATAAGGGAGGTGGTAGTTAATGCCAATTTTGAGATTTGTGCTTCCCTATTATTATAGGGCATGTGTTGATTCAGGCTGCATTAAGGAGTGTGTTTGGGCCGACCTTGATGATGTATCAGCATTCAATGTGTGCCTTATTTTGAAATTCCTAGGGCCGACTTGTTTTGGCTACTTCATTTTGTAAATGTTTGGCTGGGCCGACATGTTGGAGGATCCTCTATAAAGGTCATTCTTGCCTCGTTGCAAGAAGTTAGTTAGACAGTTACAAGAGACAAGCTAGATTAAGGAAGAGCTAGAGAATTTTATATTAGAGATAGTAGTTAGTTCTTTGAAGCAAATGTTGTAACACATAACAGTGGAATTGTTGCTACATTCGGTGATCTAATACAATTGAAGACATTGTGGTTTCTCTAGTGAATTATGTTGTGTTAGTTTATCTTGCATGGTTCCTGTTGTTCCATCTTTTAAATTGCTTAAAGATATAAGATTTGATGTTAGATTTAGAGTTAGATTAGTTTGGTGAATAATGTTCATGGTTTTATGCTTGGAATGTTTGTAGCAATCTCTGGTCTATACTCCCAGTAACTATCTAATTGTAGTAGATTGGTGAAGTCAACCTGGACCATACATCTATTTGTGCTTAGTTTGATTGTGGATGAATATCTGTGATTTGAAAATCTATATACCTTAGAAGATTGCACCGTTCTTGTGGTATTGCATTGTGGGTTAAGCAAGAATTGGTTATTTGAGATTGGTCCATTCCAGATATCTGTCATTTGCATTGTTCATCTTAGAAATAGTTTAAATCTCATTATATCTTTGCACCCTTATCTTTTGCTATTTCTTTATCATTTGGTTAGACTTAGGATCTAAGATCATCATATTGCAAGATTTGATAAATTGGAAAGATATAGTCTGCTTGTAGTAAGGTCCAATTGTGATTACCAGCATTTTCACATTTTATCTGAGTTGTTTATGCATTGTCATGACCTGACACCCGAGAGACCTTGGGGTGGTTTTTAGTAATTTATTGTTGAAAATTACTTTTCAAGAGAGATAGGATATTGTATTCTATCTGAGTTGTTGCTGTGCAGAAAACACCATCAATAGATTGGCGCTAGAAGGAGGGCCTAAATGAGCACACTAGATAATTTCTTAAACGCCATCTCTCCTGAGAGATATAGGAGAAATACCAGATCTACCTTAGGAGAAGAAGATTTACAAGAATTACAGTTCCCCACTAGGTCAAGGAGGACTCAAGAAAGGGGAGAATCATCATCACCTATCCCTTCACCTGTATCATCTGCATCTTCACTTCCAGAAGTTGAGGCTATACCCATCCTTGAGGTAGTTCCTATTCAACAACCCCAGTCTATCATTAACCAACCACAACCACCGCCCCCACTTTTTCCAATGGCCTTCCTTGCTAATAATCTATCTCCCTTGTTTTTCAACACCTACAATGTTATGCCTAAAAATCCTGAGCACTTTTGTTCAAAATTCCATGTTAATGACCCAAACTGGACTGTAGAAGAACATATAAGGATCTTCCAAACCTGTCTCAAGGATAGAGGGATTGTGCATGAGGATGTTGCCTGTAGGTGTTTTCCTTATTCACTAGGAGAAGAGGCCTTTTACTGGTACAATCACCTCCCATCTAGTTCAATTCTTAACTGGAATGATCTTGAAACTGCCTTTTTATAGAAGTTCAGAATACCTATCAGTGCCAATGAATTGTATCTGCAATTCAATAGAGTCAAGAGAGAGGTTAATGAACCAATATCCAGTTTCAATAATAGGTTTCACCGTGCGTACACCAGACTTCAAGACCCTTATGTTTTGGACAATAATACAGCCCTGGGAGTCTATTATGAAGCTTTGGACAGCCTCACAACAACCTTTCTAAAGTGGAGACCCAACCCTCTAGCTAGCCTAACTGATGCCTATACAGAGGCTGTCAAGCTCAGCATAGATTTAAGACAACATTTGACTGGACCGTTGCCTTCTCTAGGACCAGTTGCACATCTCAATCAGGTTCAGGCAGTGAATTAGGCACTCGCCAATCATACCCCAATCATGAATCCAGTACCTCAATTATCTTTGGTGCCACATCCTGGTCCTCCCACTAGCTAGGTTTCTCCTATGATGAATTTTCCCCAGCAGCAGGTTAACCAGCCCCTATATCAGCAGCAGCTAACCGGTTTCCCTACCTATTTGCAGAATTATGAAGTGTTGCATCAATCTATGGGATCTGCTACAATGCCTATTCCCCCTCAGAGTAATCCAAGCCAAATTCCTTATGGAGATCCAAATAAGAACAGGATTGATGAAATGGCTGAGCAGATAAAGAAGCTAAACCTAGAGGTGACCTACCTAAGGAATCAAAATAGCCAATTACAAGCAGCTCAGAAAAATATACAATCCAATCATAATAGAGAATTTTTGCAGGGGCTGAATTTTGACAGAGGACAGTGTAACGAGAGGGGATTCAATAATGACAAGGGATATAATCAGGATAGGGTTTATAATAATGAGAGAGGATTCAATAATGATAGGAGGCAGAATTTTGATAGAGGACAAGGGGGCGGATCAGGATTTGATAGGAGATAGCCCAAGGGATAAAGCAAAACGTGGAATACGGGACCTAATAATGGGGGAGTTCCTACTCCCTTGGATCAACCTGTCGACCAACCTACAAATCAGCCAGTCAGTCAAGACAAACCTCCCAGTGGTGTATATCTAGCTGAAGCTGCCCTGTCAGGATGGTGTAGGCTCCATAAGACAAGCCAACATTCAGAGTTAGAATGTCCAGAGTTCCAAACTGCAGCCTCCATTTTCTAGTATGAGGTAGAGAATAATGCAAATGGGCAGGAGATTGTTTCCTCAAATCCCTATGACTCTCCTGTGTTGGTATTAAACCATGCTCCTTTTCCAGCAGGTGAAAAAAATATTCCAGAAGAGGAGTCTGATTCTCAGGAGGGTAAAATAGATCAAATCTGCAACGGAGATGAGGTGGCTCAGTTATTCAATGAAGAAGCAACAAATGATAACAGCCCCCTTGATTAGGAAGAGGCTTATGTTGAAGAAGTATAGATGTTCTAGAGACAGGGTAAAGGATATGATTTAAGAGATATGCCTCATAGATGCCCGCAAGCTGGGGGACCTTTCACCACCTCTATTCCTCCTAATAATTTCAATATCCCTCCAGACCCCAATGCTAGTAATAATCCATCCTTTCCACATGTTTCTAGGAAGTACCTTGCAAAGGAAGGACAAGCTCAAACTGACTCACAGAAAGAGAAAGTGGTTCAACTAAGTAAAGATAAGGTGGAGGAATCTTCCAGGGAGGTCCCTATGAATCTAAGTGAAGAGCAAATGGCTTCGTATGTCGCTGAGGAGTTCAAGAAATTAAAGGTAAATCTTTCAATGTTTGAGTTACTGAGGTTCCCTGCAATTAGGAATGTAGTTCTCGGTACTTATGATACACACCTAGTGTCCTTAGATAAATCTTCCAGTGAGAGTATCAACCAGGTTTCTGGTTCTCAACCTATGAAGACACAAAACCAGGCCTGCAGTCGGATTAACCTACCCCCTGGAGATAAAGGAAAGGAGAAGGACAAAACTCAAGTTGCCCAGGTCGATACTCAACCAACTTTATTTCAAGGGAAGATAGATACCCCACCATTCGTGATCTCTGTGCGCATATTTGGTAAGAATCTACATAACTGTTTACTGGATTCTGGTGCTTCTACTAATGTGATGCCATTCAGAGTATGTAGAGCTTTAGGGATTACACCCACTGACTCCCAGAAGAAGGTAACTCAGTTGGATAGAACTGAAGTAAATGTAGTAGGAGAATTAAACATGATTCACATGCAGGTAGCTTCCGATCTAAGAATTCAGCAGGTTATCAATATTCAAATAGCTGATATCCCTGATGCCTATGGCTTGATTCTAGGAAGAGACTTTACTAAGGCCTTAAATGGATATGTATCTACTGATCACTCTCACATGTGACTTCCCTAGAAAGAGGTACCAAATAAGATCAGAATTAAGAGAGAACCAAGAATGAAATACATGATTACAGAGTACCAAAATACTTTGAATGAAGTTTTGATAGCGAAAGTAGGCATGGAAAATTATATGCTGTCAACTCCTTATGAGGAGTTAGACTCAGAGGAGGTATTGATGTTACATACGATGTCCATTGATGCAGAGACAACTTCTAGCAATGCTACTGTTCCGACAAAATCAATTAATGAAGAAGAAGAATCCGAAGGTAATCAGATTAGCCTACTAGACAGCTTCTAGGAATTCATCAGACAGTGTGTTGAAAATCAAGTTCACCTAGGAAGAAGGACAAGCTTTGAAGAATTACTCTTGCCTAATTGGTGTAGAGTTCATAACGCTTCTCATTCAGAGTTGGAGTGGTGTTTATGCTAGACAGCAGTAGAACGAGTACAAAAATGCATGAATCCAACCCTGGTAGCCAAGACGGATATGCCAAGCCCTCAGGAAGACTATAAAGGAAAGAAAGCAATGCTGTCTGAGGAACCATCCGGCAGTAATAGGCTGAGGGATGCGATGAAGAGGACTGCAGCTGCTGAGTGCTGGACTCTAGGATTTGATGGATCTAAATCCAAACATAGAGCTAGAGCAGGATTCGAATTGATTAGCCCAAAAGGTAAAACCTTCTTTGCAGCCTATAGACTTCAATTTCATTTTACCAATAACGTAGCAAAATATGAGGCGTTAATTCATAGACTTCTTATGGCACTTAAGAAAAAGGTTAAGATTCTGCAAGTTTTTGGTGATTCTGAGTTGGTAATTAAACAAGGAAACAATATTCATGCCATGATAGGAGGTTGACTAATTATAGGAATAGAGTATGGGACCTCATTGAGGGATTTGATGCCTTCAATATTCAACTGATACCACGGCAGAAGAATCAAACTGTAGAGTCTCTAGCTCAAGCAGCAAGCACCCTGCAGCCTCTATCTTTATCAGGTTTGAAGAAGTTTACTATAGAATTGACTCATGTGCCATCAGTTCCAGACAATGTTACCAACTTTCAGGTATTTGAAGATGAAAAGCATATTTTCACTTTATTACAAACACAGATGTTTTCGCTTCCCAGATCATTGATGAAACAGAACTCCAGGAAGCAGAACTAGATCTGGAAGGAGTGATAAATCTGAAGTCTAATACTATTCCAACAGGGATGGTACAGTTGGAACATATTTTTGATCTGGATAAGATCAAAGATCAAGAGCAAGAGTCTAAGAAGGAATCTATCAATAGGCAGTGTAACATTTACAATATGGGAACTGAGGATAATGCCAAGAACATTTTTATTGGCAAGGTATGCACTTCAGAGGAAAGACAATGAATAATTGAAGCATTGCATAGCTTTCCGGATATGGTAGCTTGGAGTTATGAGGAACCTGAAAACTTACGATACATCAATTATAACTCATACTATACCTCTGAAGCCAGGTGCCAAGCCTTTCAGGAAAAGACAAAGACCTATCAACGCGTTACTGGAACCACTTATACAAAAAGAAGTTTAGAAATTACTGTCTGCCAGAATTATATTTCTTGTCAGGCATTCAACATGGGTAGCGAACCTAGTTCCAGTAAGGAAAAAGAATGGAGAAATTAGACTTTGCATTTATTTCAGGAATCTAAACAGGTCATCAAAAAAAGACAACTATATAGTTCCTTCATTAGATGAAGTACTTCAAGTGGTTAATGGATCCCAGATGATGTCCTTCCTGGATGGTTATTTAGGGTACAACCAAGTAATGGTCCAGTATGAGGACAGACACAAGACTGCTTTCACAACTAAATGGGGTACCTTTGCTTATAGAAGGATGCCTTTTGGACTCATTAATGCAGGGGTTACATTTCAAAGGGCCATGGATATTGCCTTCAAAGATATCATAGAAAAATGCATCATTATTTATATGGATGATCTAACTGTCTTTTTCAAAAATAGAGGGGACCACATCTCAGACTTACGCAAAGTGTTTCAAAGGTGTAGGGAATTTGGTATATCCCTGAATCCTAAAAAGTGCATTTTTGGAGTGACAGAAGGGAAGTTGCTAGGACATGTCATATCTGAAAAGGGAATTGCTATTGATCTAGAAAGAGTGGAGGCCATACTGAAGATTCAGCCACCTGCTAGCAAAAAAGAGATGAAGTCTTTCTTTGGCAAGATTAACTTCGTCAGGAAATTTATTACTGGATTTGCTGAAATTGTTAAACCGCTGAATGCAATGTTGAAGCAAGACGCTAAAGTCTAATGGACTATGGAAGCAAAGGAGGCATTTGCAGAGATCAAAAGAGCCATCGCTGATGCTCGAGTATTGGTAAGTCCTGATTACAGTAAGCCCTTCCACATTTATTCATTTGCTTCGGACCATTCATGTGCGGGAATGTTGACTCAAAAGTCTGATGAAGGAAATGAGCATCCCATTGCTTTTATGAGTGCACCATTAAAAGATGCTGAGTTGAAATATCCAAGTGTAGAAAAGCAGGCATATACTCTGGTTAGAGCAGTGAAGAAATTCAGACATTATATCCTTAGGAATAAGGTATATGCAATTGTCCCAGATCCTTCAGTCAAGTTACTTTTGATGCAGAATGAGTTAGGTGAGCGTAGAGCTAAGTGGGTGACAATGCTACAAGAGTACGACATTGAGATCCAGCCCATGAAGTTGGTGAGAGGACAGGGACTTACTTAGACTATGGCTGAAATGGGGCCTGAACTGACTGTTCAGAATTATAACATCGACGAGGTTTCCCTAGATGGTTGGTACGATGACGTAGTTTATTACTTGCTAAACCAATGGTCTCCAGGTCATCTTAATGTTGTTCATAGGAGAGCTCTATGATTGAAGAGCGATGGTTTCATGATCAAGGGAGCTATTCTGTACAAGAAAAATCATGAAGGTATTTACTTGAGGTGTCTTGGGAAACAAAAAGCTGAAAGAGTGATGAACGAATTTCATGAAAAGTATGGTACTGGCCATGGTTCTGCTATTGCCACAGCAAATCAGATTTTAAGGGCTAGGTATTATTGGCCCACATTGTTCAAGGATGTTCACCATCACGTTAGGACCTGTCACATTTGCCAGACTGCAGCAACGAAGGAAAGGTATGCAACACTTCCACTTCAACCGGTCACTGAGGTAAGACCTTTTGCTCAATGGGGTATGGATTTCATAGGCCCCATCAACCCACCGTCTTCTGCGGGACATAGGTACATTCTAACTATTACTGATTATTTCATAAGATGGACTGAGGCTTTTGCTTGCAGGCAATGTACATCTGAGGTAGTGATTGATTTTCTAGAATCTGCTATTCTTAATCGATTTGAATGCCCTATTACTGTTGTCTGTGATAACGGTCCTGTTTTCGCATCTTTAAAATTTTTAAATTGGGCTTTTGATCATGGCATTATTTTAAAGTTTGTGTCCAACTATTACCCCTAGGGTAATGACTTAGCAAAGTCCTCCAATAAGAACTTACTGACTGTTATCCGTAAGCTGTTAGAAAGGAACCCAAAAGATGGGCACACCCAGCTTCGGTTTTCCCTCTAGGCAGATCGAACAAGGCTCAAATCATCCATTGGAACATCTCCCTATCACTTAGTATACGATCTGGAGCCAGTATTCCCTATTCAACTCAAGATTCCAACCTTGCAGTTTATTAATGAATTTTATGACGAGGGGGATAGAAGGGAGGCTAGGTTAACAGAACTACTGCACCTTGAGGAAAAACGAGACAATGCCCTTGAGAACTTTGCCAAACATCAGGGGGTAGTTAAGAGGTGGTTTGACAGAAGGGCCAAGGTCAAAGCCTTTCGGATTTCTGACCTTGTGCTATACTGGGATAAACCTCATGATCGAAAAGGGGACCATGGAAAGTTTGATAAACTATGGCTCGATCCATATCAAATTGCTGAAATACTTGGAGATAATGCCTTCCGTCTGAAGACTCTCACAGGAGAAGATATTCCACTGCCTGTCAATGGGTAGTATTTAAAACATTATTTCCAATCTTGAGTTGTTTTCAACTCCCCGCTTTGTATATAGTTAGTTTAGGTTGCTTTCTGTTGTTTTGTTTTGGTTAGAGTAGGTTTGCTTTGGTTTGTTTGCTTTGGTTTGTGTTGCTTTTGCTCTTGGTTCATTCTCTTTCTGGGATCTCTTGTTGCATTTGTATGACCGTGGTGACAAAGTAGGTGTGGTGCTCTTAGTATTTTTTTTACAAACTTTAATCACCTTTCCAGAACATTATGGTATGCATTCTCTACCCAATGTCACATATCCTTGTGTCTAAAGCAAAGGGTCTTCTAGTCAGATTGAACAGGAATGCATTAGGGTCTCATATTTTAAAATATTAAAGATACCTGAAGTTGCAGAAGGTCCTTATGAAATTTGCACAAGTGAAAAATCCTTTTTCTACTCTAGTGCCACTGTGGTTCTCATTTCTAAGTGTGAACTTCATTGTTCACAGGTTGAAGTGAAAGCAGTGAAAAGACAAGCAGTATCAAAAAAAAATAATACTGAAAAATTTAAAAAGTTTGAATTCAACTCATTAGAGGGATCTGGATATCTCTACCAGAGCTATGGACGCCTAGCTGGCAGTAGAGCTATATTAAGGAGAATCACAACGATAACCTCGTCGGGGCTATGGATGTCTGACTGGTAGCGAGGCTCTATCTAGGTTACTTTTAGAGTATGAATCTTTATGTAGCTTGTTCAAACCAAGTTTGGTTCCTGTTGCAGCTAAAGGAAGGTAATGAATGCATATGCACACACTTCGACCCTGGTGTAGGAAAGTTTGGGTGATTGGTGGGTTCTTTGGTTTAACCGTAAGTAGTGGCAGGATGGATGAGTTGAAACCATAAGTTATGAGTTCCTAATTCCAGTTTTTCATCGAAATGCTCAGGAGCATTCCCCAGCAGAGTCACCATTTGTTGTGCAATTTTGCACACACGCCCCACTTGGAGTGGGGACCCTTTTTTTGATTTCTGATGTCTTTTGACCTTTGGTTTTTATTGGATTTGTCTTTTCAAGGTCTTGGGATGTCAGTCTTGCTAACTTTGGTCTTACCCTTAGGATTGAATTGGTTAAACTTGATTTTTGATGAAAGTCCGGGTTTTGACCTAGGTCCGGGATTTTCCAGCTCAGTCAGATTTTCCCAAGTCCTGGTCCGTTGTCTGGTTATGACTGAATTTTCTGAAGTCTGGGTTTTTGCTTGAATCCGAGATTTTCTGGCTCGGGCGGATTCTCTCGAACTTTGTTAAAATCCCGAAGGGTGCATTATCCACGGAATTCTCGCTCACCCGGATTGTCCGTCTGGCTTGGTTTTTTCTAGAATTTCGTTTTGGGCTCAGGTTGTCAGATTTCCTTGATTTGTCTTGTCGCTCATTAATGTTCGAAATACGTCTTCTCTGGTGTGAGTGTAGGTGGATTTAAGGCCTTTTAGCTTTCTTTTGGTTTCATTCTTTCATCTACTATTTGCTATGGCGTCTGAGTTCGTTCTTCTGGAGCTTTGATTGTTGGATTTGAGCTGCTTGCGTGTGGATTGCTTGAACGCTGGTGTTGAGTTTCTTGTTGCTAGGGCACATTGTTTCGCAGTGACTTCCTTGAGTTTGAAATTCATCTAGAATTGATCCATGGTAAGTCGTTGTCGGTTCCTCCTTTTTTTTTCCTTTGATTGAATCTTTCAGGTTGATTGGTAGTCTTTTTAAAGTCGGCCCTTGCTTGTTCCATGATTATGTGTTTAGCGAAATGGGGTTTGACCTACCTTTTCACAGGTTTTATCACCCGCACTGTGCATCCCTTCGTTCATCAATTAAATGTCGGGTGTATCCCTATCACTAGGTGTTTCTGGTAGGGCCCTGCTTTGTTGGCGCGTGGTTTGCTATATATTGTGAGGTTAGGGTTTTGGTAGGTTCACCTGAATTTGCTAAGATCAATGGAGTTGTCGCAATTTTCATGTCTCGAGTTTAGCTCGACCCTGTTTATACCTTGTGAGATCCCGGTGCTTTAGCTTGATCATTTCGAGGGATAGTATTTGAAATTTCGAGCTTACCCTAGCTTTCATGGCAGAGGTCTGGTTATTAAATTTAGGGCATCGTCATCCCATTGCAAAAATTAGTCATTTTAGGGTTTTGGGAATCCAAATTCATGTGTTATCAAAGTTTTGCTTATTGGGATTGATTTTATGTCCATTGAAATCCAAATAGGGAGGTTTGCATGATCATTCAGTCAGTGGTTTGCGCGTTAACAATCGTCGGGTTTTCGAGCTATCCATGGAATTTCTGTGCACCCGAATTTTCTCAATTTTTTCCATATCCGCAGAGTATGATGAATTCTGGAATTTTGAGCTATCTGCAGAAATCTGACCTGTCTGGATTTTTCTGGTTTCCAGCCTAGTTCCACTTCCTTGTGATTATCAAAATTAGGGGGGTAATGAATTGAATGCTAAATGATGATTTCTTGTTGCTAATGAATGGATTTCATGGTAGTCACACAACTCTTTCATTTGTATTAACGATTTATTCAACGAATGATGTCTTGGACGTAGAAGTCCGTCTGGGTCAGATTTCTCCGAATTCCGCGCTGACTAGATTTTCCCGGTTTACTTCATTTTCTCGATTTACTTAATTTTTCTGGATTTTCAAGATTGATGATTAGTGATGGATCTTAATTGTTTTATGTGGTTTCCAGGCTAACCTTTGATTGGAATATGAATGATAGTTGGATACTTATGAGGCTCTTTTGTAAATGCAGGTTGAATCAAGCAAAGCTGCGTCGGGAAAGTCTAAGGGTGATACTGAAGGGTCCTCCATTACAGATGCAGAAAGATTGAGGCTGAATACGAAGAGCCAGGTGCCTGACAGCAAGATTGCTTCTATATGGTCTGAGGTCTCTGACACCAATGTAGGAGCATGGAGGTATGAGGAATTCAAGGCAAGAACAACTCAGAAAGATCTACCGGCCCTGACCAAGGGGATGATGAAGTCTGGACTGGTCCATGTAGCAGGATTCCCTCCGGCGGTCCAGTGTTACGAGTTGATATTAGAATGTGCCCGGCAATATGACTTTGACACGCAGAGGGTCGTTAGCACTGAAGGAAGAGTCTTGGCGAACTTCAATCTAGTTTCTATCGCCCAAGCATTTGACATGCCAGACTTTCCATGTGTGTGTGCCTTGGACATGGACTTGGCCAGAACTTACTATGAGGATGAGCCCACCAAGGCCCAATAGATGATTAATTCTTGGTTGGAGAAACCAAAATCTCATTTTTCCAAACTACCCAAGCAATTACACAGGATCAAATTCAGACCAGACATATATGATGCGATCACACTATTGAGCAGAGTGGTCGGTTTAAAGAGTGTTGGGGTATTGGAGAATTGGATGGTGCATGTGATCAACAAGATTGAGCAGGACTCATCAGTGCAATGATTGATAGACAGCTGAGAGATGTCTTAGAAACAAATAAGTTTACCATGTCCTCTTATGTGATATATGTGTTGGCCAGATTCTACCCATACAGGGGTTTGAATCCAAATGGGACATTTGGGCAGGATATCATCTATGAGATATACCCAAAATTGCACCTAGGACATCAGAATTATAGAAGAGTAAACGATGCATTTACAATGCATATTACTAGGCTGCTTCAAAATGCAGAGCATGTGAGAATATCTGATGGAGCCAAGGAGCTAATCAAAAAATATGGAGCTTGGTTTATACAATTTCCCACCTTCTCCTATATCAAAATTGACGGATGTCAAAGTGCTCCATACAGGTTGCCTAGATATCCTACTGACCACATTGTGCTATTGGAGGTTACGAGGCAAATATGTGACTTTGATGCTATTGTTAAAAGGGCAAAGCATAAGACAGGGTTTGGTGGAGATTTCCCTCTGAAAATTGGTATAAGTGAGGTTTGTCCTTCAATTCAATCAGCGCATACATTAGGGGATGAATTGAGTACTTATGGTTTCTCTTTCCATTCTAAGAGGACAAATTTTGACATCACTGGAGAGGCGCAAAAGAAGGCAACCAAAGAAGATCACCACAAGGATGACCTAGAGGATTACTGGGAAAACATCAAAGATGACTTTGAGGCGAGGAAGAAAAGATACTCTAGGCTCCTAGTTGATGTGATCAGAATGTACAATGTCAAGTTGATCCCTGACCAGTTAGAGGATGACGGGAATCTGGTTCAAGATCATGCATATGAGTTGGTCAAGGACAGGTCTATTGGAGAGGTAAATTGGGCTGAAAATGAGGTAACTGAGCTGGAAGAACTAATGGCCCCTGTTATGAAGTTTACAAAGTCATGGTTGAAGCACAAAGTATGGGAGCTGGAAAGTGAGAAGGTACCTTGTACCTTTAATCTAATGGGAAATCTGAATCCTCTTTCCACCTCAGAGGAATCCGGTGAGGATGATTCCAAAGGAAAAGCTAAAGGAGGCTCACCTTTCAAGATCAAAATCAGAGGCCCTAAGGAAAGTGATCCGGGACATAAAAGGAAACCTAAGGGAAAGAAGAGAAGCCGAACTTTGAGAATAGGTAAGTCTGTAGAGGAGGAGGAACTTGAGCAAGCAGAGAAAGAAGATGCCCCTCCAGAGCCAAAAAGGGCAAGGACAACCAGGGTTTCAAAGAGGAAAGATCAAGAAAATTTCAAGGATGAGGCAAACCCTCCAGTGGTTGATGTGGAAAGCTTGAGAGAAAAAACCAAGGTTTATTCGAGGAAATCAAGGACTCCATCTCCCAAGGAGACTATGCAAAAAATAGATCCTCTTCTAATGGCATCCACTGTGGAGCAACAGAAGGCTACTTCCCCTTCACCAAGTGTACCTGAGCGGGCGACCCCTGAAGAGCATGAGACTAGTGGAGAGGCAGAACCATTCAAACAAGGAGAACTCTTTGGTGCGGCAGCTGAGCTCAAGGTTGAAGATGTGGAAATACACCCTTCTCCACTAGTATAGTATGAGGATTCACCAGCGAGCAACAAAGACAACAGATCCCCTGAGAAGGAGGATGTCCCTATTAAGACCCCATCAACTCTGCAAGAAGAAGAGCCCGAGCTAGGTAATCAAGGTGATCAGTCTCCTAAGAAAGAAAAGGATGAAACAGTGGAACACCATGAAGAGGTTAAGACAGATGAAATCCGAGTGATCATGCTGTCCCGGATTGGTTGGATAAGGAGATTACAAGAAAGAAACAAGTTATTGTTGAAGACACCCCCTTGATTGGGATGAAATGTTGGCCAAGATTGGCAAAGGTAAGAAGAAGAAGATGGCCAAGGTAGTTTTAAAGATAGAGAGAGATGAAGCAAGTAACAGGGTTATTCATATTGCCACCCCTGCTGTGGATAAAAGTAAAGATGAGGTCACCGGCAAAGATTACAATGTACAGACTATCAATCTTGGACCAACTTCTATGTAACAGGATATTGAAGAGTACGAAGGGTCCAATGCAGTAATAATTGGGAGATTGAGGAAGGAAACGCAGTCGAAGCATGAGCTTAAAAGGGAGAATGAAAGGCTTAGGAAATGTCTAGAAGACTTGATGAAGCCTTTGCAATCTCTGCACCCATCCTCTTCTGCTGCTGCTGGTTTCTTGCCTAAGGAGACTATTTCTGAAATTGAAAGGATGAAAGCTTCTACTCAGACTACAATAGATTGGTTGAAATATGTACAAGTGAAAGGAGATGATGCGATAAAAGAGATCCTTTCAATTGGAAAGGATGCAACAATGGCTAAAGATTTATTAGAGCATGTTTTATCTCAGGACAAGGAGGATATTGACCTTTTGTTGCAGAAAGCTAAAGTGATCGTGGAGTATGGTAAAGACCAGTTGGTTGTAGAGGGAGTCCTTTCTTCATCTAGAGTTAATGAGCCTTGGGAATGGTTCGAAGCCTTGCAAATTCGGCAGAAAGCCATCAGAAAGATCCATAAGCGAAAGAAATAGATGGATGGTGATTTGATCGGTGTTTATGATGGATGTATTGCATTCTTTGAAATAATGACTGATAGGAGGAAGATTTCTCCTAAATACTTGAGCTTGGAGCAATTAAGGGAATGGTGGCATGATGTCTATGCCCCTGATTCCAAAAATTTTGTAACAGGGCACCAATTGGATGATGCGGCAACTTACTTGGCTGTGATGGATAAGTTCCAAGCGCATAAGGGTGAGTGGGATAAAATTGTTAAGCAGTCAAAGGAAGAAATTGGCTCCATTGAATGTCGGCTCAAGATCCTGCCTTTGCCACCTGTTGCTGAGCTGGATAGAATGCTTTTGAAGGTTCATGAAGCGTTGGATCAAAACAAGGATAAGGGAGGCGGTAGTTAATGCCAATTTTGAGATTTGTGCTTCCCTATTATTATAGGGCATGTGTTGATCTGGGCTACATTGAGGAGTGTTTTTGGGCCGACCTTAATGATGTATCGGCATTTAATGTGTGCCTTATTTTGAAATTCCTAGGGCCGACTTGTTTTGACTACTTTATTTTGTAAATGTTTGGCTGGGCCGACATGTTGGAGGATCCTCTATAAAGGGCATTCTTGCCTCGTTGCAATAAGTTAGTTAGACAGTTAAAAGAGACAAGCTAGATTAAGGAAGAGCTAGAGCATTTTATAGTAGAGATAGTAGTTAGTTCTTTGAAGCAAATGTTGTAACATATAACAGTGGAATTGTTGCTACATTTGGTGATCTAATACAATTGAAGATATTGTGGTTTCTCTGGTGAATTCTGTTGTGTTAGTTTATCTTGCATGGTTCCTGTTGTTCCATCTTTGAAATTGTTTAAAGATATAAGATTTGATGTTAGATTTAGAGTTAGATTAGTTTGGTGAATAATTTGCATGGTTTTATGCTTGGAATGTTTGTAGCAATCTCTAGTCTATACTCCCAGTAACTATCTGATTGTAGTAGACTGGTGAAGTCAACCTAGACCATACATCTATTTGTGCTTAGTTCGATTGTTGATGAATATCTGTGATTTGAAAATCTATATACCTTAGAAGATTGCACCGTTCTTGTGGTATTGCATTGTGGGTTAAGCAAGAATTGGTTATTTGAGATTGGTCCATTCCAGATATCTGTCATTTGCATTGTTCATCTTAGAAATAGTTTAGATCTCATTATATCTTTGCACCCTTATCTTTTGCTATTTCTTTATCATTTGGTTAGACTTAGGATTTAAGATCATCATATTGCAAGATTTGATAAATTGGAAAGATACAGTCTACTTGTAGTAAGGTCCGATTGTGATTACCAGCATTTTTACATTTTATCTAAGTTGTTTATGCATTGTCATGACCTGACACCCAAGAGACCTTGGGGTGGTTTTCAGTAATTTATTGTTGAAAACTACCTTTCAAGAGAGATAGGATATTGTATTATGTCTGAGTTGTTGCTGTGCAGAAAACACCATCAATAGTTCACAGTAGAGATGACGGAGTACAGGTGACAGTATACTAGTTTTTGATAGATGCAGGATGGGTGTACAATATAGAGCAGTAAAGACCAAGGTTGATTCAGAGCCTAGTACTTGTATTTTATTTGATGATAAATGCGATGGATATGATGGACATGTATTTTAATTGTATGATGGACATTATTATGGACTGTGTGATGAACATTCACTTTTTTATTTTTATATATGATGTGAGACAGTCTTTATTGACACTATCTGATGTATATATGATGGATGATTTTATTATGGATGATCATTAAGAGATGATGTATGGGTATGCATATGATGATGTATGTTTATGCTTACCTAGATGAGATAGATGAGACATATGATGACTAACGTGTATGATTTAGGATGTGATGATTGATTTATGACTTTAAATGTTATGGATATGGATCTGACAATTTGTGATGCAGGTGGCGATGTGTGCAATGTGTTAACGCTATAGACTTATATAGAAATGAATGGATATTAAAATGAATCTAATATGTTTAGAATAACCAAATAAAATTAATCTAAACAACTTAAAATGAAATGACAATGCACATGGGATGGAATGCAATGAACCTATCATGAGATGAAATGTAACATAAATATAAGTGCCAATAAGGACTTGCATAGTACTGAGGGTAGATGATTGGCGTATTGTGAAATTGCACCTGTCAAGAACCATTAGTATCCCGAGAAGAACGGGAGATGGAAGGAAAAATGTTTGCACAACCAAAATCATAGGTCATAGGTCATGTATGAATGCAATGCAACATAACTAATCATGAAATGCAATCCTAATGTAATTTTCCATTTTTGGAGCATTGATTTTTGCTATAGCATAAGACACTAGGTACCATGGTATGTAGACCAAGGCAAAATTAGTGTCCAATGCATAAAAAAACACAACAGACAAGAAGGCTATCCCAAAACCCCAAAATCACGAGGACCATTGTCAGGCCAGGCATTGGGATAACCACAAGCACAAAGGGATGCCCCAGTATAACACAAGACCTTAGGGATCTTGGTTGGTACCACGTGGGACAACCTAGAAGACAACGACAAAGAAAAAAGATCAAAATATGTCCCTAGGGTAACTGATCAAAACACACCATAATATGATAGATTGTGGCGATCTTGACAAGTTGTGATAGGGAGCTCAAATGATAAATAAAATCTAAAAGTATCAAAAGATCCCAATCAATTTCAAAATGTCCTTTGCCATAAGATTAAGAGGATGGATGGGGTTGATGCAGTCTGTTAGGAAGGATGCATCCGGTTAAGACCAAAGATGGATACTAAACTAAAAGATCGATTATGATGCAAGAGATTCGAAAACTGATTAAATCTCATGATACAAGTGGAACTCATTTGTGAAGAAACAACGAGATAAGGACATACTTGATGACACGACAAAAGAAACGAGACATGAGACTAACACACCCTAATGACCTAGGGGCTCGGGGGCTGAGCAAAGATTAAGCTTGCCTACATGAAAGCATAGAGCCCTCGTAGTTCAAGAAAAGACCATGGATAAAAGCAGAAAGAGGACTAATGGAGACGATCAATGGAGGACAATGACAAAAAAAACAAAGCAAAGCCGCAGGGGTGGATCAAAAGATCGACCTTGCCTACGTGAAAGCGCAGGGGCAACATAGTTCGAAAAAGGACTGTCCAAGGATAAAAGCATAAAGTGGACAATGGAGACCATGGTGAGTGATCAAAACAAGAAGGACAAAATGCCCCAAGGGAAAATCAAATGATCAGCCTTGTCTACGTGAAAGCACAGGGGCAACATAGTTCGACAAAGACAAAAATACCAACACGAAAAGATGGGATCTAAATGAAGACTGACATGATGAAGGAACCTATGTGAGAGTGAAGGACTGACAAGACAACACGACTGATGACACCAACTCATATTAGGAAAAAGATTAGGATGATGGATAATGGATGAAGCTTGTCCAATGCTCAGCTAAAATATACTAAGCAACTAGGTGAAGGATGCAGATGAAAGGATAGGATCGATGGGATGATAAAATATGAGATCAGAATGGATGGAAGCATAAAGTAACAAGAATGCAAGGTAGATAATGATTAAGCCCTCTACGAATGGCGATTGTCACCAAGTTTTCACCAAACATACTTATCCAAGGCACAACCAAGTGTGGTTTTCACCATAGGATGAATTATTTCTCTTTACTATTTTGGATATTTTTATTTTTTTTTGTATTTTCTAATTTTTATTTTTTTTTGTATTTTGTTGATTTTCGCATGATATGATACCCTAGCTGAGTTAAGTGTAGAACCTTTTTAGGTGCATGATATTAATGGGCTCCTCGAGGAGCTCTCCTTCAAGTGTAGCAAGTCTGTAAGCCCTTGATCGATACTTGGTTGTGATGACATAAGAACCAAGCCAATTTGCTTCAAATTTGTCCTACTTTTCTTGCTCTTGTTGAGTGTGTTGATTCTCCTTGAGGACTAAATCACCAACGCTGAACTGGCGAGGCAGACTTTCTTATTGTGGCTTCTTTTCAAACAATTCTGATAGGCCTGAAGGTGATCGTATGCTTTGATCCGTCTTTCATCGAGGAGTTCTAGCTAGCTATGTCTTGCAACTCGAGTGTCTTCATCGCTGATAAGATTCTTCAAGGAGATTCTCAGTGATGGAATTTCTACCTCAATCAGCAAAATGGCTTCGACACCATAAACAAGGGAGTGTGGAGTGGCACTGGTAGGAGTGCAGATGGACGTGCAGTAGGCCCAAAGAGCGGGATGGATGTGAAGGTGTCAATCTCGACCAGTATTATTGACCACCTTTTTAAAGATTTTGATGAGGGTTATGTTGGTGGCTTATGCCTAACCATTACCCTGGTGGTAATAAGGCATAGACCAACGATGTTGGATATGGAAGGTGTCACAAAGGTGTATCATAGCTTGGTTCTTGAAAGGATTTCCATTATCAGAAATGATCGTGGAGGGTATTCCATATCTGTAGAGAATATGGAAGAGGATAAATTTGGAAATTTGAGTACCTGTGATTTGTGAGAGTGGCATTGCTTCCACCCACTTAGTAAAGTACTCAATTGTAGTGATGATGAAGGTATGGCTATTGGAGGATGGGGGATATATCTTGCCGATTAGGTCAAAACCCCACTAAGAGAAGGGCCACAATGCTACAAGAGGCTGCAGGTCCTATGCTAGAGCATGTATTAGATCAGCGTGTTGTTGACAGGGTAAGCACTTCTTGAAGAACTCAAAAGAATCATGTTCTAATGTAGGCCAGTAATATCCTGCTCAAAGAATTCTCTTAGCTAGGAGTGGGCCCCACATACACCACTATGTACTTCTGTTAACATAGTATGGGCTTCAGTTTCGTTCAAACACCAAAGGACGGTTCCATCATACCCACGTCGATAAATTCTATCACCTACGATGGTGTAATAGGATGTACGTTGGATGAAAGACTTACGTTGGTTTCATTGGAGATCGAGAGGTAGGATATTGTACCGAAGGTAGGTGTAGATATCATGGTACCAAGGGGACGTGGAACCTACAATGTCACATGCCATCTCACTTTCTAGGATATTGTACGTCGAGATTAAGAGTTGTTCAACAAGGAATTCACACTCTATTTTGTCTTTGGGAATGTCAATTAAGGAACCAATGGTAGCCATAACATTTGCTGCTTTGTTTTGGACTCTTCAAATCTGATCAAACTAGATGGAAGTGAAATACTTCTTAAAGTCATCTACCATGCGTTTATAAGGCAATAGTTTATCATCTTTTGTGAGAAACTCATCGTTGACCTATTTGATGATGAATTGAGAATAACCAAAGACTTTGAAATGAGTGATATGCCATTGGATTGCAATTATGAGGCCAATAAGAAGAGCTTCATATTCAACTATGTTGTTTGTGCATAGAAAGGCCAATCTAAATGACTTTGGTATATAATCTCCTTGGGGAGTGATGAGAAAAATTCTTGCCCCTGATCCATTGTGTGTGTACGATCCATCAAAGTATAGTGTCCATGCGATCACTTCTATTAATGCGAAGACTCCTTCATTCAAAAATTTTGTGGTCAGAGGATAGGCATCTACAAGGGGTGCATTTTCTAGCTAATCAACTATCGGTTGTCCTTTAATGGATTTCTGATCCACATATTCAATATCAAATTCACTCAAAAGCATGACCCACTTAGCCATGCGACTAGTTAGAATTGTCCTAGATAACAGGTATTTAAGTGGATCAACCTTGGAGATGAGCTTTACTGGATGACTGAGCATGTAATGTCAGAGTTTTTGTGAATTGAAAACCATGGCTAGACAAGATTTCTCCATTGGGGAATAGTTGAGCTCATAACCCACCAAGGTTATGTTGATGTAATAGATTGCTCTTTCCTTTGATGACTCATCGTGTTGTGCTAGCAATGCCCCCAATGCCACTAAAGTAGTAGAAATGTGCAATAGGAGTGGCTTACTAGGAATTGGTGGCATAAGGATTGGTGGGTGAGCCAAATATTCTTTGATCTTGTCAAAACTGAGTTGACACTGTTGATTCCATTCAAAGGCATTATCCTTCTTCAAGAGACGACTGAAAGATTGACACTTGTTGGCTAATTGAGCAATGAATCGTCAGATGGATTGTAGTTTACCCTAAAGGTTTCTCAATTGTTTGAGGTTGCATGGTGGAGGCATATCCATGATTACCTTAAATTTTGTTGGATTGACTTCTATACCTCTCCCAGAGACGATGAACCCCAGTAGTTTTCCTGATATGACTCCAAAGACACACTTTTTATGATTTAGCCTTAGCTTATACTACTCTAAATGCCCAAAGATCTTCTTGAGGACCATAGGATATTCTTCCCTTGTTCTTGACTTCCCTAATAGATCATCAACATAATCTTCCATTATTATGTGAATGAGGTCATGGAAGATAATAGTCATAGCTCGCTGATAGGTTGCCACCACATTTTTAAGGCCAAAGGGCATAACACTATAACATAAGGTGCCCCATGGTCTGGTAAAAGTTGTTTTATGTTGATCTTCGGGGGAAATCCTAATCTGATTGTATCCGGAGAAACCATCCATAAGGGAAAGCATCTCATGCCCCGCAGTGAGGTCAACCAACATGGCAATGTTTGGCAAAGGAAAATCATCTTTGGGACAAGCCTTGTTAAGGTCTCAAAAATTTGTACATATTATGATAGCACCGTTTGGTTTGGCTACAGGCACTATGTTGGAGATCCAGTCAGAATAATCAATAGGCCTTATAAATCCAACGTCTAATAACTTCTCCAACTCCTTAACAAGCAAGGCCACTTGAGGGTGCATCTTTCGTAGTTTCTATTTGACAGGTTTCGCATCCAAATGCATGTCTAGATGATGGACTACCAATGCAGGATCAAGGCCTGGCATGTCTGAATATGTCCATGCAACATTAATTATGCCTTCTTTGAGAAGCTTGGCAATGGTAGAATGTTCTTCCTTTGACAGTGCTTTGGCTACATAAGTGATTTTGGGATCCTCTTTAGTTCCCAAATTTATCTCTTGAGTTTCCTCTATCAAGATGGACGATCGTTCAAAGAGCTGAGTTCCTACAAGGGGAAGATGAACATCCCCATCTTCTAGCACCTCATCGAGGTTTTCGCTATCAGATACACCCTTCGTTTTTACTTTTTCTAGGTCAAGAAGTGCCTCAGAAAGGTTTTCGCTAGGTGACCTTTTTTTTTATCTTGTTTCTTTTTTTTTTTGTGGTTAGGTTGTTCATCTTCTCCCAATCCCATAAGATGTACATACTGATCCATTGTAGGGAAAGTATCGATAGGTGCACTACCATGTAGGTCCTAGTCTATAAGTTCAGGATGTTTGAGGGATAGGTCAATGGTGCAAATGTATAAGCATCCAAACATGGAAGAGAGGTCAATGTGATCTACATCATCGTATGCGTGTATGATGGATTCCTCCTCTAGTATATCCTTAAGGAGACCGTTGCTTTCACTGACATTATTAGAAGCACTAGATGATGCTATAGGTCCTTTTTGTTTTGTCTCGTGACCCAAACCCGAATATCTTGGTCTTATCTTAGCCTCAATATGGTGTTTCATTCCTTGCTCTTTGGCGCCAAGACCTCCCCCTTGATAATTGTACTTCTTTGCAAATTTAGAAGACCATGGAAAAGTCTCTTAGAAATATTCTTTCAAAGGAGGAGAGGGATCAGGTTCCTCGTGGTAGACTCATTGGCTTATGTCATCTTCCGGTGCATCTTGTCTTAATCCAGGAGAGCGGTAAGTACTAGTTCCCACATTCTTGGAGCTCAAAGTGATGGTCTTGTCTTCTGATTTTGGTGTGGACTATGAAGGTTGGCCATATGTGTGTGGTGAGGGTGGCATAGTTACCACGTTCAAAGCTGTGCACATTTCATATTCACCACACCCTTTGTCAATGATCTGGACATTGGTAAGGGTGGAATAAAATGTGGATGATGAAGTGGATGGAGTGGTGGCTAGTGTGGTGGTAGACAAGTGGGATGATGACGTCTATGGTGGTCCTATTTCCACTCCAGGACAATAGTGGGAATGAGGAAAAGAAGCTTCTAATGTGTGACAATATTCAAATGGTTGGGGATCTATGTGTATGGTAAATTCTACCCCATTGAATGGTAATTTTAGACATTGATGGTATGTGGATGGAATGACTTGCATGGCATGAATCCATGGGTGGCCGAGGAGGAGGTTATAGGGGAGTTCTAGATCAAGGACGTGACATGTAGTGTATTGCACAACTGGACCAACCTGGATTGGAAGACATATCATTCCTTCATAATCACACTCTGCATTATCATATCCCTTGATTGTTATGACTTGATTATTTAAATCAACATGGGTGTATCCTACCTATTTTATGAATTTTAATGTACAAAGGTTCAGAGCATAACCATTATCTACCAAGACCCTTTTATTTTATTCCAATTGACTAGGACCTATAAGTGGAGGGGATGATTATGATTAGAGTCAATGTAGGGCATGTCATTTTGGCTGAAACCTAGTTGATAGGTGGCAGAAAGATGCCCTACCAATGCTTCAAATTGCATAGGGTCTATGTCATTAGGAACTTGGGTGTCCCGTAAGGCCTTATTTAGGATTTCTTGGTGTGTGGGAGAAGACTTAAGTAAGTCCATAATGGATATCTGTGCGGAAGTCTTTCCCAGATGGTCAAGAATGTTGTTTTAAGAATTCGTAGGCTACAACTAGGTGGACGCAGAGGCTCTAGGGACTGTGATGTGGGTTCAACGGGTGGTAACAACACATTATGGATCCTCTCCTTTTACATGTATCATAGATACATGTGGTTCTACTTGTTCAATATGCATGACGATACCCTGATAATTGAATGACACATTCTTATAATTGATGTTATTGGTGGTGTTATTCTGATTATTGTTGTTACTAGGTCTTGGGGTGGTGTTTGACATGCTAGGACCTTGGTTATGATTTGGGAATATGTTCTAGTATATTTGCAATTGAGCATTGGACGAAGATGCCGCATTGGCATCCACATGTATGTCACCTTGATCTATGAGATCTTAGATGTATGTTTTCAAACCTTGACACTTGTTTAAAGTATGCCCTTTAACCTTATGGAATTCACAATACTCATTTTATTTGTACTATGTTGGTTTAGGCTTGGATTCATCAATAGGCTTGGTCACAAGATATGTGATTAGGTAATTAGCTTGGAGGAGCCTATTAAACATGACACTTAGGGGTTCTCCTAATTGAGTGAATTGACATTTTTCATTCCCCTATTTATTCTGATTGGATTGTTGGTTAGGACGAGGTGCCCCTCAAGGCACTGATATGGCATGAGGTTTGACTGCTGAGGAGGGGGATATTGTGGCTTTTAGGAAGCATTGGCTACTTGTACGTGTTTAGTGTTAGTGACACAATCATTGACAACATTTTTGTTTTTGTTTCAATAACGAGACTTATCCCTAGATGAATTCTCCTTATTAGAGTTAAAGATTTCGACTAGCCCTTGGGCAATAAGGGCCCTCTCAAGAATAGGACCTTTTTCCACTATTGCTGCAAAGGTTGTGACACAACAAAGTTTGAAGTTGTGAGCCATATTCGGATGAGAGTTTTCAATGAACAAGGTGACCATATCCTTTTCCCTTAGTGGGGATTTCATGCAACTGGCTAGGGCTCGCCATCTTTGAAGATAGTTCGCAAAGGTTTCTCCCTCATGCTACTTTTCCTTCAGGAGATCTAGTGTATCGATGTCCTCCAAATTAAAGGAGAAATGGGAGACAAACTCTTCTAGAAGTTGTGCAAAGGAATTGATAGATCCCTTCTCGAGACCCATGAACTAATCAAGAGCAATTCCCTGCAAACTCCTAGGAAACAATCTCATGAGGTAGTTGTCATTATGCATGACTTCTTGACAGTGGGTGTGAAACTCTTAAAGGTGAGCCTTGGGGTCTTTGGTTCCCTTATACTTATCGAATTTTGGCATTTTGAAATGCTTCAGGAAAGGAACCAATGAGATTGAAGGGTCAAACGGGTAAGGACAAATATCTTCAAACTTAAATGATTGTTTGTTGGTTCTTGCTTGTAAGTCCTTTAACACAACTTTGACTTCTTCTAGATCTTTATTAATATGAATTGCAGGAGTCATATTAGATGGATTAGGCTAATTGTGTGGAGGATACTATTGATATGATGAGGATGGTGCTAAAGTAGTTGTATCATAAGTGAGTTGGGACGTATATGGAGGTGTTTGTTGGTACTAATTGGCGTAAGCGGATTGCAGATTGACATAAGATGGATATGAGGATGACATATTTTGATGGTAAGAGGTGGAAGTGGCCTATTGGTATGGTGGTTGTTGTTGATAATATGAAGTGGATGGAGTGCCCTACTGGTATTGTGTAGTAGTTTGATAATATGATGACATGGAAGCCACTTGTTGGTAAGGTGGCAGTTGCTGATAGTAGGAGGTAGATTGAGCACCCTGTTGATAAGGTGGTTGTTGTGGTGTATAGGACATGGATGAGGCACATTGTTGGTATGAGGGCTACTATTGGGTGTAGTATGGATTGTGTTGGTAATTATACACAACATTGGGCTACTGTGTGATGTATGGAGGTTGTTTCGAATTAGACTATTGTTGGTATGGATTCGTGTGTGATTGTGGAGGATTAGTGTAAAGTGGAAATTGAGTCCGTGGTGGATTCTAAGAGGCCACATGGATATTTGGATTAGGATTAGATGTAGGAGCATAAGCGGTATACGTGCTAGACGGATGGTAGAGATATTGTGTGAAGGAATTACGCTGCATCTACATGGGAATGTGTGTATGTTGGGGTGGTTGTTGTTGTTGCGGTAGTTGCTAATAAAGTGGGTGAGATGGGATGTGATGTTGTGGGACCGCTATAGAAGCTCCATGGGGTGGTTATGGTAGTTTGTGTCACTTGATGTGTAGGAATGGTAGTGTGCTGTTAAGGAATCATAACATTTTGTTGTGGAATGGTGGTGTTTTGTTGCAGGATAATGACATTCTACTATGGGGGTTGTTGATGAAGTGGTTGACATGAAATAGTAGCAATAATGGCATGTTGTGGCGATGCTTGTGAAGGGATAGTGGTGTGTTGCGGCAATGCCTATATCACAGTGGACTGATGCAGATTAATGGGAGGCTGCCGAAACGTAGGGACATTACCTTGAGGTGGTGGTAGTAGATTACTAGTAGGTGCAAGCTCTAGAGGTGGCATCAATGCAAGGATTGGCATGCCCCCAGTGTTGATGGATGGTTAACCAAGATGTTGAGGTGGAAGTGGTGGAGTAGTCATAATATTGTATAGCATGCCATTTTCATATGGATCATTAGGATTTGGTGGTGTCGTAGAGGCAGTGGATGGGAGGCAAGGATAAGTGGTGACTTGGTGTATCACAACATTTCCAAATTCAGGATGATACCTTTCTCTATAGATGCACGTTCGAGAACATAGGAGTTTCCTGGAACATTTTGTGAGGTCTGCGGATCTTGAGATGCAGGAAAAGATTGGGTGTTTGTATACTCTGACATATTGAAATCGGGTGGTGGTTTGACTCCTTTCATGATCAGAGTAGCGAGAATCTTCTCCCTGCACTCGTTGAGGAGGCGATCTATCATCTAAACATTAGTGGGATTTCTTAGGTATTCATCAATGGTGACTTCGAGCTGATTGACCATGTTTTCGTCTCCGGGTGGTAAGGTGTTTTGGACATTAGTATTAGACTGTGATGATGCACCATTATTGGGATGTTGCGGGATATTTGTAGTGTCATTGGGATCTTGAGGGATGTTTGCGGCGTTGATGGGATCTTAGGGATATTCAACTGGGAACCTAGGGCTTGTTGTTCGACCATTTTTTTCTTAGCTTATGATCAAGTCTCAATGGGCATGAAAGTGCAAAACTACTAGGTGGACTAAGATGCAGTTAAAATATAAGATGCAATACAAAGATGACCTAAATGATGATTGAAGGATTCATTAGATTGACTTAGTGGATCAGTTGATTGGATGATTTGATAAGGATGAGATTGGATTGGATTGACAGATTGGATGATTGGATAAGGATTAAAGTGGATAAGATTGGTTGATGAAACGATTGGTAAGATTGGATGATGGATGAGATAAGATGATAGAAGGGATTCTAAACTAAGTTCAGAAATCACCGTAGGTGACTTAAGGTGCTAATTGATTAGATTAAGGATAGATAGATGATTGTTGCACTGAATCCAACTTGAGATGGAAGTGGATTGATTGGGCCGAATGGTGATGACTGACTCAGGACAGATGGTGATCCTAAGTAGATGTTATAGGATGACGATCGATTTAGATACCTAGGTCAATTTGGATAATAACTTCAATCGAAGTTCAGAGGATTTGGATTGAGAAAACGATGAGGGATGGGTAACCTAGAGGTTGCTTTATGATGTTCGTATATGATTCGGGTGATAAATGTGTGACCTATGGAGAGTGCAGATGTAAATTACTGGTGAACGGAAGATGCAAAATGGTTGGATAAATATTAAACTCATCTAACCAAGGTGTAGGTCAGCCAACTAGGGGAAAGGTAGCCCAACTGGAGATTAGGTTCATGCAATTGGAGGTCAAGTTCGCCTATCCAGAGGTCAAGTTCACCCAAGACAAGGTCAGGTTTTCCCAAGTACAAGTTAGGTTCACCTAATTGAAGGTTAGGTTTGCCCAAGTACAGGTCAGGTTAGCCCAACTAAAGGTCAAATTCATCAAAGTAAAGGTCAAGTTTGCCAAAGTACAGGTCAGGTTTGCCTAAGTATAGGTCAGGTTCGCCGAACTTAACTTTCAAACTTGTCTAAACCAGAAAAGAGGTCAAACGGACCATCAAAGCGGGTGAACAAATGCTCTGAATAGTGAAACAAATACTTAGAACGGGAAAATGAATGCTTGTAATGAGGAAATGGATGTTCAAAACGGGCAAACGGGTGTTTAGAATGGGCAAACAGGTGTTTGGAATAGGCAAACGGGTGTTCAGAACGGGCAAACGGGTGCTTGGAATGGGAAACGAATGCTCAGAACAGGAAGAAAAGTACTCAAAACAACTGAATGGAAGATAAAATTGGTCATTTGGGGGGGAAGGTTTGCCCAACTGGAGGTTAGGTTTGCCCCTATTGTGGGAAAGTTCACCTATTCAATGAAAAGTTATGCAATTTTGACAAAAACAGGCTAAAAAATGACTAAGACAGGGGGAAAGTTTGCCCTTGTTGAGCGCAAGTTTGCCCTTGTTGAGGGCAGGTTCGCCTATTCAATAAAAAGATAGACAATTTTGACAAAAATAGGCTAAAAATGACTAAGACAGTGGGCAGGTTCGCCCCTATTGAGGGCAGGTTCGCCCATCTACAACAGACCTAGACTTGACTTAAGTGAAAACAACTATGGCAAGGACCAAAAACACAACAAACAATAGGAAGAAGATAAGGCTAACTTGACTAAACAGGAATTCACTGGTTTTGCACAAAAAAGATAGTTCAAACAATACAAACCTAAGATTTGTATGAAGGGTATGGCCAACACAATCCTTTAACTAGGCTAAACAAGAACAAACTAAGGAGTCTTCAATATACACACAGTACGTGAGGCACAATCATGAACACCAGCTCCTCTACAAGTGTGAGTTGGGAACCCTAGCGAGATACTAAAGGCCCAAACCAGCTCTTCACGTCTATCTAGGTATCACCCTAGCTTCGACACTCCACCAGACACGATGTGACTGGATTGGGGTACAACTTTAGCTCTCCCCCCTTTGTATATCCCACCAGTACGTGTAGTTGGGATCATCCCTTGGAGTGATGAAATCCCCAAGCAAGTCCCGCTAAAAAGAGAACACTAACCATTTTTGGCTACTCCCCAAGCTCACACGAAGTGTAAGGGGAAAGCTTGAACAAAATAGTGCCCTATTGGGTGACACAAAGGACTTTGAAAACACGGAAAATAGTATGTTGACTCCCCCCTAATTAAACTATGTGCCTAAGTAGTATAAAAATAAAAGGCGAACAACTAACTAATAACAGGGACCCATCCACCCTGCAACAAATATGTTAGAATTATTTCTTTTGGTCTTCAATAAGCATTAAAAACTACACAAATGTTAGAAAAACTATCACAATCACCAACAAGACGAGTTAGGAGGTTAGTTTTAATTGAAATGACAAAAAATAGAGTCTGAAACTAAACTTTAAACTACTATTTTACCTTGCACAAGCATTTGTCCAGGGCAGGTTTTCCCCTGTTAGGGCGGATTTGCCCCTTTGTATGGTAGGTTCACCCCTCTATAGAAAACAGTGAAGAAACTTGGGTTTTGCTGCTTAGAAGGGTGACTCTGTAGGGCAGGGTCGCCTCTATTTAGGTCGAGGTCGCCTATAGTTGGGCAGGTTCGGCTATCCTTGGGAAGGTTCATCCCTGTTCAAGGTAGGGTCACCCTTGTCAAGGGCAAGTTCACCTCTCTGTGTCTTGAACCTACAAAATGTCAAAAAACAACAAACATAAAAGCAAAAGGACCCATTTGTGGGTCCCACCGGGTGTGCCAGAAATGTAATCAATAGTTGTTAGCCTATCTAAATGACATAAAAAAGAATGTAAAAAACAACAAACAACACTTAACACCTCAAGATTGGGCTACGCTAAACTTAAACAAAATAAAGATAAACAAGTATATTTTTTACCTTGTTCAAGTTGCTCCTTGGTTGGCCCTTTGATGAGTGATGTTTTATATGCTCCTTGATGGCAAGGTGGATGAAAATGGACTCAAAATGATCTATGTAAGATGAGGAATACAATGAAAAAAGTGGGTAGTTGGATGGATGAATGCAATTGCAATAGATGGAAGCTTGAAAGTATGCAACAATGGAGGTTTTGGAGTGAAAGAGTGCAAGTATGAAACCTAGAGCTTGAATGAGAATGCAAATTGTGCTAGTGCCTAATGTGTGAATGAAAAGATAAATCCTTTATATTTAGGGGAGAATTCTATAGAGAATTCAATGGTCAATATTGAGCCAACATGAAGGGCTATGGTGAGTTGAGGACTCACAAGCCCTCACATCTTGCCATGTGGAAATGAGATGGCAAAAGGACATGGCGAGGTGGAAAGAGTGAAAATGAGGTGGACATACTTGCAAGTACCTTGGAAGGGGAGAAGATTTCCTCAAAAAGGAACTTCTTCTCCCCATGTGAGAGGAAAGTGACATATGAGGAATTTTAGTATTCCTCAAAAATCTCCATGGGGGAGAGAGAAGTGGTTGGAGAAATACATGTGAATTTTAAATTCACATGAGAAGCACCTTGTGGATAAGACAAGGTTCTTATGAAGGGAGCTAAAAAGTACCTTGTGGATAAGACAAGGTCCTTATAATGGAAAGGTTTTTGACCCCATGTGATTAATGTGACTCTTCAATGATCATGTGGGGAAGAGGAGAGTCCTTGGAGGAATAAAAGTGAATTTTAAATTCACACAGGGAAAAGTTCATAGCCAAATGGAGAAAGTGATGATGAAAGTTGACTTAAAGAAAATGCTAGAAATGGAAAGAGGATTAGATTAAGGTTATGCAAACAGGTGATTAAGAAAATTAATGACAGATTAGAAGCAAGTGGAAAAATTTGGAGGATGTGACTTTAATCCTGATTAAGGGTGTACACATCCTAACCATGGATTAATTAAACTAATCTAGATTAGAAGTGGATCATGGAGGATGTGACAAGGAGAGAAAAAAAAGGAATTTAAAATTGATTTAAATTCCAAAAGGCTAAATGACCAAATTAAATAAATTGATGTATCTAATTCAGAGAAAAGAATGAAAGGTAAAGTTTTTAATTATAAAATTAAATACTTTAGGAACCTTAGGGAAAGAGGAAATATTAATTAAATAAGTAACTTAATTAATATTGATGAAATAAATGGATGAACAAGACGGGTTTGACCATATGGGAGTGGTAAAATTTGGATGTCTACAGTAGGAAGAGGAGGCACAAAAGTAGAAACAACAACAAAAGGAGTAATAGACACATGAGCCTTAGCGGCGGGTCTCTTCTAATTCGTTGCCCAAGGAACAAGTGGAAGAACAATCGAAGGCTGCAGAGGTCAAGACATAGGAATAACCCCACGAGAATGCTTCCCCTTGCCATATATAGTGGGTCGAGGAACTATGGGTAGAACAAGCAATTGAAAAGTTGGATGCTTCACCTTTCACCATGCGGATACCATCGCACTTCCCATGCAAGGCACGAGAGAGAGAATTGAGGATGCTACCATGGTTCGAGAAGTGGAAGCAAATGGAGCAGAAGATGCAGAAGGAGAAGGCTCTAAAGTGATTGCAAGCTTCTCCTTCCCCTTTGATGGGGCAGAAGAATCAAATCCTTGTTGCACTATCATAGAGGACTTAATGGAAACAACATAGGGAGACACAAGAAAATTGACCTTCGACATCAAGCCCCCAATCTTATATTTAACATAAGATCAGTACAATAAATCTCCCCTTGGAGGGAGAGTTTCAATCGGGGTGAGCCAAAAGTGATCCAAAGAGAAGCCCCCACGTGACACCAGTGGCTTGTAGCTAGTATCATGAACCGTGTGCACAATGCCCTCATGGGGACTTTAAACATTTATGGACTAAAGAGGCAACATCGTTCATAGAGGCCATCCATGGAATGCCTAGCCTAACTCTAAATAGGTCAGACTCTTAGATCACAACAAATGACACATCAACAACCTACCAAAACTAACAAAGAAATGGTGCCCATGAGGGAAATAGAAAGTTTTTCATGAGTACAGAGAGTGACATGCGACTCTTCATATTTCTCCTTATATAATTTTTTTATGAACAAGGTTTCCTTAGTTATCACATTCACCTGACTTGTCATATCGACCATGACACAAGTCACTACATTACCATTAACTCGAGCGAGAATGTACAACAGGGAAGTCTCCCTATTTAGTGGCAAATCATGTGAGGTAAAAGTTATGTCATGCATAACACTTGCATTGTCAGCATGAGGAATATGTGTGAACAAAACCATGTTCATGTGCTCAAATGGGATTATCTCAAAAGATGTAGAAGACTATGATTTGTAAAAAATGACCTATCTAGATTTCATTCCTATCTATCGAAGGCTCCTTCTAACATCGTGTCTGGAGGTTGTAGATTGGGTTGTGAACCTAAAGGCTTACTACACACGAATCTATGACATGCCTAAGACATAAGAGAAATATTTTTGACACAAAGGGATGGAAGAAGATAATTCACGTCGAGTTCACCAAAATATAGAGAAGAGGGATTCGCTGCCTTGAGACTCTCAGGTCATGGAAGAGCCTAAGGGAGAAAATTTCCCTAAACTACCTTAGACTACCTAATAAGTTGAAAGGGAATGGACAAGATGAAAAGGAAGGGAAAACAAGACTCAACTTCCCTTGTGCTTATGACAAATGTTTTTTAGAACTAGGTGAGCTAACCACAGAGGTCTCATACTGCAAACTAGATGACTCTTTGCCAAAGGATGGCAGCATGGGGATCAGATTTCAACACGTCGTGTTGGAGTCTCAGAGACACGATGATGTCCTATATGGATAAAGGGTCAAGTAGCAGCCATAAACATATAGTCTACTGATAACCCAAATGTTTTGGTTTTACTGTTTGATAGAAATGTACGAAAATGCAGCGTATAACAAGAAGAATACTATGAAAGCTACTCTAATAGTGAAATGACAAAGAAAGAAGAAAAATGGCAACTTACTCAAGGTCTAGTTCTCCAGCTAGCTCCAAGCAAACAAATAACACCTACACACAATGACAATAAAAATGTTGGGGCTATGTTTTGGAACTTGTCTTAGTCAAGTCCTCATTTCGATGTTCCCACCTCCATGGATAGAAGATAACAAGATTTTAGAAAGGCGATAAAGAAGTAGATTGAATAGACACAATAAAATAGAGAGCAAAGACAACCTAGATGCTACTTTACAAGAACGATAATGTAAAAAAAAAATAGACACAATGTCACCTCCCTTTCTACGAGCACTCAAGGGTAATAGAGAAATGAGAAGAGAAAATCCACTAGGCCAATGAAGAAGAGCTTCAAGAACTTGCAATAATAATGGAACTAAAGCAAGAAGATGGTGTAGAAGGCAAGTATGAAGCTAGTAACAACAAAAGATAGTGAGATAAAGCAAGAAGTGATAGAGAGTCATAATGAGCTTGAAAATGAGATGGAATTTAGAAAGAGTTTGAGAGAGTGAAAGAAGTGAGTTTAAATGGGAAAATTGGAGGCAAATAATCATTCCTAGAGGTTAAGATTCAGCAGGGGGACGTTATGCTCGCAAGTGATAGAGAATCATAATGTCTTTACCCTTTCTTGACACAAGAATCTTATCAAGATGTGAGTGTGTTGTGCAAGCATCCCTGATAGAAATTCCCTTCACCAATGCCAGACAACAAGGACACATGGAAAAATCAAAGAAAAAGTGGTAGGTTTTTGCATTATAAGACTTGTGAGGCTAAAATGAAGGTAAATTAATGGGAATTTGCATGGGGTGTAAATTTATGCCATTACAGGTTTGAACTAAGAACAACTAAGAAAGAAGCTAGGAGGTAGGGCAACCTTCTAGGAATTTTGAGGCAAAAATTGACCAGATTCTCACTACGATGTGTGAACCAAGGGAGAGAATCAATAAAATATAGGGAGAAGTTATGGGTAGACCGAGAAAGGAACTCACCATCGAGGGTGAAGATGATAATCGCCATGAGTGCAACACACAAAGTGAACATAGTGAAACCCATTCTAAATCCAACTTAGATGAGGATTGAAGAAACCAATTGGCCAAGGATTTTTTGAGAGATATGAAGAAAATTTCTCTACCAAAGTTTGACAGTATGGTGAGTGGAGATGTCGTAGAGGCATGGCTCACTAAAATGGAGAAATACTTTGAGATTTGATATTACTCTGAAGTGACCAAGGCAGTTTGGGGAGCTCATCAATTAGTTGGAGAAGCATCCACATTGTGGATGAGCAAGAAAATGAAACTGGGTTTGATTTCTTTGAAGTTAACATGGGACAAGTTTGTAGCCATCTTGAGGAAAAGATGGTTGCCACAACTCTACTTTGACCAAAAAATCATGGACTTCCAAAATTTGAGGTAGGGAGATTCTTTTGTGAATGAATACTGGGAGAAGTTCAAACGCCTCCTGGAATATGTTCCACAACACCAAAAGGATGAGAGATTCAGGGTTATGAAGTTCATTATGGGATTGAATTCCCAAATCAATGGAGAGGTGGATGTGCATAGTCCCACCACAATGGACCAAGTATATGAAAAGAATATTAAGCAAGAGCAAAAGCTCAAGTCCATGGTTGTCTACTGAGAGAGATTTAATTGATTATAGTATTCTCAGCCTTTCAAGAGAAGGAACAATAAGTAGGACTATCATAAGAGGGGAGACAAGGGTTCTCATAATAATAAGAACAAATCTAGAAGGGACAAAAGGAATGGTAATAATAATAATAATTCCAAGAGAAATGGGGATAACTCGGTGAAGCCTTCAGAAAGGCAAGGTCCTCATGGAGGATGGTTTTCATGTGGCGATGACCACTATGCGAGTCATTGTCCATACAAGACACAAGTTCCGCAACCTCATGGGAACCCCTTGCCATCACAACAAGCAACCTCCAACAAAGGATCCATGCAACACTGGACAACTGTTACACCCCACCTTTGAAATACAAATTACTTTTTACCTTATGTTAAATGCAATGATGAATTATGTGATTATGAAAGTATGAAAGATAAATGGTATGATGAATTTTATGCAATGTGATGGTTTTTTCATTTAAATGAATTGTTGGTAAATATACAATGATATGAATATGAAGTAAATGTTACAACTAACTACTTGTTTGTTTTTCTAAGTAAAAATGCAAGTAAGTCATCATGCCCTCCAAAGGGAGAGGGAGAGTATCACTTGAGAGAAGGCTATAGTTTAAGGACTTGATAGTAATGTCATTTGAGTTCAATTTCACCTTGTCAAGTGAGTTTAAGTATCAAGTTGTCATTTGAGTTCAATTTGACCTCATCAAGTTAGTTTAAGTATCAAGTTTGTGAGTCTTAAACCTAGGTTGATAGGATAAGTATCTTTAGGGAAAATAAAACCCCTTATTGTCAAAATTACATTAATTGCAAATATCTTTTGTAAATAATAAATATAATATGTATTGTATATATGAATAATATATATATATATATAGTATAATAGTATACTAATATACTAATATATACTAATATATATGTATGTATGTATAGATAAGATGCTTAAATATTTACGTATAATCATATGTATATACGTATATGTATATGTAGGTAAAAGAATAATGTATATATATATATATGTTGTACCGAAAATAATTTGTTGGCATTCTGCTTAAATTGAGCTAAATCATGTAAAAATGTCGTCAAAAGTCTATTTTAGGTCAAACCAAACATAGGGTTTTTGTGGGTTTTTGTCAGGGAACATATGGTTAAAATTTTGAAAATCCCCATTTTTAGGGAAATTCCTTGAAAATAGGACCTTCCCGAAAATAGATGAAAATGATTTTGATAGGATTATTTGACTTCACGATCACACTAGTCAAGTCAGAATCATCAAAAGACATGTTTAACTCTAGTGGGTATGTTTTCATTTTTTTAGAAGAAAAAGTTAGGAGCTCTGCAGCCATTAATGGCATATTAGCTAGTACCAGGTGTTGAAAGCTAAGCTTCAAAAGCTTCAATGACACAACCATGGCGGAAAAGGACAAAAATGGTGATCTTTGACAGAGGAGATATCTGAAACTGAAAAAGATTGAAAATTGGCTAACTCTAGAAACATTACGAAGGAGAAATCAATCCAAGATGTAAAAAGAGCCCTTTTCAGTGAAGGGCACCCTTGACTCTCAGGGGGTAAATGCAAACATCTAACTTCTCTATGACGGTCATCTTCTTCGTGCTCATGCTAGCTCGACAACGTAGCATTCAGCAAGATCATTTGATGAAGTAATCGCCAACAAACGTCAACAAAGTGAAAAGAGGTAGTTGATGAAGATAGCAAAAATGATGATCCAACATTGAAAAAAGAGCCCTTTTCAAGCAAAGGCGCCCTTGAATGGGGTGGTCCAAATGTTAGTTTTAGGAATTTCACACCTTTGTGAGGTCTCTTCAGCTCCGTTTTAATGCGACAAAAAATCTATCAGCCAAGCTGCGGGATGAGTCAAGCAATTGTAATGGCTGATTAACTGAACACGCCAAATGAAGGTTTAATCAGTAAGTTACAAGCTAAAAGCGTCCTTGCTGGCCAGGGGCACCCTTCCTTTTGAGGTACCTGATGACCTCGTCAGCAACTGTTGTGTGTAAGGAACTTGTTTAGCTTAGTCCCAGCCTCTCAGTCAAATCAAAAACATGTTCATCAGGTTTGCTAGGCACCAGGTGGAAGCAATCAAGTGGTAAACGTCCTAGAAAGAGACTGAAAGAAAAGCATTAAAAAAATGTGCTAAGGCATGGGGAAAAGAGCCCTTTCCAGAGAAAGGCGCCCTTTATTTTGGGCCTCCAAATGATGTTAAATGACAGAGGGTTCCCCAGGATGACCTTCACCATTTGGGTCAATCTCAACAACAGAACTATAAGCACAGGAATTTGGCAAGTCAATCGCCTAATTACGAGGATCAACTAAGCATCTTTTAGGATGAAAATCATTCAACAAGAAGGCAAAAATGCCCTTTTCAGTGAGGGGTGCCCTTGCATTAGGGGACCTTCAACTGACTTCTGTAAACTGAAACTCCAGTCATCTTTTCAGGAGTAGAGTTGGTTACTTGATGAGACATCAAACGAGATTATTTGACTCTCAGATCAACGAGAATTTTGGATCAAAGCACAGGAAGTCAAAATGAAGAGATTGAAAGAATAGATATCAAAGAATGACCAAGGCAAGAAAAAAACACTTTCTTGAGAAAGGCACCCTTCTTTTTAGGGTCACAAACTCAACTTTCTAGCTTAGTACCTCCTAGGCACTTCTCTTCAGCACAGATCTAGCTACTTAGTGAATCTATCAGCAGCTTCTCGAGGTCGTTTGATCAACCTGAAGCACTGGATCAAATAGAGATCATTCAACATGAAAAATGATGAAAAAAGGGCTCAAACTCAAAAGGGATGCCCAAAAAGATCAAAGGCATGTTTTGTTGACCAAATGAGATATTTTGGAGGAAAACTTGGCCAATTCACCCCATGATCAGTGGATACCTACCTTTTGAACTCCAGATCAAGCCAAATCAGCTTTAGATTGTGAGTTAGGCTCCCAAATTTCATGTATTCAAGCACAAATCCCATATGATCAAGCCTAAACGTCCATTATGCTCATTTCTTTGCAGGTTGAGGGTTTGAACAACAATAAGCTCTCCAAGGATGTTTTTCAAGATCTGAAGAAGGTTTTTCAATCATTCTTCGTGATTTTTCGAAGATCAGTGACAGGGAAGGTTTGTCTTTTCAAAGGTTGCATCCAACAAAGAATTTTCTCAGAGAGGGCAACAATCACTTCTATTCTTCCTCTCATCTTCCTCTTGTCTACTTCCTCTTTTCTATCTTAAAATTCTTGCATGTCACAGAAAACAACAGGCTATCTCAAATTTGGCCAACTAGGTATGATCAACATAATTTCCAGTGAAACCCATTTCTTCAAATTTTCCAGAATCAACAAACTTGCTACCCCTATTTTTAGGGATTTTTTCTAGAAAAGCCTCATAATAAAAAATCTAAGGAACTGGGTTTGTTCAGTATTGAAGCACGAACAAAACCCATGTGCCAATTTTTTTCAAAAAAATACTTATAGGCAGGGGGCTATTTTTAGGGGTTTTCAGAAGTTGTCTGAACATATTCGTGTTTACAGTCAACGATCGAGTTTTTCAAAATATAGTGCTCTCAAGTTGAAGTCAAGACCAAAATGGTCCTACTTCACAAATTTTTAAAAACACTCAACATGGACATGCATCAAGAAAAGTTTGTAATCAAGATTGGACGCCTTGGAAGGCATTAATGACATCACCATTCACACCATAGCCAAATACGAAAGGTATTCATTCCAAACATAGAGCCGCCACCAATTACTACCACACTACCTTCCACATTCCATGTCAACAAGGCTGGATGATGTAGCTACAAAGAAGATCAAATATCAAAAGCAATTTGCAAGAGGCAAAAAAAGTCAACAACTGCTCAAAGGAGTTGTTGACTCAAGATGAAGAGTTGTAAAGACACCTAGTTGAGACGTACTATCATCCAATTGACATTTATGATACTTGAAGTTGACTTGATGCCTCTTTCCAAGTCAATTCAAGAAGACATTAAATGTAATTGGAATTAACTTGATGCCCCTTTCCAAGTTAACTCCACATCCCACAAATCATGCATTGTCAGATCCCACCGATTAAGGATGTCTAATTGACTTCCATAATTTTTGGATCTCAGATCTCCACTAAACATGGATGTCTATTTTGGAGGCATACTTTGTATTAAAGTTCACCTCTAGTTTAGTTTTAGTCAACTGAAGTAGTTTCTAGTTGACTCTTTGTTTACTTTCAGTTAACTGAAGTAGTTTTCTAGTTAACTGTTTGTTCCCCTTTCATAGGAATAAATCCTGTTAATTGATTAGCAAGAACTCATTGTTAACTCAAAGAGATTTTAGGGTTGCCTGCTCCTTTGAGTTCTATAAATAAGAGCCTTAGGCTCATTATTTTCTTAACTTTACTTCACGGCAGCAAAATGTTAAGCAATTTTTCCTTCATATTGTTCGCTTAGTATATGTTCTTGGATCATATTTGTTATAGTTAAGCACTAAGTACAGCTTGTGCTCTCTCTACTCAGATAGGTGTGTCCAATCTTTGTTCATGTTTTATTGGTTTGATTGCAGCATGTGTGATTGTCTCTTCAAGATAAGTTGTTGTCCCAACGTGTATTCTTTGGTGAAGTATTGAGATAATAAATCAAGAGAGTTACCATGCCTTTTATCCAAAAGTCTCAAGGTTTTATCATTGTGTGTTGTGTTTAAATAGTCTATTTTCAATCTACACCTCGGAAAGGCCTTGGTGCCTCCTTGGGAATTTAGCAGATAATATTATCGTTCTTTTGTTATTTCTCGTAACTTACCTTTTTAGCCTACACCTTGGAAAGGTCTTGGTACCTCCTTGGGAATCCCGAGATATAAGTTATTGTAAGGATTGCTTGTGTCAATTTGATTTCAGTACAAATCCGGGAGTTCAGAGCCTTCAGATGCATCTTGAGAGACTGATTTGACCAAGCAATCGAACCATCCATTCCCACTCCTACACCCTCATGCTCTATTTACCTTGAGGACATAGGATAGATTAAAAGCCAATTTTTAGTCGTAGTTAAGATTTGCCGAAACCAGAGAAAAAGCTTAGCTGTGACGCACTTGTGTTTATGCACCCTTGTGTTCTACTGCTGAGTAAAAAATATAGGATAGTAGTTTACTTGCTCCATACCTTTCACTTATGTATAAATCAACAAAAGAGGGACTTCTCTTTAAATAACGAAGAAGTATTGCAAAACATTTGAAATAGTTGAACATTTACAAATAGCATCAAAAGGTGCTAATTTAAACGCCAACAAAATATATATATATATATATATATATATATATATATATATATATATATATATATATATATATATATATATATATATATATATATATATTTTAATTAATTGCAAATTAAAAAGTCATATTAGCATGGTAGTTTAACCACTCGGAACTGTGGTGTCTAAGCCGATTCATAATACTTCATAAAAGAGTATTTTAAAAGGTTGTTATGGCGCGATATCTTAACACTAGCATGGGCATTATTATTAATTTGTTTTCAAAGCCATGTTAGTGGCTAAGTAATGCAAATTTTAAGGTTAAAATAAACCACAACAAAGTGGCGATATGAAACTTTTTGCACATGTGTTCCTATTCTTATGGAGCCCACAGATTAGGCAATGAGTTTATGGTTTATTGTAAGCGTGTGGCAAGGGTGGTGAGAGTCGTGGCATTCTTTGAAGACTTCCCCCATAGCTTCCAACAATTTTCAAACTGATTTTTAAATGCACAAAACAACATAATGAAATAACAATGAGAAGTAGTAATATTTCTTTCCTATTCATATTTGCATTTTATCGCGAGAATAACAATGAGGAGGGTTGGGCGTGAGTTGAAAAAAAGAAATTTAGTATTTTTTTAGTTGGTTTTTATCTCTCCATCATGAGAATACAAAAGGGAAAAATTTGAGAGTAGAAAGTGAAGAAAGTTGAACGTGTGTTTGAGAAAATCTAGAAGTTGTAGTGGAAAATTTTAAGGTTGTACGTGGAGATCATTAAGAGCAAGTTATTTACAGCGAAGAGTTGGAATTTATAGGCATGTCTTCTTTATTTTAAACTTGATATCTTCTTCTAATCTAAGAGCAGGGAATAAAGTTTGTAAAAAATAGTATCATGTTAATAATCTTGAAGCTAGGAACTCACAATTAAGTTCCTTTGAGATATTGCTAAGTATGTTAAAGGAAAGAGTTTATTATGATTATCTGAGATAATGAGAATACGTATAGTATGAAATATGACACTTTATAATAGAATTTACATTGTCATTATTGAAAGCAAAAGTGAAAGAACAAATATATATGTAATTTTTTATAAAGTTTGTTATCCATGAATTCGTAAAGGAAGACTTAGTGCAAATGCTATAAAAATGGCTAGATTGATTTAGTGTTTCCTTGGAAGAGTCAAATAAGACTAAATAGCATATTACATTGTATATTTAATGAGAATTTGGGTTCAAGAATGATATTCAATTGCTTGAAATCTTGGTGGTATTATATATCATGTACCCCATTATTTCTTATGATATTTTGTGAACCCAACCATACAACTTGATAATTGGAGTTTGAAACTTGAGTAACAGGAAGTAATCCTCTATTTGGTTTAAATATTATTATTTCATGCTTGTATGGCGTAATGTTAGTATCTTTTGTATGGTCATGTGTATGTCATGATGATGGCATAGTGTCATCAATATTTTCCAAGAAGCCTAAAAATAGGTAAGAAGGTAAACCTTATGGTTTGTGTTCTGGACTTGAATTAGAGGTAGTAGCCTAGACCCTAGATGTTACAGGAAAGTAACAAGGGAATTCATTTCCCAAGATGTTTAACCAATCCAATCATATTATCCACCTTAGTGGGTAAACACTTATGAATGTAAACCTTCTAATAGTAGAACCAATTATTCTACAGTATGATTTTAACCTTAGGTCAGATAAGGTTCTCCAAGTTGAGTAGAGGTGGGTGAATGAACAACTCCACTCATAAGTAGTGGTTGAACATAGTTCAAATACTTTAACCAAAATGAGTGCAATAGTCTCTGCTTGCACTTATCTGTTCACTATGTTCTGAATTTGCTTAACTAATTAGAGTTGTCATATATAGTTGGAAGGTATCCATAGTTGTTTAACGATATTGGTTAAGTAGGGCACAACACCAGAGCTTGGATGACAATACTAGGGGGTTCTTAACTATACTCTTCGTTGAAAGGTAGGGCCATTTCCAATTAGGAAGGTGTACGAGGGGCTGTCGATTTGTGGTTGGAGATAAAACACCTGGGTGATGCTCTCCCTCTTGCAGATGACATGTCGAGTCTTGTGAGATAGAAAGTATCCAAATATGGGATCTTTGACCTTGTTCCTTTAAATATTTATGTTATATCTTATTTATTTACAATCATTCATGTGGAAATTATAAAAATAAAAGTTGTTTATTCTTTTCAATTTGAAAAGTAAAATGAGGTTATTATGAAATGCTTATGTATTCAGTTATGCAGTTGTAATTTAAATTATTGAAAGAAAAAAAGTATATATCCTATTTATAATGGAATGGTTTATTTTTACTACATGTCTAAAATTCCTAATAATTTCCTTGTTGTAAGGTTGTGGTTGCTACATATGGTATCAGAGTTATCAGGTTCCACGCTTTGGGCCTATGAGCTCACTACGTAAGTATAACCTCCAACATTAGCAATGGCTAATGCTTGGATATTCTTGTGCTAGAATGGTGAGGCTTAAGATGACTTCCATGAATTTTTTAATTGGCAACAAATGGTATCTCAAGGCCAAGAAAGACTGAGAAACTCTAATAAAAACCATTGAAGGAAATAACCTTAATGAGGAGGTATGGCTTGGTGACTCTGAAACCCTCAATGATGCTATAAAACAAATTATACAAGAGAAAAAGTAGATGGAGGAGGTAGACAAGTCCATAACACACATACAACAAGTTGATTCAAATAAACCATCTCCTTCTAGAGACATGCCAAGTGAAAGCATCATAAATACCCCTTTGAACCAACTAAAAGGGTTGGGAGAACATTTGTGAGTGCATCCACCACCCGAGATCATAATGATCTATACTCTGATAGTGATGAGGAATTTAAGGGATATACTCCTCTTGGACACAACAAATAGTCATTCTATGCTAAAGCTTACAGTAAATAAGGGTGATGTATAACCCATCTTTGATATAATAAAGGAAAGTTTTAAAAAATTGTGTCAAAAATCTCTCTATTGCTTATAATAGGCTGTATACAAATATTTTTAATTTGAATGAATGAATGCAATAATTGGGAACTAATTGAAACATTTAAACTGGAAACTTCAAGTGAAGTAGAACTCCATAATGGTTCGAACTAGGAACAACCAAGAAAGAAGATAGGAGGTAGGGCAACCTTCTAGGAATTTTGAGGCAAAAATTGACCAAATTCTCACTATATTACATGAAACAAGGGAGAGAATCAATAACCTAGGAGAAGCTAGTGGTAAACCCAAAAAGGAACATACTATGGAGGGTGAAGATGAGAATCATCATGAGCACAACACTAAAGTGAATATAGTGAAACCCATTATGAATCCAGATTAGATGAGGCTAAAATAAACCAATTGGCCAAGGAGTTATTGATAGATATAAAGAAAATTACTCCACTAAAGTTTGACGATATAGTGAGCGAAGATGTTGCAAAGGCATGGCTCACCAAAATGGAGAAATACTTTGAGATCTTGCTCTGAAGTGACCAATGCAGTTTAGGGAGCTTATTGATTAGCTAGAAAAGCATCCATGTAGTGGATGAACAAAATAATGGAACTGGGTTTGAGTTATTTGAAGTTAACATGGGACAAGTTCATAGCCATCTTCAGGCAAAGATGGTTTCCACATCTCTACATTGATAAGAAAATCATGGACTTCCAAAATTTGAGGCAGGGAGATCCTTTCGTGAATGAATACTAGGAGAAGTTTGCAAGCCTCCTTAAATATATTCCACAATACCAAAAGGAAGAGAGATCCAAGATCAAGAAGTTCATTATGGGATTAAATGCCCAAATTAAGGTGGATGTGCATGGTCCCACCACAATGGACTAGGTTTATGAAAAGGCTATTAAGCAAGAGAAAAATCTCAAGTCCATGGTTGTCTATTGGGAGAAAAATCACAAGAAATTTAATTGGTTCCAATCTTTCCAGCCTTTAAAGAGAAGGAATGATAAGCAAGACTATCATAAGAGAGGGGAAGAGGGTTCCCATAATAATCAGAATGAGTCTAGAGGGGATAGAAGGAATAAGAAATCTAAGAGAAATGGAGATAACTTAATGAAGCCTTCAAAAAGGTGAGGTCCTCCTAGAGGATGTTTTTCATGTGGCGATGACCACTATGCAAAGTTTGAGGTTGTATGTGGAGATCATTAAGAGCAACTTATTTACAGCCAAGAGTTGGAATTTATCTACATGTTTTTCTTTGTTTTAAACTTGTTATATTCTTCTAATCTAAAAGCAATAAATAATATTTGCAAAAAGATAGTATCATGTTAATAATCTTGAAGCTAGGAACTCACAATTAAGTCCATGCTAGGGATTGCTAAGTATGTTAAAGGAAAGAGCTTATTATGATTGTATGAGATAATGAGAATACATGCAGTCTGAAATATCAAACTTTATAATATAATTTACATTATCATTGTTGAAAGCAAAAGTGAAAGGATAAATATATATGTAACATTTTATATAGTCTAATATCCATGAATTTATAAAGGAAATTAGTACAAATGCTAGGAAATGGCTAGACTGATTTAGTATTTTCTTGGAAGAGTCAAATAAGACTAAATAGCATATTACATTGAAAATTTAATGAGAAATCAGGGTTGAGAATGATATTTAGTTGCTTGAAATATTGATGATATTATATATCATGTACCCCATTATTTCTAATGATATTTTTTGAACCCAACCTTATAACTTGATAATGAGAGTTTAAAACTTGAGTAAGAGGAAGTAATCATCTATTTGGTTTAAATATTATTATTTCCATGCTTGTATGATGCAATGTCAGTATGTTTTGTATGATCATGTGTATGTCAAGATGATGGCATAGTGTCATCAATATTTGCCAAGAAGCCTAAGAATAGGTAAGAAGTAAACCTTATGGTTTGTGTTAGGACTTGAAATAGAGGCAGTAGACTAGACCCTAGATGTTACAGGAATGTAACAAGGGGATTCATTTCCTAAGATGTTTTACCAATCCAATCATATTGTCTGCCTTAGTGGGTAAACACTTATGAATGTAAACCTTTTGATAGTAGAACTAGTTGGTCTATAATATAATTTTAACCTTAGGTCAAATAAGGTTCTCCAAGTCAAGTAGAGGTGGGTGAATGAATGAATTCACTCATAAATAGTGGTTGAACATAGTTCAAATACTTTTTCCAAAGTGAGTGCAATAGTATCTACTTACACTTATCATTTCATTGTGTTATGGATTTGCTTAACTAATCAAAGTTGTCATACATAGTTAGAAGGAATCCATAGCTATTTGATGGTATTGGTTAAGTAGGGTACAACACTGGAGCTCAGATGGAAATACTAGGGGGTTCTTAACTATACTCTTCATTGAAGGGTAGGGCCACTTCCAGTTAGGAAAGTGTGCGGGGACCACCAATTTGTGGTTGGAGGTAAAATTCTTGGGTGATGCTCTCCCTCTTATAGATGACATGCCAAGTCTTGTGAGATAGAAAGTATTCAAATATGGGATCTTTGACCTTGCTCCTTAAAATTTAAATGTTATATCTTATTTATTTGAAATCATTCATGTTGGAAATGTAAAAGGAAAAGGTTATTTATTCTTTTGAGGTCAAAAAGTAAAATGAGTTTATTATGAAATGCTTATGTATTTAGTTATGTAGTTGTAATTTCAATGAATGAAAGAAAAAATTTAGATCCTATTTTTATGAAATGGTCTAATTTTACTTTTGTTACCCATTTTTCACCTATGGGCTCAATCAGGTAGGACAAATTTTGTTTCGGGTGTTCATGAAGGCCAATAGGGAACATTCACAACAAGGGCTAAATCATACATCTGATGCTAAGCCACAAGGAGGTCTATTGGAAGGCATCCCCATTCAGATTTGGCACAAAGCTCCTGATGAAGGTCACTGAGACCAGCTAGATGTCTTGCCAACTAGCAGTGTGTTATACACTTTTGAAATCCTCATGGTCGCCAAGACGTCTCGGTCGCTGTAAAGTTTAATATCTCTCTTTACTCGAGATGTCTCACCGATAGTTATTCACTAGGGCCGGCGTCGGGGAGAGGGGTTCACATTCGCTGAGAGGTCTTGCCAAAAAGAAATGTCGTCACAAAGAAAGAAAGGGCCTCGTTGTAACGTCTCAGCGACCGAACGAAGTCTCGCCGAAACGAGATGCCTTCGGTGTAATGTGGGGGCTTTGGTATAACGTCTTGCCGAAAGGTTGAAGTCTTAGTGACTCCACACCGACAGGGGCTAGCGAGGGGGAGAAGTCTCACCGATAGGGTGATATCTCCCTGATAGGAAAGGACATCTCGGCGAAAGGAGACATCATCGGCGTGAGGTCTTGCTGATCAACCGTAGTCTGGCCGAAATGAAATAAGCTCTCGCCGGAACAAGGAGGCCTCGTTGGGAAGTCTTTTCGACCCAATAGGGTCTTGCCAAAGTGAAGTGAGTCTCGGCGGAAGAAAGGAGCTCGGGGAGATGTCTTGGCGACTAACGAAGGTCCCAGCAAAAAAAGATGTCATCGAGGAGAAAAGGTGGAGCTCGCTAAGATGTCTTGGCGACCGAATGATGTCTCACCGAAACAAAATGCCTTTGGCGTAAGGTTGTGGTCTCAGGGAGATGTCCTACCGACATGGGGAAGTCTCAGCGAAAGTTGTGAGCTCGGTGAAAGGTCTCGCCGACCAAGCAATGTCTCCCCGAAGTGAAATAAGCTCTTGCTGAGAAGTCTTGCCGACCCGATACAGTCTTGCTGAAGTGAAGTGAGCACAAGGAAGTCTTGGCGAAAGAAAAGAGCTCGACATGATGTCTCAGTGAATGAAGGTGGTCTCGCCGAGAGAGTTTTCCTTCAGCATAAAGTTTGGCCGAGTGGGTAGGGTCCTGTTGACAGAGGGATGCCTTCGATATAATGTATGAGTTCGGCGAAAGTTCTTGCCGACCCGATGGTGTATGGCCGATAAATGGAACTCTCAGCGTAATGTTTTGGGCTCGTCGAAAGTAGGTGGTCTCGCTAAGAGGGTTTACCTTTAGCATAATCTCTCGTCGACTGAAGGAAGTCTTGCCGATAGCAATGTTTTTGCCATATAGAAAGAAATATCGATATGACCAATGGGAATTCGCTATGAACTCTTGACGACCATTGCGTTTTATGTCAATAGCTGCTGAAGGGCATAATTGCATTGGGGAGACACGCCTAGTGTCTCACCGACATGCGATTCAAATGAAGCAACCTTTGACCGTCAGGAATCTGCATGGCATGAGTTCAACCAATCAGAGGAAGCTACAAGAGAGTTGTGGTAGTTTGACCCCTGTCAAGAAGATCAACTGAATGAAAGCAACATGGATCTGCTCTATGATCAAGGGTGATGAATCAGTTCAAAGACAGTAGTGTTGTCTCTATGGAAGCTGACTATAGGGAAAATTTGATGTTGTTTCCAGAAGAAGTCAACTTGTAGAAAGATCTGAAGTGGGAATCAGGTAGAAAGGAAGAAGAAGCCATGAGTCACAGTGACAACTAGAATATCTACTGGCACAGGGGGGATCGACATTAATGATAATGCTTTAAAGCATTCAAAGAAGCTCTTCAGGGAAGTTCGAAAGTGAACACGGAGGCCATTCTTGGAGCGATCCTTCACCGACATGGACAGCAGGGATATACATTCAATGCAGAATTAACTTCATTAAAAGATCTAAGAGCATATCTTTTTCTGGAAGACTGATATTTTTGTAAGCCTTGGGGGGGGCCAACATCTTTTGTATATAGGGATTTTTTGCCTCTTTGTAAAGGAGTTTGGATTATGCATTCTGGAGAGTTAGTGATTTTTCCTCAAATCCTTTCTCAACTGATGTAGTTTTGTAACTCATTAGAGTTCTTCTTATGCTTTTTTGAAGTTTTGTGACCTTTGCAGTCCTCTCTCAGATTAGAAAACTTTTGTAACTCAATTTTGGAGATGAAATTCAGTAAAGACCTTGATTATTATCGATTTGAAGCTCTTGCCTACTTTCTCTTTGCATTTTTGTGTTCAGTCAGCTGATTGATCAAGCTTTTAGTGAGGTAAATGTTTATTCCCTTCAAGTTTTATCTCTAATTTTAGAACTTTTATGCAGAAAGCATGTTTTTGCAGGTTACAAATTGTGTCAAAAGATGTAATGAATTTTAGATGTGGAATTAACTTTCCTTCTAGGAATCTTAGCACCAAGACCCGTTTGTGAAACACTTTTGCAAAAATATATGCAGAAGTGAGTTGTGAAAATTTATCTTTAGTCATTGCAAGCAAGTGTATGAAGTCTGGTTTCAAATCCAAGTGACATCTAGGTGCATCATCATAGGGTTTAGTTTTATTTTTATGCACTCCTCCTTTTCCCTTTACAAAATCAGTTTTAGGTGATAGCACAAAGGAAGCTGGCCTTCTCCAGAGGTTGACCTCTATTTACAAGAAACCCACATCTTCAGAGGTCTTCCCATGTTACACTAAGGTGTTGAACATCAGGTTCAACAAGGGTGCAACTTAAAGAAAATATTTCATTTCTTGCTAGTATTTATGTGTGTATTGGTACCTTTCAACTTTATGAAGAATTTTGAGCATTTATAGGAAATCCAGAGCTTTGTTTCAAAGATATTAGTGCATAAAAGTGAATGAGAAGGATACAAACTAGAGGGAATTAATAACCATTTTCCTCCTTATAGCTTTCATCACCTAGATGAAGAGGTAGAACAATAAAAAAGAGTACAAGCCCAATAGTAAGAACAGTTTCTACACCTCCTCTTAATAGGCCCTTTCAACATATTTTTATAAATCAAACACCTTTGATTCTTATGGTTGCACCTACAAATCATGCTCTTGTGACTTTTAATAGGGACAACCTACTCGATCTACGACAGCATGATGTCCCCATTCATGCTCTCAATAACCTTCCATTTTTACTAGAGAAAGATCAAACTACCTTTGTAGAGCACTTCAATGATGTAGCCACCTTGTGTTCAATCCATAATATCACTCAAGAGAATGTGGCTATTATGTTATTAGTTTCTTCACTAAAAGGAAGAACCCTTAAATGGTTTGGAGGCTTGAGGGTGAACTCTATTACTACTTGGGACCAGCTAGGTGATACCTTATATAGGAAATTTGAAGATAGATTAGACCACTTGTCTTTGATGGAGTAGTTGTACACCTCAAAATATCCTCATACAAACATATGGTGTACTTCAATTTCATATTCTAAATGACTTGGGACAATATTCCTCAAGTAGTAAGATCATCTCCTGAATCAACATTTCTATATTTTTAAGAGCATTAAATAGTGATATTTTTGTAATGATACAATCCATGGGTGATGATACATTACCAAATATAATTGACATAGCTATTAAAGTTGAAATAATCTTATTCAAGTAAAAAAAGTAGCACCTAGGCCTCCAATTCCTATTTTTTAGAAATAAACCTATATAAATGCTCAAATGCTTATAATCAATCCCATACCAGCTACAATCAATTGGATACCTACCCAAGAAAAGGCTTTCCTAGTACTGTCTTTTGAACTCCAAGAGATAAAAGTACTTATCCAAACATTTTGCAATGAAATGATGAACTTTAAGAGGTAGAAAAATCATAATTTCGTACCTTATCAAGCTCCATATCATCCAAATCAGTCAAAAAGACCTCCATATTAAGCAAATTCCCAAGAGAAAAGGTAGGTTATTAAAACAAGACCTTTTCAAGCCTACAATCTCAATGTTGCAAGTACATCAAGGGAGCTTGTACTTGTTTAAAATTATTTGGCACAAGAGTATGAATGGTGCTTCCATGTAATCAACCATATAACCAATCCACATGCTCAAATGGAGTGATTAATCAAGCATTGATGGTGCAAAATACTTCTAATGTGAATCCAAATATAACTAATGAGACAATATTGCAACAAAAAGGAGGCCCTCAAGAATAAACACAAAATGAGACAACCTTGATGAATTGACAGGGAGAAGAGTTTTGTGGGGTAAATCAGACTTAACTCCAATTGTAGCCAACACAAGGGCCAAGAAGAGAGTTGTAGATTTGGGGCAACAAGATAATAAGGTTCTTGTTACTACACCACAAGCCAATGTAGGGGATTTTGGTCCATCTAACACTTCAAATATGCAAATTATTTAAAGAAATCAAGTTGTAGTGAGCGAGGAGCAACCAAAAAATTAGGCTCAACTAGATCAAGCTCAAAGTGATACTATTTTTCCTAAGGGGAATAAAAAGGTTAGTACTTTTCCCTTCAATGTTCTAAAGCATATAAACAAGGTAAATATTATTATGTCAATGTGGGATTCATTATCCATTATTGGGAAAAAGGGCCTCTTACAAGCTACCTTATCAAATCTAAGCATGTCAAGTGAGTCTCCTAAGGACCTGCCCAAAGTTGTACTCACCAATACATACCAAGCTAAGTGTGAACATAAATATAAAGAGGTAAAACCACCACATTTTAATGTCTTTTCGATCATTGGTAAGCATTTAGTACATAACTGCATGATAGAATCAAGTGTAAGTATTTTTGTGATGCCAAATAAAATTGTTGATAGTTTGGCTCATGAGTATGAAACACTTGTGAGTAATAAAGCTAGATGGGACATCCATCAATACTATAGGGATCATTAAGAGCTTGGGTCTTACCTTTCATTCTTGTTTAAACTTTGTTATTCCTCAAGATGTTTTTGTAATAGACCTACCACCATACTTTTCTTTGTCTTTCTAGAGATTTTATTGCTAAGATAGGTAGATATGTGTCCTCTTATTGGTCACATATGTTGTTTAGGACAAGGTATGACACTAAGGTGACTATAAAATAAGAACCAATAGCTAGATACCACATAGAACTTTATGTACCTAGTATTGTTAATGCAAATTGTGTTATATTTGACAATGAAGAGCACCCTATTGTCGAAGAAAACAACACACCAACAAAAGGCATTCCTATGTACTCCTTGATGAGTGAGAAACTAAAAATCATGAGGTTGATCCATACCAAAATTTGGAAGAGGTTGGTTTTGGTGTTTATTTAATGCATGAGGTTGATCTTGTTGTACCTAATCTTGTTAAAGTGATGAGTACCAACACAAAAAATAGCCTAACGAGGCATGAAACATGTATTTTGATGGGTCAAGAAATAAAAATGGAGCTAGTGGTGGTGTAATTATTGTATCTCTTAAAAGTGAGAATTACTACTTAGCTTTCAAGTTTTTAATAAGAGATGGTAAGGGATTGTGAAAGAGATTAGATGGGATGGAAATATCTTTATTTGGAAAGGGGGATGTTTGAGCATGCTTTAGAATGAGTTCATCACAAACTTGGGTTTGCATGGATGACATGATGTGGTGGGAGGGTTCAACATGGTTGGACTCCTTAGATTGTGTGAGAAGAGGGATGGGAGATTCAATGTGTTCATGGGATGGGGATTGGATAGTTTTGATGGTGTGGATGATGTTATAATTTAGGATGGGATTATGGGTAGGTGTTGGGGGAGTGATGGCTTCATTAATGACACACTTAAGTGATTTTAGAGTAGTGGGGTGACATGAATCCATAACTTTGGAATTTTATTTTAGTACTAGGAGAAAATTGAAGATGAATGAATCAAATTATTTAGGACTAGGTGGATGATTAGATATGGTATTTGGTAGAGGGATGGATGGAGGATTAGGTGTTTCGATTTGTGATACTGGGAAATTAGATTTGGATAAAAGGTGAAGGAAATAGATATTGCATAGAAATATGGAGGATGGTACATGAATGAGTGGGATAAGATGGGGATATAGATGGAGGAAAACACAAGTTTCTATTGTTAAAGGTATCATGAGAGTGACCAACAAAAATGCATGTATACAATGAGGTAACACTTGTGCTAGTAAACTATTGGTCACAATGTGGCCAATCGTGGATTATGCATGGGGTAAGCTTAGGGGAATCTCGATAGTGATGATGGGTTGATTTTTTACTCCTATTAATCAAGAATAATATCATCATCATCAAGAGAGGGTGGATTATTGAGATAGTTTTGATGAAGTGACTAATTGAAATGAAATGGATTCATGATGGTTGTTTGATGAG